>JARFIW010000461.1:0-69585 GCA_036346225.1 Platerodrilus igneus | reverse complement strand
ATTTATTCTACTTTTTTGACAATTATTACATCTATTGTTAAATCCTTAGGATTCAAATGAGACTCTACTTCTTTTTAAAAGAGAATGAAGTAATGAAAAGCATGTAGTGGTGCTTTGTAGAGACAGTTAACATACATTAATACTAAAGTTTATTTAGACGAAATTACAACTTGTAGTCACTACAGTCGTAGGGCTGCGCACTGAATATTAATTCCAGATAGAAACCGTAAAAGAACGGTTTCTAGCTTGATTCTGACTAATGGTAGAATGCGCTCGTGGATGTCGATCTTTAATGGCTACATGAGTGTACTTCCTGAGTAAAAGAGTATCCACGAGGAGTGGACCAAGTATTGGAACTGTTTTGGTTTCTGATTCACTCCAAAAGATGAGAGATACCGTTAAGTGATCGGTAAGGTTGATCCTGTTACCTATATCAAAATGTACGTGCGGGAAATAGACCAACCCATAGATCACCGAAGACTTCCGAACTGCTTTAACCTGTAGACATATTCATTTCATAATTATTAAGGTTCATACCTGGCCCTGCAATTAAAGAGTTCCGTAGATTAGCGACGACTTCTGAACTGCCTTATATATATATATATATATATATATATATATATATATATATATATTACTCAAATTTAGACCAGGGTATAAAATTAATTAATTACATCAAATAATTTTAATCACCGTGTATAAGGAATTTTATTAGATAATACGCGTTATTAAAACCGTGAAGCATAAAAATTCATTCGTTTCATTAAAAATAAGGGAGTTAAATTATCCACTAGACGCTTTCTATAAAAAAAAGCAGTATTTAAATGCTCAACGTGTATTTAATTTAATTGTTCAAAGAATCAAAAAGAAATTACGGGCAAAATTTATATTAATTAACTCAATTTTAAGTAACCGGTATTAAACAAAATGTACAAATAATAATTAATATTTAATTAGGATTCACTAAAAATTAAAGGGTAAAAGTCAACGCCATTCATTATTGTTTTAATTGGAGTTAATTGAACCGTTAGTAACATATAATATGCATAAAAGCGTGTAAAAACCCAATAGTATTCAAATCGTAGAAGTGTTATTTAGAAGTATTATGTTTGAACACCTGCGTATTTTTAAAAGTCACGTTCTGCGTAAATTTTGTAGATAACAAATGGTTACAGAGAAGGTTGGAGAAACCGTCGCTTAATATTCACGGGAAATGCTAATAAAGTGGGTTATTTAACAGTCCACGTGGACTGAAATAACTGATAGTAAAGAGTATCGATTTGTACCACTCAGAACAGGGTAGATAGAGACGGATAATATGCGCGGGACAGAGACACAGATGGTAAAAGGCGTGATTTGAGCAACGTCACGAGAGCGGCGATTGGTTGAAAATCAGATGCAGATATGAGAGATGTAAACGTAACGATTTTGATACAAAATTAATTAATTATTCTCGGACGTGGTTGCGTGCCGTGTGGAAAATTTCTGAGATTTAACTGGCGCGAGTGCAAATTTAATAAGAATCGCGTGCCCGACTATCGAAAAGGGAACGTAGAATGCGAAATTCTAAGAATTGTCCGTTTTGGGGACAAAAGCGACGTACGGGCGGGCTCTTATATAAACCCGGACTTTAAACAGTTTCGCTCTCTTAGATTTTTGATGATTCGATGCTTTAAAAAGCGCTTTTAGATTTACGATTTTGATTTAATACTTTAAACAGTTTGCTCTTATATTTTGGTGATTATTGAACACTTTAAAACAGTTTGCTCTTTACGTGCTACGATGAAAGTTAGTTAGTGCATTTAGAAAAGAAGATACAAGGTAATAAAGTCTAGTTATATTGGCGAGTATTACTGTACCAACTATCGAAATTGTAACGATAAATGAATAAACAAAAGTAGGCAGTTTTGGCGTATAGCGTGAAAGAAGTATGAATTTCTTTGCTATTTTCGGGGGGTGTTAATAATTAACTGATTCGTAAACGTGACTGGATCCACGAAACAAGATTCAGATATACACAGATGAGTTCCGGAAAAGCCCTGAAACAACTTTAGATGAATGGTGGTGTAGAAAATTTTTAAAGGCGACCAGTAATCCGAGGACCTAAACATAACCCAGTTGGAATGGTGTGATTAACAAAGGACGATGTACATTGGAGCCACGAGTGCATTAACCTTCAGGTAACTTATGCTTTGTTGTTCGATTTTTGATGTTTTGGTGTGTGTTGAATAACTTTATAATTTATTTACTTAAAATGGACAGTAGTGAATTTGTACTAACAACAAATTTTTAATTTTAATGTGAAATTTTCTTGTTTAAGTAGAAAGGAGTATTTAGTATTTATGTTCTTGATTATGATGAAAATTTGGGTATGTCTTTGAGCTCAATTAGACGAACCTGGTTAATTAACGTAAAGAGGTGGGAGATGCTCCCTTTGTACTCAGACTCAGGTCTGCATATATTGTTATATTAATTAGTAGGCATCCTACAAGGACTTTAATTCTGGATGCACATTAAAATGATAACAAATCTAATCTTGAAATTTCCTGATACTGAAATTTATGCTGAATTTTAATTTTGAAATTTTAATGTATTGTGAATATTGATGTAAATAGAGTTAACGTTGGTGTTTGTGGTAGGAAGGTGTTTGTTTTTTTTTATGAATGAGGATGAAAGATTTATCTAGGTGAGCAGCCGAGGCGGGAAGAGGACAGGCGATTATCAGAAGAGAATCACAGCAAATCGTAGCGCCCAAAAGTGAGGCTCGAGTTCAAAATAAAATTTTTTTGTGATTTTATTCCAGGAAACTGGCGAGGCTTTTTGTACATTTCACAGCATATTTATGACGGCCCAACGCTGGGGCTCGATTTGAAAACCTTAGTTTAAGATTAATGGTGAGGTTTCACAGCAATTAATATATATTGTTATGGATTCAAAGGGTTAAATTTGGGGTAGCAATGCAATTTTAAACACCCTGTATAGAGAAACGAACAAATTTATTTACGCGCAAAATTTATTTCATTGATTTAATTTAAACGAACAAGTATTGACGAATTTTTATAATTAAGGATTGAAAGGTAATAGCTTCATAAAAAAAACCAGTTTTAAAAAACAAATAGAAACGCATAATTAATTTAATTTATTTTAATTCAACGTGTAATAGCATTCGAAAACGCAGGGTATAGAAAATCAATAATCCCAAGGCAAAAGGTTCGTTATAACAAGCAAGGACGTCAGTTATATCGAATACTGTGAAATATAGACTCCGAGAATTGTTATTTTAAACGATCACTAATTAAGAACACCTGCATGTTTGAAAGGTTACCTTCTACGAATTTATCAACATAATAAAGCGGGCTTCATAGAATATAATTTCCAACCGTCAGTTGCTTCGAATAACAAACTAACCAAGTTTCTTAAAGAGCAGAAGAGATACACGATCAATAATATGCTACAGATAGAGACGGATATAACAGCATTCGTTTTCAAAACGCACGTACTCAATCCACGTGGAGTCAAGTGAGGCTGTCAGCAATATCGATTTTCTATAACTCAAGTGGCGTTGGAACGCGACATCAAATATGCATAAGACAGGGATAAAAATATTACAGGCGGAGTTTTATGACGACACAGGACTGTATCATTGGTTGAAACGGATAGTTTTACAGCGGACGAACACGCGACAGGTGGAAAAGATTTTCGCTTAAATAGAGCGTCCACGAGGTGAATTTCTGGGAGCTTTAAGGCGGTTAGATTAAAATTTGCAGAAATATTATTTTAAAATAGGTATTTCGCGTGAAGTGTGGCCTAGTGGTGGCATTTTAAGGGTATAAATAATCTGAAAAAGGGGGACTCTTTCTCTTTTGATTCTCTTTGATTCCCTTGCTATTTTCATCGCTTTAAACTACTTACAACAATAAACCGACGGTATAGTAGAGTCTTGTAAGTATTGAAAAATTTCATAATTTAGTAAATATAGTATTAGCACTTATAACGTGGTAAGTTGAGACCTTATAGTTATTAACGTGCGTAGTGTCGAGTGAGTTAAGTTAACCAAGGTCCAGCTAATACCATAACAAGCTAATAAATCAATAAACAAAAGTATAATAAACGTGAATTTGGATGCTGTAATGGTATGGTAATTGGTAGCAAGGCGCTTGGTTATCATCTATAAATATTTGGACGATCAGAGCGCATAGTCACGAAGAAAAAGGATTCTGGAGAGCATCATCGAAGGAGATGGAGACTTGAAGCCTTTTCCAGGTAACTCATTTGAATTTTCTGTCATTTGATAAACTGTTGGAATTATTTGTTGATGTGTGAGTGAACATTGGGGTTATTTATGGTTTCATAACGTATCGGAAAGGATACGTGTACTTGACAATTAGTAGGGCTATTTTAAATATTGAAAAAAAGGTGTATGTAAAATTGGATTGTTAAGGGTACATAAGTTTGTTAGTTTTGTAGTAATTCTATGCAAGGTAAAAGGCATACATTAATAAACTGGGTTATTATGAGCGCACCATACTCCAGTGTGCAATAAATATAGGATATTATTTAGGGCCCATCTGCTCTAATTATATTAAATGTGTTTGCAAATAAAAATTTAAACAAGGACTTTACAAAAAAAAATCACTTATTGAGTTGTAATTAGTGTACCAAACTGTATATATCTGTGAATAATTGTTTGTAAATAGCAGTAAATAAAGATTGTATGATTGTTGTATTATTTAATGATTTTATTGAATGGTGTGTGAGTGGAAAGGAAGAATGATTGTAAATTTAGGTATCCGAGAAAAGGCACAGCTGAGCTAGCCAGGGAAGCTGGTGAAGAGATATTTTGAAGCAGAAATCAGGGTAAGAATATTTTTATAATTTTTTTTTTGTTTTTTTGAAAATCACTGTTGACACGGGCGATGTTAAACCCGTAAGTCCGATCACAGCAATCTTATGATGGCCCAACATTGGGGCTTGAATGATTTTTAGGGCGTTCCAGAGACTGACCGCACGATCCATAGCAATATATATATATATATATATATATATATATATATATATTGTAAGGTATAACAAGGGGAGAAATAGAATACAACAAAAACTACAAAACACAGATCTACCAGAGGTAGAATAAAGATAAAACCAGTACGTGTGAACAAGTACGTTGAAAGATGTAATACTTATCCTTAAGGCTGAATATAAACTGTAATAGTCAACCGTTGTACCTATCAGACAAGCTACAGGATTTTGGAAGTAATTTTTGTGATTTTAGTCAAGTTTTATGTTTGTTTATTTTATTTGTATTAGTTTATAAGTATTTCATATTTATATAATTTCAAAGATAATGTTTAGAATAGTTCCACGACGAAAAGTTAGTATAAAGAGTGTGTAGAAAGTTTTTTTTTAACTGTCAAAAAATGGACCAATAATATTGGAAGAGTAGATAGGCTGAAAACGGACTCTAATCTAAGGTAGATAACAATAAAAATTTGTTTATAGTTGGCATCGGGTGGATGAAAATAAGTACCTAGGTGATATTATAATTTGTTTATTGAATATAAAATTGTGTAAAATAAAATTAGACGCATAAAAAAGTGGTTCCTGAGTTTCATTCAAACTTTTGTACTGGTTTTAAATAGAAAAAGCTATTGAATCTAACGCATCAAAAAAATATAAATATAGAGCGTATCAAATATAATAATTATGAGCAAGGCAAAGTGAATGATTCGAAATCCAGCAGGGCATCTATAAAAGCAGAGTGTGATTTTGGATACCAGGTGCAGTGATATTTTACTTCCGTATGGATGCGAAATTTGGAGTAAGAAAAGTATTATAAAGTATCCAGTTTTGTTTATAGTTAAAATTTAAATCGTACTTATACATATATCAAAACTAGTTTTAAAGTGATTTTGTTTAGGTTATGGTAGTTAATTGGGCAAAGACTAAGAAATCCTGCAGGCAGTCTGAGGAATTGAAGCTATTAGTATTTAATCTAAACAGTAGGCCTTCATAAAAGTAGCTGTTCACAAATTTTTGTTTATCTAACTAAGTTATTGGCAATTTGATAAGAGCCAATAGCTGTCAGTTTTGTAACTGACTTGTCGGAGTTCGAGATAGGTCTGTGTCTGTGGGGGCACGAGGTGAAAAGACCGAAACCGTCTGACACTAAACCCTGGTTAGACAGTTTCGGGATTAAATAAATTTTACCTTGAGATTATAAGAATCCATGCGGATTGAGTCTATGATCGGCGTATCTGTAGATAATCTTTAAACTATTACAAAAATTTTAGCAATGATAAATACGTAATTCTTCATACAATATAACAGTTTAAAATTGTATCAAGTAAATCTCTGATATTTTCAAGCAGAATAAACAAAAAATAGCAATTTAAAGTACAAATAAGGCACATAATAATTTTGTGTTCAAATTACGATTTTCGTAAATTAAGCTTATCAATAATAAAATATAAAAAGGGGGAAAGTTATAATATATATATATATATATATATATATTGCTATGACAAGGGGGTTATTTAGGGGTATATTGAGTCGCGGAGGTCGCGCAATACAAAAAAAATAGTACTAGAAATTAGAAAACTGCATTTAATTAGCATGAAAAATACGTAATTTGCATATTATGCAAAGAGCAAACATAAAACATAAAATTCGTTCGATTCCCAAAAGCTTTATCTACACAAACAATAGCCATAAGCTAAATTAAAGGCCAAATTAAATTAAAATTTCCAGTAATAATACCAAAACAAGCAGTCAAGGATCGACAAATAATAGAAATATTAGGAGAATACGTGATCACTGAATCGTTCCATCAGAAATAAACTTGTAAAATTCACAGAGATATCCAAAACAAATTGTGGTTGGCTGCAAACTTTGAACGACAGTTCAGATAAACCAATGAATTTTAGATAGGGATAGGCTATATAACGCCCAGAGTTTGATAAGAGACTCAGTCTCAATTAGAATGACGTAGAAACTGAATCACTGTTACTCAAAAATTTACGCGTCGAATTAATATTTAAATTAAATAATTAAAATTTGTGAAAAGTGGTGTTATACAATATTTTAAAATGAATTATAGTGAAAATAAATGAAAAAAATTTTGCTTTTTGCTGGAAAACGTGAGTAGAAATTTTATTAATTAATTTAGGTTAAATATTTATAATGTAGAGTTCTCAGTTACCTCTAAGACAAGAAAAGTTTAAGTTACCTCTAAGTTACGTCCAAGTTACGTCTAAGTTACGACAGGAAAATTCTAAGTTGCACCAAGCAAATTTTAAGTTTATCTAAATAAAGCACGCAGTAAATTCTGAAAACAAATTAATAATACTGAATAAAAATTATTGGTTAAAATTCACCGGAAAGAGCACAAAGCAGAGCATTGTTTTAAGAGAAACTACTCGATTGAAGGTAATCAAGGGGTGTTGATCCACAACACGTAGCAGCAGATCAAAGCGGAAAACAAAGAAGGACACACCAGGAAAACTACAGGTCAGGGCTACCTAGTATAAGGCATTATTTAATTTTTTTTATTTGAACATTGACAATATTTTCTATATTTTGTAAGGAGTCAACAAAAATATTTTATACGTAAAAATTTATGTAAAAAGGCGAAAGGTCTTGAACGTTCTAAATTTTCCAGTAAAAGTGTCATTTTTGGTGGCTTTAAATTAAAGAAAGGGAGATACAATTTTGGGGATAAATAATCTAAATATTATAGATTGATTCAAGGATTTATTTGTCATATAGGAAAACTGTGAAGTGTAGATATTATTTTCGTCTCGTTATACAAATATTGATAGACTTCGTTTTTATCATTCTAAACAGGAAAAGTTTTAGGGAAAAGGGGTTAATTATTTGATTATCGTAACGTTGTGCACTCTGTTTGAGTTAAACTGAGCTGACCGTGGCATAATTAAACTTAGAATATTAGAGACAGACACAGCGGTGGTGGACAGCAGGAAACTGGACGTTTATTACATCGGCGTGCAGCGTTATCCTTTCAAATAAACGTAAATAACATATTTTACGGTATTTACAAAAATTAGATTGTATTTTTGGTAGGATAAAAATACATTAAATTATAGTAAATTTATGTTTAAAAATCCAACAGACATTTTTGGCTAAAATTTGCGTAGCTTTCAGATCTGAACCATAAACATTACATGTTCAGTTTGTAAATTGTTCGTAGTTACAGTGGGCGGTGGTCCTTCGAAACTTATTCTTAATCGTAAACTGTAATAAAATATAGCAACTTAAACACAACGAAATTACGTATACTCTACTAAATACAACTTTCAGTACACGTTTTTTTTTCTTTTGTCTTTTTTACTTAATATTTACTCCTAATAGCCCTACCTACTATCGAATCATTAAAAACCAATAACAAAAGGCATACGCAAAAACGATGAATTACTCTGATTATTTCCTTAAGTTCAAAGTGCCACTAATTAATGCCCTACAGTCGAGAGTTGGCCAAACTTTTTTAATCATCGACCCCTATATAATTTTTCAAAATCTCCATCGACCCTCATAAAAGTAATTTTCGGTTAATTAAAATAAAACTATTTATTAGGTACGTTACTGTGTTTGTACATTTATTTTATGACTTTAAACATTTATTAAAGTAATTTTACATTGTGTAACAATAGTTTTATGAATAATATCTTAATGTTGAAAATTAAATACCATAATATTTATTAAATAATAAGTAACTATAAGTGAGTAAAAATAATAAGTAAAGTAACTACAGATTCATTGCTTCAATGAGATGGGTGTGCCTGGAGTTTCTTTGCAAGGTTCGCTATATTGGGTTCGAAATTGGTCAATTTTATTCTTAAAGCCTCTGGAAACGCTACATTTAATTTATTTCTGTACTTAGAGATTGAGTTTACGTGACTGAAACCGACTTCAACCATATAGAAACGCCAGCATATGTGGCTGAGCTATTTCGTAATGTTTTACATATTTTTGCATTATATTTATATTTGTTCAAAATTTGCTTATTGTTAAATTTTTAAGAAGCGTCTTTGCTTCAACATCCAATAATAATTCAGCAAGCTCATCTTGCAGGTTGATGTCCACGTTTTCAATTCGAGCGGGAAATGGCGCATTAATCCATTCAGGGATGTCGATGTTTTCAAAATTAACAAAGCGAAGTTTAAAGTCGTCGCTTAATTTTTGAAGATGACTTGTATATATTTTCAAGTCTTCTTTTATTTCTAATTGTTGCAGATTTGAAAAATACTGATTATCCTTACCTAGAAATAAAGATCGAAATAAAATTAATTTTACCTGGAAGCCTAACAGTATTGTCCGAGCTTGGATAATTGTTATATCTTTTTTTTTGCAGCTTTGTTTGGACATCATTAAATTCTCCAAGTAAGTCCGCTAAATAAAAAATATGGTTCTTATTGTTTTGGAGTTTATCATTCACAACAGGATTTATTTCGCTAAGAAATTCTGTCGTGGATTCAAATAACTTAATGAACCGTTCCAAGCATTCTACACCACCATCTAATTCCGGTGTGGAGAAGTAATTTGTTAAATACCTCGTCGTTTTTCTCACAAAGTTTGGAAAATAATCTTGGTTTATGAGGTTGCGCTTTAATTTGATTGATACACTTAATACAAAACTGTAAAGCTCTATGTAACTCTGAACTCGGATATTTTGCTACTAAGTTGTTTCTCTGCAACACACAATGAATAGTACGTATATCGGACACTTTTCTTTGAGAAATATAGCGAAACCTCGGTAACGCCCTACCGTAGCAGATGCAATTTAAAAAATTCCTAAAGATTCGGGTAGCTGAGAAAATTCTAATACTAATTGATACCAAACAAGATAGGTTTATCTCGAAAGATGCATTGGTTAGACGAAGAAAACTATTCGGTTCAGAATGTTAGCAGTAACAAACTCTTAAAATTAGGGTAGCTCCCTGGGGGATGATGCTATCTAAAAAATTCCTAGAGATTCGGGTAGCTGAGAAAATTCTAATATTAATTGATACCAAACAAGATAGGTTTATCTCGTGGGTGGAAGTGTGGAGAAAGATTTATCTCAAAAGATGAAAAATTTAAGATATATTTATCTCGAAAGATGAAAAATGGTTAGTCGAAGAAAACTATTTGGTCCAGATGAGGGAGCAAATGAGGGATTCTGGAGCAAATGAGGCGGTGATTCGTCACTAAATGGTCTACTTTTACTTGCATCCTTTTTGTCACTATCTAAAGATTTGATTATTTGGCTGTATTCCGGGTCTTGATTCTGAGAAACAGTGAGCCAATTCTTAAAATCTATGGGACTAGTGTTTACTTGGTTTACGTGCTCAGTAAGATTTCTGCTCAGAAAGTCAACATAAGATATTTCAAAACCTTTGCGATAAAGTATATCAAAATTATAATCTTGCAGGTATACCCACCACCGGGCGATACGTGGTTTAAGATCCTTTTTATTAGCTGATAATTTTAGAGAGTTGCAGTCTGTTACAAGTTTGAACTTCATTCCGATTAAATAAACCCGAAAATTTTTAAAAGTCTTCACAACCGCCAAAGTTTCTAACTCAAAAGAATGATAATTAATTTTCTCTAGAGAGGTTTTTTGGCTGAGGTACTCCACAGGCCGAAAAGAATTCTCGTGTTTTTGCATTAATATAGCGCCGAAACCCAGGCTACTAGCACCGGTATGTAATTGGGTTTCTAGACTGGGATCTAATGTTGATAGCAGTGGCTTCTGCGTCAACACATCAATAATGTAACATCTAGCCTTTTCACATTCTGTGTTTCAAATAAATGAAACGTTGTTGCTCGTTAAATTGGTAATACAAGCAACTTTAGTGGAAAATTCAGGTACAAATTTTCTAAAATAACTGACCCGACGAATTACCATAGTTGTTTAACATTCGTGGGTATTGGGCTTTCTTTGATCGCCTTAATCTTATTTTCGTCTGATCTAGTACCTTCAGAAGATATTTCGCGACCAAGGTAGCGGACCTTTTCCATAAAGAAGCGAAACTTTCAAATATAGATCGAGAAACCTGCTTTGCGTAGAGCGTTTAAAACTAACTCCAGTTTATGTAATCCCTCTTCTATGGTTGAAGAAGGCATGAGAACGTCATCATTATACACTAGTGCCACGTCGTATTTCAAATTACCTAAAGCTAAATTAATGGCTCTTTGATAAACAGCAGGACCGTTGACTAGACCGAAAGGTAATCGTAAAAACTCATACTGTCCATCCGGCGTTACGAACGGTGTTTTTGAAATGGAATCGGGGGAGATTGGAATTTGATAAAACCCCGAAGTTATGTCAAGACCCGTAAAGTATTTACCCTTGCACACACGGTCTAATTGGTCGTTTATACGGGGCAGTGGGTAGCGGTCTTTTACAGTAATCTTGCTTAATGCTCGAAAATCAAAGCACACACGGTCACTTCTGTCCTTTTTTTGCACGAGAATTATGGGGCTAGCGTAAGGTGAATTACTTTCGCGCACAATTCCTTTATTGAGGGATCCTCAATAATATCCCTAACTTTTCAACGTTCAGATTCTGACATTTGGTAAGGGTGGTAGTAGATAACCTTGTTTTTAGTTAGTGTTTTACTTAATTCGCCAGTATTTACTGCTTTGGTAGAGACGGGCGTAGTAAACAGATCTGATAAGCCTAACAAGAAACTCATTACTCTTTGTCTATGTGGAGCATTTAAATCGGTAATTATTGATCCAAACAATGACTTTTTGGTGGACGTTTTGGGAACGATTTTCAGAGTAGGTTTATCTTTCAGAAGGAATACATTGTACTCATAAACGTTTTCACCAACAACAACGTCGTAACTCAAATAATTAGGTTGAATGATAGCAAGATCAAGATTTAGATGTACTTCGAGAAAATTGATCGACGCAAGTTATGAATCCCCCAATTGATATACATAGTAAAATAGAATAATTAGGAAATTATTAGAAAGTGTTAAGAATACGCCAAGTGAAGTGCAACATTGTAACACAAAGACAATTTATAAAGTTTTTTAACGTTCATGAGAAATTACTTAGAAATTAAGATTACAACAATATAATTATGAATAGAGTTAAGTGTAAGCAGACGTGAGATCTGCAAGTTTCCACAGCCATGTGAGGAGATTAGGATATTATAAAAAGCCCGGGAGCCCCAGTTGACGACAGTCAGTCAAGTGATCCGCTTTTGCATTGCAATTTACTTACTACTCACAATAGTACATTTAATAATTAATTTCGATTTAAAATAATGTATAATTTTAACTTGTCAAAATTCCACATTTAATTTCTGTATAATAAAATAAAATTGTTAAGAAGTTTGGAACTGGTTTTTAAAAAGGTAGCTCCCAAGCCACGAACCTTAACTGGCGCAGCCGGTAGGATGTCAAAAGGTCACTAAGAAACCCAAATTCGAAGAACTGGTGGTCTGAAATTTCAATTCCGAATTTGACAGAACCAAACAGAAGTTGGAGGCGAAACAAAAATCGTTCAAATTCAACAAACCCAAACAGAAGTTGGAAGCGAAACAAAATCGTTCAAATTCAACAAAAGAAAACCCGGAGAAGATACAAGCATAGACCGAATCCGAAAAACCGACGTGGAGAAAGTACAAAAATCGACGGGCTCCATGAAATCAACAAAACAATTAGTGTAAGTTCATTTTCCTTAAACCAATTGAACTATTGTACAAACATTTTTGATATCTGTTAGTATAAGAAAACTTTTATGATTTTATAATTTATATATGTATATTGACTATTAGTACCATTATTTTATGCTATTTAATGAAAATAATTTACTTAGCTATCGCAAAAGAAATTATTTTCAAATTATTTCTGAAAAATTGAATTTTGAGAAAAATTTTAACTAGAGAACCAAAAGACGCATTGCATGCGCACTTAGGACGACAAAAGTTAACTAACGCAAAAAATTATAGAAACAAAACAAAAAAAACGAATTTTCAATTTAACAACACGACATTAACTGGCACATAAAAATAATTTAAATACCCAAAATAAAGCAAAATTAAATTACAATTTAACACCGAGATCTTTGTATATAACGCAAAAAAAAATCGTTACGAATTATTCAGACGCAAACCCATCGCATTCTATAAATAATAGACACAGCTTGCAATCTATTATTAACCTACATTTTTATTACGAGAATTAACAAAACGCAAACTCAAACGCGTCTTATCTTCGAACAAATCATTCACATTGAATGCAACGAATACAGAGCTATTTCAATACGAATATATCTAATTATAATTACTGAACAATACCATTCAATAACGTACATCATGAAACTTTATAAATAAAACATCATCTTTAATGAAAACGCATATTGCAACCTCATTCAGACTTGACATTCTATAATTAAAATACTGCAGCAACTAACAAAGTATAAATTTCATTTATTCCAAACGCGACATTGTACGATTAAATACTTCTAGACAAGATAACTAATTATAGAGAAAACGCAATCTATTTAAATAAAAGTTTCAGGAAGATCAAATAACGTATAATTGCATATTCAATTATAACACAGCATTCATAGAAACTGAATAACACCTACAATAGTTTAAAACATTGTATGCAACTTTGAATAACGCAAAAGACGAAACCTTGCAAACTTTATGATTAACACTTAAGTTTACGAGACGAGAAGCATTGTAGACATACTTATAAATTACACACACCCACCGGAAGAGATAAATACGACAGAATAAAATCAGCAGAATTAAAATAGAAAAACATTAACTGACGCAAAGCTAATGATGTGAAATAAATTACCACAAAAATCACTCAGTCACATCAAAACTTCAGAGACCAAACCTACATAAAATTAACATCAGTAAATTAAAAATAAACGTAACCAAGACCTATCAAGCGTCATCCTCATAAATTAAGGAATAACAATAAACCGGAAAATAAATCTCAAATTTTACAAAATTTGAAATTAATTACAATCAAAACTAGATATTAATTACCAGAACAACCCCAGCCATAATGTGTGGAGATATGAAGCTTTACTTGTAAACTATTCCAGCGTATAATGGCGATCAAACCCTATTATGAAACCACATTATTGCAAGTGAACTATTTTTAAAAACATTCTATAAACCCGGTGATAACGAAAGCAACGTAATACTCCAACATTTTATTATCAGCAAACTAATTGCCAGTCGAGATGATTTAGAACAATGGGACGATTTCAAACGAGTATTGATTGCATATTTTGGCGATCAACGTAACCTAAAATGCCTAGTTCGCGACTTAATAAACCTTAGAATGAAAAATAACCAACCCCCGTACCAATTTGGAATAAAATGGCAATATGTAAGAAGTTTAATCTTGACAAAACTAAAAATTGAAGAACCCGACTAAAATATCAGACTTTTAAAAACAAAGATGTATGACGAAATGGCATTAGACACATATCTAAATGCACTACTAGAACGACTATCAGACAAAATCAGATTTTAACATCCCCAAAATTTAGAAGAAGCAATGAACATGATAATCAAAGAAGAAAACGTAATGTACTACAGAAACAGATTATACAACCCCAACGCAAATAAAAGTTATTTACCAATAAAAACCATACAACCCGCGAGACAAACAAATCCCCAACAAAAATTCACCCCATTCAATATACAAACAAACCAACCGCAAACCAATAACCCACATTTTAATAACGCAAACTTTAATAATCAATATAAACATTTTACAAACCAACGTTTAACCCGAATTTCACGAAACCCGCATTTATACCAAGATTCAACCAAAATATAAACCAACAAAGACCAGCATTCAACGCGAACCCTGTTAGAAACTCACCAATGACAAACAATAATAACAATCCTAATAATTATTATAAACCCACACCAATAGATGCCTCATCTGGTAACAACAGACCAAATACAAAAATAACACACATTCGACCGAACTCTAACCAAAACGCACTTTTACATCGGAAAAACTATTTCATCAACACGTAGAGGAATATGAAGATGACTAGAATAATTACATTCCACCAAGTACAAGCAATGAACAAAACAATTCAAACAATTATGAACACGACTAATCATACGAAAATTATGACGAGGACGACGAAGAAAACGCGTGCTCAAATTTTCAGATAGACCGATTTATAAACGACCAAACTTAATAAAGTTAAATAATATAAACCACCTAGTACTACCTTATATAGAAATACCCCATGCCGAATTCAAACTATTAATCGATACCGGATCCTCAAAAACATTAATTAGCCCCCGAACCGTAAAGAAACACTATTTAGACTATGTAGAAAGAGAACCGTTTACAATTAAAACAGCCCATCAAACAACCCTACACCAATTCGTAGCAAACATACCCTTACCCAAAACATTTAACGTAAAAATGAAGCATAAATTTTGCATTTTCGAATTCAATGACAAATATGACGGACTATTAGGAATGGACCTTTTAAGAAAATTAGGAGCCAACATCGACATAAAGAATCGTTTACTAAGAACGAATCCCCATTAAATTTCAAAACTCTCAAGTCGAACAAAAATACACAATAGAACCCCGAGCGGAGAAAGAGATACAAATCCCAGTAACTTCGAATATCAAATTAGGAATAATAAATCATATAACATTTCAACATGGAGTAGAGACTCCAACCGCATTAGTACAAATAAAAGATAATTATGCCACAACGACGATTTTAAATTCAAATGACTACCCAGTAGAACTATCATTAACAAACCCTATTAACGTGAAGAATTAAATTTTAACAAGATGGAAATAGACGAAAATTTAAACGACAATTACAACCCCGCAGAAAACGACGAAATGTTAAGAGAAAATTTAAGTAACATCCGCTTTAATACAGACATCAATCAAGAAGAACAAAGAGCAATCAAAAATTTATGTTTTGAATACCGCGACATATTTCATTGCGAAGGAATACCCCTATCATTTACAAATACAGTCAAACACAATATCGAACTAACGGATAACAAACTCATATTTACGAAAGCATACCGACTACCTCAGGGAAGTCAGGAAGAAGCTGACAGATAAGTAGCCGACTTATTAGATCAAGATATCATACAACACTCCAACTCACTATGGAGCAGCACCGTATTAATAGTACCCAAAAAATTGGACGCATCAGGAAAAAGAAAATATAGAATGGTAATAGATTATAGAAAACTAAATGAAAAAGCGGTAGATGACAAATACCCGCTACCAAACATAACCGAAATTTTAGATAAATTAGGCAAGTGCCAATATTTTTCGACATTAGATCTAGTCTCAGGATACTATCAAGTAGAAATGGATGAAAAGGATACACCAAAAACAGCTTTTAGCACACCTAGAGGACATTACGAGTATAAAAGAATGCCATTTGGACTAAAGAACGCACCCGCAACTTTTCAACGAGTTATGGATAATATACTACATGGGATACACAACGAAAAATGTCTTGTGTACCTAGACGATATCATAGTTTATTCAACATTATTAGTGGAACATATAGAAAGATTAAGAAAAGTGTTCGAAAGATTAAGAAAAGCAGAATTTAAAGTACAATTAGATAAGAGCGAATTTTTACAGAAAGAAGTAGCATTTTTAGGACACATACTAATACCCTAAGGAGTTATGCCGAACCCCGATAAAATAAACGCAGTACTAAATTACCTCATACCAAAAACGAACAAAGAAATAAAAGAATTTTTAGGACTTAGTGGTTACTACCGCAAATTTATTAAAGGTTTTGCTCAAATAACCAAGCCTTTGACAAATTGTTTAAAGAAAGGAAATAAAATTGAACATACCCCCGAATTTATTAAAGCCGTAGATAAAATTAAAAGTATATTAACAAATCACCCCGTATTAAAATACCCCGATTTTTCGAAACCATTCATATTAACGACAGAAGCATCAAATGTAGCAATTGGCGCAGTATTAAGCCAAGGAACAGTAGGCAACTTTAAAACCATCAGCTATGCATCCAGAACCTTAAACAAAACCGAACAAAAATACAGCACCATAGAGAAAAAATTGTAAGCCATAATTTGGGCAACAAAGTATTTTAAAACATACCTATACGGACGAAAATTTTATATATACACCGATCATACACCATTAGTATGGCTATGCAAACTTAAGGAACCTAATTCAAAATTACAACGATGGAGAATCCGATTAGAAGAATATGACGACGAGATAATATACAAGAAAGGAATTTATAATAATAACGCAGACGCTTTAAGTAGAATACAGCTCAACGCACTGGAAACGGAATCAATTACAGGAAACGTTGACGAAACTGAAATTAGAGAAGATCCAGACGAGATGGACACCATACATTCAACACAAAATGAAGAGCCAAAAACCGCGATTAAAATTTTAAATGAAGCCATCGATATGAAACCCAATCAGTTTATAATCACCGAAGTTTTAACCAACCGCAACCCTGTAAAATATACAAAAGTAGATAACAAAAAGATATACCAAATTCAGATAACCAAAGACAACGAATTACAAATATTTAAAATTCTAAAGGAATACACCCCCGAGAAAAAACGATTTTACTTTTACTTTAACACCGAAAACTTGTATAAACGATTCTCAGAATTATATGTTAAATTATTTAATAACTCTGGCCCTGAACTTATAAGATGCATAAGAAAATTAATAACCTTAGACGACCCTTACGAAATAAATAATGTAATCGGAAACCAACACGAAGGAAAAACCAACCATCGTGGAATTAATGAAACTCTAAAGCAAATTATGAGACGATATTATTGCAAAAACATGAAGGAACTAACTACATACTTTATCAAACAATGTGAACTATGTGACAAGGCGAAATACGATAGGAAACCCCCAAAGATACCCTTAATGTTGACTAAGACACCTGACAAACCCTTTCAGAAATTACATGCCGATACACTAGTAGTAGAAGCACAAAGTTATTTGACAATTGTAGACGCATTTAGAAAAATAGGCCAAGTAATACCAAACACCTCTAAAAATAGTATTGACGTAACCCAATGATTTTTACAGTACTTTACATTTTATGAAACACCCGAAACAATAACGTTAGATAGCGGCAGCGAACTTAAAATAAAATTATACAAAACACTTTGGAACTACACAAAATAAAAATCCATTTTATAACTGAAAACTACCCTGAATCAAATGGACTAATCGAAAGACTACATTCAACCCTGCTAGAACAAATCAGATTATTAAGAATAACCTACAAAAAAGAACACATAACTAATTTAATGTCATACGCACTAATTGCTTATAATAACACAATTCATTGATCAACCAATTTTACGCCATTTGAATTAACTTTAGGGCATTCAGATTCACGCAACCTTTATGACATACATTATAACAAAGAAATTTATCAGCAATACGCCAAAGATCATAAAGAGAAACTAAAAATAACTTACGACAAAGTAAAGAATAAATTAGATAACAACAAGGAACCCATTACCTCAACCCGTAATAAAAATACCGACGCAAATAAATTTTCAATAGGACAAACCGTGTACGAAAAAAAATTTCACGGCAAACGACACAAAACGGCACCCAGAAATTTAGGCCCTTTTAAAATTAAAAGAATATCGGACAAAAACATAGCCGTAGTAGACAACGGCAAGACAACGAAATATATCCACTTGAAAAATTTAAGACACCTTGTACTTTCAGATGGACAATCATCACCCTTACCGTCAACCTCCAGCCAGGTAGAACGAGCACCGAAATAATAATTAAAAACATAAAAAATAACCCCGGTATACTACCAATAAAATTAGGCAGTATGCAGAATACCATAGACTAATAGACCTTTGCACAAAAATTCGAATTAACAGAACTAAAGCAAGAATTTCAAATAATCAAAAACAATCATTGCCGATTAAAACATTCAATAGACACAACAAAATTGGGAAAGGAACACGCAATCGAAATAATTAATTATGACAGTATAATAAAAAGTATTTTGAGAAATATAGAAGATAAATTTAACCGACTAATACCCACAGAACAAAAGGCAAGACAAAAAAAAGGACTAATCAACGGATTAGGTAACATAATAAAAGCAATCACAGGCAATCTAGATAACCAAGACGCAGAACGTTATGACAACGCAATACAACAACTAATTGAAAATCAAAACGATATAAAAACCATAATTAGCAACCAAATATCACTAACCCAATCAACGATTATAAAATTCAATGAATCGCTAAGAAAACTAGTTAGAAACCAAGATAGTATAGCCAACCGAATACAAACCCTTAAAATAACATGCAAACTACCATGTTAGGCATGCGAGATTTAATTAGATTTAACACGATATACACCTAGATAATATCAACCCTTACTTTAATTCAACAAATTTTAGCCACGTTAGAGCAAATTAAACACCCTACATTCCAGTATCATAGAACCAATTGATTTATTAAGAGAACTACTAAGAATTAAATCACTTATAACCAACAGTAAATTGCCTTTTAATGTTGTAGAATCAAACATTTTAATATTTGAAAAAATAGCTATAGTTAAAGGCTATGTGAAAAATAACGACATAACATTTCTAACAGAAATCCCAATAGTAGAGATTAACAATTATAATTATTATCATTTATTTGCTTTTCCAAAGAAAGTTACTAGCACATACCAAGTTATTATACCCAAATCCAAATTTTTATCCTTAAATAAACTAAGATATGTTTATACAAATGAAAATGTGATAAAATCACACCAAATCAATAATTATGCCAATCGTTGACAATGACAACCATTCAAGAAGACAGCCATTGCGAAGTACAATTATTAAAATTTTTAAATCATTACAAGACTTGTGAAGCCAAACCTGTACAAATCACCAATATGAAAATCCAAAAAGTAACAGAAAATAAATGGATAGCCATTTTCCCCCACAGAGGTAATAGCAACAGTCCACTGCAATCAAGACAAAAACAACTTAGCATTAACCAGAAGTAAATTAATCACCCTTAAGAAAAATTGTTATTTAAAATTGAAAAATAAAGTAATCAGAGTTTACCAAGATCCCGTACAAACCAAGAAATTAGCCAACTTACCCGAATTACAAATCAAGATAACGCAAGACGAGGACGAAGAAATACTTCAAAAACCCATGCAACTCGAACATCTGGTACTAGACAACCTCAACCACGCCATGAAACCTATGGAAAATTATAAGGAACATTTAAACGAATTAAAAACGCCTAAAGTGCACTACGATAACATTAGTGTATGGACAATTGTATTAATTATTTTGACTATTTTATTGATCATTTATGTAATTTACAAAATGTATATTAAGTATAAAAATTTAAAAAAAACAGTTTTAGATTTAAGGCAACCAAGGGTAACAAAGAAACAAATGTACAATTAGAAACTATGAATTTTAAGAAATGAAATTAAATGAAATTTAAATTAAAAATCAAGAAAAAGGAAAAACCTTAATTTTTAATGTACGTCAGGAGGAGTTATGTATCCCCCAATTGAAGTATACATATTAGAATAGAATAATTAGGAAATTATTAGAAAGTGTTAAGAATACGCCAAGTGAAGTGCAACATTGTAACACAAAGACAGTTTATAAAGTTTATTAACGTTCATGAGAACGGATGCGCTACCATGTATCGCAGACGATAGTGACACTGCAGATGTCAGGTCATAGACGGTCAGATACCGTGATTACTTATAAATTAAGATAATTATGAATAGAGTTAATTGTAAGCAGACATGAGATCTGCAAGTTCCCACAGCCATGTGAGAGGGTAGGGATATTATAAAAAGCCCGGGAGCCCCAGTTGACGACAGTCAGTCAAGTGATCCGCTTTTACATTGCAGTTTACTTACTACTCAAAATAGTACATTTAATAATTAATTTCGATTTAAAGTAATGTATAATTTTAACTTGTCAAAATTCCACATTTAATTTCTGTATAATAAAATAAAATTGTTAAGAAGTTTGGAACTGGTTTTTAAAAAGGCAGCTCCCAAGCCACGAACGTTAACTCGCATTAACTGAAAATTGTGCATAATGCACGTACCATCAAACCACTGCAAAGTAGTGGGACCAGATACTTTTTCTAGGTTCAGTTTATCTACTATCATTTCATTTATTAAAGAACACGTGGAACCTGTATTCACCAGGCAGCTCGTTGTATAATCTGAAATTGAAATGGGTAAAGTGTTTAAGCTCTTATCTGGTGTAGAAAAACAATTAATCATCACATGCTCTTGGCGTTTGTTTTGCTCATAATTCGAGCCGTACTCTGTTTTTGGTTGTTTAGGACCTGAAGAACTCTGTATGTTTTGTCTACGAAAACACTTCTCCATGCTGTGACTTTGTGTTTTGCAGTACCTACAATAAGCGTTATCTTTCGGTATGCCTTGTATATAAGGAATTTTGCGGCTAGAAACGTGACAATACGTGCAAGGTGGCCATTTTTATGACAAGCAGAGCAAATAACCCCGGGAGGTGAAGAACCCGTAACAGCGGTAAAACCTTTCTTTCGTGATTCACGATCGGGTTGAATAACTTGTTTGTTATAGGATGTCACCACCCGCATCTTTTACATAATTTGCCAAAAGTGCAACTAAATTGCTCACAGACGAAGTATTACAATTAAATGCAGCAGTACGTACCGTCGGATCGTGGATCATATGAATAATTATTTCTATCAAATCAGGTTCGCACCAGCCAGCGCGCAAACCAAGTTTTCATCAGTTGATTGCCATGCAGCGAACCAATTTTTAGCAGATTTTAACAAAAAAGAACCTACTCTACTCACGGTTTCTCTGTCTGACCGTCCTAACTCGTTTTTATACCCCTCTATTTTTTCCAACAAACACCCGCGTCGGTAATATCTGGATCAAAGCTCGGCAATACTAATGAAGTAGGCATTTCGGAGGGGTTTCGGATCTGAGTAGCAGAAATGGTGGTTGGCTGATCATTGCTGTTTACACGGCGTTGTAAGTCTCCCAAAACTGCTGCAATTGCCCCTAATGAGCGGCATAAATTGTCACTATTCATTTACCACATTTAAGGTCCAACACCAAAGAAAATAGCACACGTACTGAACAGAGATAGCGCAATCTATCGATTATTACACGCGTACCCCACACCTGATGTTAGATTTCCCGTTATTTTGCAAATAAATCGCCTAAAACATTTGTTGACAGACAGCCCTGTCACAACTCATATGGTAGCTTTACTGTATGTACAACCGGCGCCACGTTGTCAGCGTTACTACTTTCAACATATACACCGTATCAACGTTTCCGATTTGCCACTTGGATCAAATCTTAAGGGTTATCTAACAATATTAACTTCTAGTAAGAGAAAGTAATAACACCACAATGACACAAAATAAACACAAACACTAACGAATAGTAAATACTTGGAATAATCTTTTCCGACGACCACCTGTGAAAACAACAGATTACACACTACTTATTTATGTAGAAAGTAAAGTATATCACTCTAGAGTGCGAAAGTACATATCCCTCTGGTGTTGAAATACTTTTCAACTCTATAGTGATATGATTGATGTTAGTATGCTAGTTACCTAAGTAACCCAAACGACTACCGGTTTCTATCTTTTTGTATTCCTTCGTTTCGTTTTGGCTAATAACAGTTTAAAATACTCATAGGTAAATCGATACTGACAGTTTCCGTTTTACCTAAAGATGTAATTACTCATATTAGTTTGTAATTGAAATGATTTCTTCAATAAAAATTGAGAATGCATACGCTAAAAGCAACAGAGTCGCGGATTTTATAAAGACAAAAACAAAGTAAGCGTTCGAATTTTCAACATCAAAACGTCAAATAAATTTTATAGCTGTCTGTCTGTCTTGCATTATTGTGTACACATTTATTGCAAATAAACATAAAAATAACTATTTCGTAATAGTTTTTAGTGGTGGTCGTCGGAAAAATAGTGTACAGTACTCGCGTGGAAAGTGACATTTCTACACTCGTGGAACAGTCGCACTCGGCTTACGCCTCGTGCGACAATACTCTTCCACTCGTGTGAAATGGGTCACTTTCCACACTAATGATGTAATATACTATACTCAATGATTAGTTTCGGTACGCAGTTATCTCACATCAAAGATCGTCGAAGCTCTAGGCTGCTGGAATGGTAACCCAGAGTAACGACAGCTGATCGGCAACGCCAATAAATTGGAAAGAATACAATTAGTAGTGCAAAAACGTTCTTAAGGTAAAGGAAGCAGGAGTATAAATAGAATGAAGAGCATACGCATAACAAGCACAATGAAAAGGCGTACGAAGGAAAACTAAAAACCCTAAAATTTAATATTAGAAATCAAGTTGCAAAAAAATTGGACTGTTAATTACCACTTAAGGAGGTCAATTAAATGTACACTAACTGATTTAGAGATAACAGGACGTTACAATGTTGTGATTTCAATAACGAACATCTACACCTACAAAATTTAAACTATTTCATTTTATATCAATTATTAACGATGATGATGAATTTAAATCCACTACAAGCAAAAACCGAAGCTTGCAAAAGGCATTCCAGAACCATAAAACCAAAATTGCCAAACTCCAAAACTAATTTGTCGGTTCTACCTAAATCCGTAATTAATACGATGATATCGGCAGAAATCCAACCTTCACCGACAACGATAGGAATAGGAATACCTCTTATTCACAAGGACAAGAGCAAAGTACTGCTTATTATCATATTTGTAATTTTAAATGCGGATAGATAATGTAAATTTGAGTTACACTGAAATAGCCTGTAATTATGAAGTTAACGCAAACGTAGCGCAAAGGTAAAAACGATAGAGATAGCAGGACAATGCTACCAACAGAGCATTGAATTTAAGAATATTATATAAATAGAATGCTGATACAGAAGTGTCAACCGGAAGCTTACAACCTAACTGTACAATTAAGTATAATTTAAGTAAAAATTTAGACAGTAAATATGAACAGAATTGTTAAGTTTCAGTGAGGTAAAACATAATTGTTGTAACAAACATTTCCAAGTGTAGGTTTAATAAAGGTGCATTAACATTTTAATAAGATTAGTAGTGAATAAAATTTAATATAATTATAGCCGATCACTCACGAATAAGACGGACGTATATATTAAGTTTACAAAAGAATACGAAACTAATCCATAATTAGACATGCTCTTCAGAAATTTATTTATAAGCAATTTAACCATTTAAGTCATCAGCGCAAATTCTACTTGTAATTTATTGTTCATGATTTGTATTGCATCGTTCTTTAAGAAGTTTTCGCCTTGCGCAGAAAAAGTAAGGGACATCTACCTACCTTAGGTAATATAATGAGTAAAATCTAAAAACTAAACAGAACAATAGAACAATAGTATTAAGATGAATTGAAGAAAACGTGTCTAACGCTAAAAGTCCTTATGTTAGTTAGTAGAGGAAAATCAGTGAACCCACCGCCTCATTTCCACCAGCATCCTCATTTCCACACACATCTGGACCAAAAAGTTTTCTTCGACTAACCATTTTTCATCTTTCGAGATAAATATCTTAAATTTTTATCTTTCGAGATAAATGAGCATCCTCATTTCCACACACGAGATAAACCTTTTTTTAAGATTTTTTACCGCTAACATTCTGGACCAAATAGTTTTCTTCGACTAGCCATTTTTTTATCTTTCGAGATAAACCTATCTTGTTTGGTATCAATTAATATTAGAATTTTCTCAGCTACCCAAATTTCTAGGAATTTTTCAGATTGCACCATCCCTAAGGGAGCTACCCCAATTTTAAGATTTCTTACCTGTAGCGACTTTTGACCGTTCTTATAAAATTTTTTAGTCACGCGATACATCTTGTTAGCTTAGAATTTTATGCAGAATCTGCAAACAGATTTAAAATCGGACTACTCCTTACAAAGTTACACTTTAAGCTCTCAAACCTCTAAATTTTACTCTTTGCTTTATAAGCAAAACTAACAATTAGTTTTCTTTGTCTAGCCAACGCATCTTTCGAGATAAACCTATCTTGTTTGGTATCAATCAATATTAGAATTTTCTCAGCTACCCGAATCTCTAAGAATTTTTCAGATATCATCACCCCCAAGGGAGCTACCCTCCTTTTTAATATCTACAGTCCTTTAACCAACACAAAAATTAAGAACACAAAAGTTTAATAATTTATTTATCCAATTTACAGTTTAATAAACTATTACAATTTTTACAAAGTATAAACATTATTTCCTGTGCGTAGCCGAAAGTTTAACCTGTAACAAAAAAGAAATTAATAGGTTGTTTAAATAGACCTGTAACAAAATGAGATTAATGTAAAAAAGAGGAGACGTGTTTTCAGTCATTAAGACATATTGTTGTTAACAATATGTTTTACCGTCCAGCGACACCACGTGGAGGTAAACACATGCCGCCGGGCGCAAAGGAAATTTAATTAAAAGCAGAAAGTTTTGTTCGGAAACGCTACTGTAAAATATATAGAGCAAATAAATTATTCCCTGAATGTGTTTTCAATTGCAATAACTGAGTATACAATCACAATTTAAATTACACTTTATTTAACTAAGTTACTTTAAACAAGAAATTACCGCATCCAAAAATTCAATGCATGCTTAACAATAATGTAGAAATGGCAAGGTCGACTTTTGATGTCCAATGTAATGTGTTTTAAATATCTAAAGAAAGCGCATTTTGCTGGTATGAAATCTATGGAATTTCTCCTGTAATGAAAGAAGAATGCATTCGTAATTGAAAATGCATGCTACAACTTTCGCTAGATACCAGTCATGTATGTTAATTAGAAATTTTGTGTATATGCTGTTTTATAATTTCTTTTCTTGGACTTTCTATTAATTATGTTGAGAATATGTTTCAATGACGCGCATTTCAAATCGAGATATAATTGTTTGTAGATTACCAATACCACGAGGTGCTGAAAAGTGCGTATTTACGGAAAATACAAACCTCATTTAGTAGTATAAAACCTTAACAGTGGACGATGTTACACCACGACATTAAATGACGTGCTTGAATATTTTCTTTGGAAACAATCGAAGATTGCCGAAGACACTCGAAGAGTGCACAAACGCGGTCACTAAACCACAATTAATAATCGCCTTTATAGGTTTAACATTTTACCATTACCAATGACTTTAATTTCTTATTGGAGAAAAGCACTGCTACGTAGTTGATGTCCATTCCTTTTGGAGGTATATGCTCGTTATAGGTTGTAAGACCCTCGGTTTTTTAACTACACTTTGTGAGATCCCTTTAATCTTTTTTAATCGGGTCCTTCTCGCCAATACAGTAGGACTTAGCCTTACTACCTACAAATTCCAACACCAAGTCACCGTAAAACTCGTCTTTAAATTTCCCCACAACTTTTTGTTAACATGCGGTATATTGTGTTTATTATTTGCGTACACCACTTTAAACCTAAAAATAAAAACAGGATAGTTTAATACGTCTATTAATAATTTATGGTAATGTTGGCGATACAAATATGTAAAACAAACTTTATCAAGAAATATGTTTTAATAGAATACAACACGTATTGATAACATCTATAAACCGCTGTGGTAACCAGAGTCTGGCGAATCTGGGATAGCCAAATCTCTAAACATTTGCGCAAGCGATTGCCTTGCAGTTGCATCTTTTAAGTACTGAATGGGGAAACATTTAATAAGTTCCAACACTGTCAAGTAATTTAAATTTCTGCAATCATTAGACAGAGAAATAATGGCACTGCTCTCTCCCTCTAATAACGTTTGAACCCTTTCTTCCTCCGTCGTATTTCCACATACTTTTTTATATCAAACAAATTTTCGTAAAATTCTGGAAAGTTTCTACACCTTAACTCAACCATTTAAAACAGATCAATTCTCGCAAATTTAATAGCTTGATGCACTCGTACGCAGGTAGGACAATAACATTCCCATCTTTCGTAATCTCCATATTATATAAATTCTCTTTTTCAAAATTGTTCAACAACCATATACTTCTATTAAAGGCTGTGCTCAGCTGCAATTTGAAATCTTGATCCAATTGTATGTCAACAACATCGTTTCCAGTAGTCAGACCATTTAATCGTACTTGTTTTGAGTCTTGAAAAAACCACAAAATTTTCTTCCAATCAAGTAAGAGAATGTTATCGTAGAATCAGCACAACCATACCAGCAAATCACTTGGATGACAGGTTGAAGACCACCATATAAATCAAAACCAACTTCTAATATATGGTGGTGATAATTTGGAGGAAATTCGCCTAACCTATGGTTGACTTACCAACTAGTTGGTTGATATTTAATTGTGGTACTCGCACATCACTTGTAACGTCAACACAAGAAAATCCATCTTTAAATAAAATCAAATCGTTTGAATTTGCGCAAGAAGGAAACATATTCGTTTTAATTCACCGTTTAATTTAATTTTTTCAAGGAACGGAAAATGTGGAAATTTTAAACCAGCCAAACCCAATTTTAAGAATTTAAAACCAAAATTACCAGCGAATTTAAAAACCAGTTAAGAACAATTATTATTGTTTTCCTCGGTTCCAAACCCTTCGGAACCAAACGAATGACCCACCGATTTCAATTTCCGCAGCACCGTATTAACTTTTAACTTTTTAAATATCGCCCTTTTGGAAAACCCCTGGTTAACCCAAAAATTGAAAATTTTCCTTAATTTAAATTAAACGGTTTTTAAATGAAAAAGATGAATTTGATTAATTTTTACCAAAAACCTTTTTTTAAGATTTCTCAAAAGGTTTAAAAAAAAATTTTTAGGGAAAAGAAAATTTAATTGGAACCCATCCAAAGAAACCGGAAAACAACAAATTCGCACGGTGAACCCCAAAATTGGTTTGGAAAATTTATTTTAAAAAGTTCAAATAAGAATAAATTCAAAAATTTGGGGATGTCATTGCCTTGCATTGTTTTATACGTTTTAAAATTTTAAATTTCCAACCAACAGTTAATAAAGGTCAATTTATTTTGTTTTAAATTGGGTTTGAAAATTAATTATTTTTTGCAAAAACGAAATAAACCAAAATTCCAATTTAATTTTTTTTAAAGGAAAGTCGTTTATGGAAAATTAATCCAATTTCATTTGGTTTAAAATTTTTAAAACGAAAAAGCATTTAATTTAAACAAAAAATTTAAATTTCATTATTTCCTGGTTTAAAATTTTTTAAAAACCACCCATTTGGAAAATGTTTTACAGGGCCAAAAACCCACCGAAAACATCGGTTTTTCCAGGAAACTAAAACACCGTAACAAATTGTTTGGCCTCGCCGACCGAACATAAACACCCTTCGTTGAACGAACCAATTTCTTTTTTAAAACCAACACCATTTAAAAATCCCCAAACATTTTAACTGAAATTGACCAACAAAATTAATTTTGAACACCTTTATAATACTTGGTATTTAACGTTTTGGGAATACAAATTTCCAACCAATTCGCCAGGAATTAAAAACAATTCAAATTAAACTTCGATTTAAATAAATTTTTATAAATAACTTTGTGTTATTGCCAAAATTTTTTTGGGTTCACAACTTTCAAATCAATATTTAAAACAAGGTTCCTAATTGTCTGTTTCTTTAAGGTCCTAAAAATAAAAAGAATTTCCAAATCTGACCCGACGTTTCCTTATAATTGGGCTTTAATCGAAAAGAACCAAAGAAAACGAGCGTTTAATAAGAATCAACATTTTCCAACGCTTTCAGCCAGGCCAAGGAAAATTTGCATAAAAATTACCTTTTGTTTTCCAACGTTTCCAAATTGTTGCCAACTCTTTAATAATTAATTTATTTATGTTTTAAATAAAACATTTATTAAAATTTTGTAAAACTTTTCACCCTTTAATAAATAAACCTTCTTTGGTTACAAAAGGTACCCACAACGGAACATTTGAAAATTCAAGCCCAAGGTAGCTTTTTCGTAAACAACAATTTCAAAATAATTTCAAATTCCAATCATTCAATTTCTTATGAAACATTTGGGGAAATTTATTTTAAACCAATTTTTTCCAAATTCCCAACATTTTTAAACCCAATTATTTCCAAAAATAACCAGCCCCATTATAACAAACATCATTTGTCAGCTAACAAAAATTTTTCCTTTACAAAACGGCCCAATTTGCACCGTAAATTCAAACCAAAACCTTAAATTTTATAAGAAAGCCTTTAAACCACAATAACTAATTTACCCGAACAGTTTTTGACCCCATTGGAATGACCAGCACCAGTGACCAAGAAGAACAGGGAAACATTTAACCACCAAACAAAATGTAAGGATTTAAAATAATTTAATCTTGAGGCCCCACCTCCAAAACCCAATTTTGGTTTGAGTTTCAACAATTTACACCCAAACAGGTTTCAATTGGGACACACCAAACCATTTTAATATTTTGATTAGCCACAAAGCCGAAAATTAAAGGTTAAATTGGTGCCCGGGCTTAACCCAAAACCTATTTTTTTTTCCCTTTTTCTTAACTTTCCCATTCCTTGGAAAACTTTCAATTTAAAAGGAATTTCTTTTAAATGGTTTTTTTGGAAAAACTTTCAAATTAAAAAGAATTAGTTTTTAAATTTTTTAATTGAAAAACTTCATTTAAAAAGCAATTCCCTTCCATATTTTTTCTCCTCCTTTTCATGGCAAATCCTAGAATAAAAATTTCCAACCATACAGAGAATTTCCATTTTGGAATATTTAATGGGCCTTTTGGAAAATTTCAAGGTTTGGACCTTTTAAAGGAAAATTGGGTCATTGGTCATTTTTAAAATTTATTACCAAGGTTTAATGGAAACCTATTAAACCAAAAAATTTAAAAAAGTTAATTTACAATTTACTTTAGTAAGGCAAAAGGCCCCAAACCCCACCCAATTCTTATTTTGGCAATTCGGATACAACCAATTAAAATTATAAAATTTAATTTTCAAGTTTCTCGGTTTAAAAAACCAGAATGTAAACAAGAATGAAAAGAAAATTTCCATAATAACATAATTCCAAGTGTTCAAAGAACAATTTTTTAAAATTGGTTGTTATAAAATTTTAAATATTCAAAAATTTAAAATTTTTAATTTTCTTAAAATTTTGACTAATTTCTGGGACCATCGAATTGTAAAAAAGTTTAATTTGGAAAAGTTTTTATTTTTAAAATTAAAGTTTTTAATAAGAAATAAAATTGTTAAAAATTTTACACCATTAAGGGAAATTGGGATTGAGTTTGAAATTGGTAGTCGAAGGAATAAAAGAAGATTGCAATTATTATGAATTGAAACGAGAAAAAAATCAAAGTGTTTTCCGACAAAAAGATTGATTTTTTTACTTATGTCAAACTTACGCTAGGTTAAAAACATAGACAGATGAACGCCAATGTAATTTTATGGAAACAAAAACCAAACCGATTTTTTGGACCATTTAAGTGGCGACATGTAAATCCAAAATTTAAAGAAATGTTGCTTGCAGTGTTGGGGAAAATAATTTTTATAACTTTTTAAAAGATTTTGATTTGGAAAATGGCGATATAGTAAAACGACGAGTATATAAAAATATTTTCAAAAGGTTAGCCCATCCCGAAGTTTCATGTGACGAACGTTAAAGATTTAATTGTAAAAAAAATTTTTTTTGGGGGGAAAAAGAAAATTTTTAAAAAAAACCCAAAAATTAAAAAATTCCCAAAAATTTTAAAAAAAATTATTTTAAAAACCCCAAACAAAACCCAAAAATTTTTTAAAAAAAGGAAAAATTTTAAAAAACCTTTTTTAAAAAAAAAAAATTGGAGGGTTTTAAAATTTTTTTGGGGTTTAAAAAAATTTTGAAAAAAACAAACCCAAATTTTTTTGAAAAAAAAATTTTTAAAATTTAAAAAAAAAATTTTAAAAAAACTTTTGGGGCTTAAAAAAAAATTTTTAAAAAGGGGCCCATTTTTAAAAATTTTAAAATTAATTTTTGGAAATTTCCCTTTTTTTGGGTTAAAAAGGGGAATTTTTTCCAAAAAGAAAAAAGGGGCCCTTTGAAAAAATTTTTTTTTTAAAAGGAAAATAAAATTTTTAAAAATTTTTAAGGGTTTTAAAATTTAAAAATTTTTTAAAAAAAGGGAATTTCAAAAATAAAAAAAAATTTTTTTTAAAAAAAACCACCAAACGTTTTGGAAATGGGTTTTGGAAGGAAATTTTTAATTTTAAATTTTAAGGGAAAAAAATTTTTAAAAGGGGAAATTTTAAAAATTTTTTTTGGGTTTTAAAATAAAATTTAAAAAAAAAAAAAAAAAAATTTTAAAAATTTTTTAAAATTTTGTTTTTTTTTTAAAATAAAAAAATTTTTTAAATTTTTAATTTTTAAAAATTTAAATTAAAGGGTTTTTAAAAAAAAAAAAAAAATTTTTAAAAATTTTTTAAAAGTTTTTTAAAAAAATTAAAAATTTTTTAAAAAAACCCCAAATTTTTGTTTTTTTAAATCGGGGAAATTTTTTTTTTAAAAAAAAAAATTAAAAAAATTTTAAAAATTTTTTTCCGGTTTTTTTTAAAATTTGAAAGGGGAAAAAAACCCCCAAATTCCTTTGGTTTAAAAAATTTTTTCCCAAACAAATTTTAATTTCCAAAAAATTTTTTAAATAAACCCAAATTTTTTGATTTTTTTCTTTAAATTTGGGAAATTTTAAATTTAATTTTCCTTTAAAACCCAAAGGGAAAAATCAATTTGGAAATTTTTTTTTAAAATTTTTGAATTTAAAGGTTCGGTTACCAATTAAAATTTTAAAAATTTTTTTTTTTTTTCCCAAATTAAATTTTTTCCCAAAAAATTTTTTAAAAACCCGGGTTTTTTAAAATTTATTTTTAAAATTTGGGGGGTTAAAAAAGGTTTAAAAAATTCCCAAATTAAAATTTTTTCCAAAGTTGCAAAAAAAAAAAAAAATTTTTTCGCCAAGGGTTAAACCAAAATGTTTTGGGGTTTTTTAAATTTTTTTTTAAAAAATTTTTTTAAAAGGAATTTTTTGTTTTAACGTTTTTGGTTGCGGGGTTTTTTAAAAAAATTTGTTTAAAAAATTTTTTTTGGGTTTCCTAAATTAAACCCCCCTTTTTTGGTTTTTTATTTTTTTAAAAATTTTCCAAATTTGGAATTTTTTTTTAAAAAATTTTTTTCCCTTTTAAAAATTTTTTTTAAATTTTTTTTAAAATTTTCCAAAAAACCCTTTTGGAAAAAAAAAAAAGGGACAAAATTTTTTTTAAATTTTAAACCCCTTTTTTAAAAATAAATTTTTAAAAATTTTAAAAATTTTATTTAAAAAAAAAAAGGGGAAATTTTTCCTTCCCCTTTTTAAACAAATTAAAAGGGAATTTTTTTTAAAAATTTGGGAAAGGGTTTTAAAAAAATTTTAAAAATTTTAAAATTAAAAAAATTTTAAAAAAAAAAAGGGAAACGTTTTGGGGAAACCATTTAAATAAATTTTTCCCCTTTTGGGTTTAAAAAAATTTTTAACCTTTTTTTTCCCTTTTAAAAATTTTTTTAAAAAAAAATTTCCCAAATTTTAAAATTTTTGGTTTAAAAGGGAAATTTTAAAAAAAAGGGTTTTTCCGGGTTTTTTTTAAAAATATTTTGGTTTTTTGTTTTTTAAAGGAAAAAAAAAAAAAATTTTAAAATTTTTTTTAAAGGGTTTAAAAAACCGGGAAATAAAAAAAAAAAGTTAAAAAATTTGGGGGAAAAAAGGAATTTTAAAAAGGGGGGTTAAATTTTTGGAAAAAAATTTTTTTGGAACCGGAGGAAAACACAATTAAAAAAGAAAAAATTTTAAAATTAAATTTAAAAATTTTTTTAAACAAAATTTTGGGGGTTTCCCAACCCAAAAAACCCCAAAAAAAATTCCCTTTTTAAAAAAATTTTAAAAAAAATTTAAAAAAAGGCGGTTTTTTTAAAAAAGGCGGGGTTTTGGGTTTTGGAAATTTTTTTTAAAAAAAATTTAAAAAAATTTAATTTTTTTTTTAAAACTTTAATTCCGGAAAAATTAAAATAAATTTATTTTTTAAAACCAATTTTAGGGTTTTTTTAAAAACCAATTTTTTTTGGTTTGGGAAATTGGGTTTTCCCCCAAAAAATTTGGGAAGGGGTTTTTAAAAAATAAAAATTTTTTTAAAAAAAATTGGCTTTAAAAAAATTTTTTTTCCCAATTTTAAAATTCCCTTTTTAAAAAATTCCAAATTTAAACCAAAATTTTGGTTTTTAAAATTTAAAAACCAAAAGGGAACAAAAATTTTGGTTTTTTTTTAAAATTTGAAAGGAAATTTTTTTAAAAAATTTTGGAAAAGGAATTTTTTTAAAATGGGAAAAATTTAATTTATTTTTTGGGAATTTTTTTAAAAAAAGGGAAATTTAATTTTTTTTAAATTTAAAAAAATTTTTTTTTTTTTAAATTTCCGGGGGGGGTTTTTTGGGGGGGTTTGCCTTAAACCTTTTTAAAAAAATTTTTAAAAAAAAGGTTTCCCTTTTTAAATTTTCCTTTTTTTAAAAAAAAAAAAATTTTTTTTTTTTAAAAATTTCCCCAAGGAAAATTTTTACCCTTTTTTAAATTTTTTAAAATTTAAATTTTTAAAAAAATTATTTTTTTGGTTTTTTTTTTTGGTTAAAACTTAAAAAAAAAATTTTTTGTTTTTTTAAAATTTTAAAGGGGGGGAAAAAAAAAAATTAAGGAAAAACAAAAATTTTTTAAAAAAGGGGTTTTGGGAAAATTTTTGGAATTTTTTAAAAGGAAAGTTAAATTTTGGGTTTGGAGGGAAAAAAAAAAAAGGGAAAAAGGGTTTAAAAAGGGTTTAAAAAAAAAATTACCCAAAAAAAATAAAACCCAAAAGTTAAGGAAAAATTTAAAATTGGGGGGTTGGAAAAAAACCTAAAAGGGTTAAAAATTTTTTTTAAAATTTTTAACCCTTTTTTTCCCCCAAAAAAAAAAAAAAAACCTTTTTAAAGGTTTAAAAATTCCCAAAAAGGTTTTTTTTAAAAAAGGAGGTTTTTTTTCCGAAAAAAAATTTTAAAATTTTTAAAGGTAAAAAAAAAAATTTTTTTGGGGGTTTTAAAATTTTTTAAAAAAATGGGGGGAAAAAATTTTTTTTTTAAAAAATTTTAAAAAAAAAATTTTTTTTAAAATTTTGGTAAATTTCAAATTAAATTAATTTTTAAAAAAAAATTTTAAATTTCCTTTGCGCCCGGCGGCATGTGTTTACCTCCACGTGGTGTCGTTGGACGGTAAAACATATTGTTAACAACAATATGTCTTAATGACTGAAAACACGTCTCCTCTTTTTACATTAATCTCATTTTGTTACAGGTCTATTTAAACAACCTATTAATTTCTTTTTGTTACAGGTTAAACTTTCGGCTACGCACAGGAAATAATGTTTATACTTTGTAAAATTGTAATAGTTTATTAAACTGTAAATTGGATAAATAAATTATTAAACTTTTGTGTTCTTAATTTTGTGTTGGTTAAAGGACTGTAGATATTAAAAGGAGGGTAGCTCCTTGGGGGTGATGATATCTGAAAAATTCTTAGAGATTCGGGTAGCTGAGAAAATTCTAATATTGATTGATACCAAACAAGATAGGTTTATCTCGAAAGATGCGTTGGCTAGACAAAGAAAACTAATTGTTAGTTTTGCTTATAAAGCAAAGAGTAAAATTTAGAGGTTTGAGAGCTTAAAGTGTAACTTTGTAAGGAGTAGTCCGATTTTAAATCTGTTTGCAGATTCTGCATAAAATTCTAAGCTAACAAGATGTATCGCATGACTAAAAAAATTTTATAAGAACGCTCAAAAGTCGCTACAGGTAAGAAATCTTAAAATTGGGGTAGCTCCCTTAGGGATGGTGCAATCTGAAAAATTCCTAGAAATTTGGGTAGCTGAGAAAATTCTAATATTAATTGATACCAAACAAGATAGGTTTATCTCGAAAGATAAAAAAATGGCTAGTCGAAGAAAACTATTTGGTCCAGAATGTTAGCGGTAAAAATCTTAAAAAGGTTTATCTCGTGTGTGGAAATGAGGATGCTCATTTATCTCGAAAGATAAAAATTTAAGATATTTATCTCGAAAGATGAAAAATGGTTAGTCGAAGAAAACTTTTTGGTCCAGATGTGTGTGGAAATGAGGATGCTGGTGGAAATGAGGCGGTGGGTTCACTGATTTTCCTCTACTTTAGTTATTATCAATAAATAAATAATAAGTGTTGTTTATTTCATTTAACTATCTTGAGTCAAAAGTCAAATGACGATCTAATAAAGTAGGAAGAACCACATTACACACATTTTCAAGTTACTTTTTCCCCTATCGCATACTGCTAGTAATAATTTTCATAAATTGTATTAAAAACAATTCCATTTTACATTTTTTAACGAGACAAATTATCGTAATCTACCCTATTATTTACACACGCGTTTACCACTGCCACGATGTTGTGTTGTATGTTATAAAATTACGGAAAAGAACGAAAACGAACAGTGATATTTTAATTTGTTACAATTTTGCAGATTTTCTACATCATATTTTACTTTCATCATTTACAAAATGAAATAACAATTTATGGTGTGTTTGTAAACAATGGTTTTAAAAACATAATGGACATAATTCTGGTGCAGTAAATTTCTTCCTTTGAATTCAAACTTTCTGTGCAAAATTATAAAATATATCTTTTTTACTGTACAAATTATGAAGGCGTATTGTATTATAACGAAATGCAGAAATGTATGGTAGAAATAATATGAAACAGCTTATCTATTATCTACAGCGTGTCCTGCACTAAAATGTGTTCAGATGAATCACGTTTAAATTTAGATTATCAGCTTCTAAATGGAGCTCATATGATTTACTGGATCTATAGTATTTGGTCTTGCAGTATAGCATGTTCCATACGAGATCAACCATTGTAAGTTATATACAGGAGGTGGGAATTCAATGCCGCAGTGGTATGTGTGTGACTAATACTCACAAGGTCCCGGGTTCGTATCCCGACACGGCCCGCTTGAAAAATGTTAAGAGAACATTTTTCACAAAAATACACCCTCGTTCGGATGAGAGGTAAAATGGAGGTCCCGTATGTGAGTGTTGTCATGCACGTTAAAGATACCTACCTTGCTTGGAACAGCAAGGGTTCGGCAAATTTTCAAATTTTCTAGATAAAAAAACCCGCTTCCTGGCCAATGTAGTATCTTCGGGTGGAGCATTGGAAAAAATCACATGTAAGGTGGGAATTCAATGCACATTACATTGTGGATGAGGTCTGAAGGGGTTAATTAGATTTTATTTTTGTACTATAGCTATGCGAATTAAAATATTGCGAAAGTTAACATACCTCGCCTCCTGAAGATCCTCCCGTTGTACGTCTTGTATCAAAAGGATTATTGGTAACACCGGTAACGTTATTGTACGTTTCAAAATTTATGCATAGTTCAGGAGTATTAGTAAGAGCTATAGGTATAGCTCCAGCTTCTCTGCACAATTTCACAACAGGTGCATCCACTTTAGCTCTGCGGGGTTCTGATAAAACAACTCCAGAAGAATTGCTGCATCCTTCAACTGCAATACTTTCCTTAACAGTTAACGGCAGACCCAATAATGGGTATTTTTGTTTAATTTCGTTAACCGTCAACTTCGTCGTAGACAACATTTTATCTACAGCTCTTGCTTCTTTTATAGCTAGTTTGAACCTATCCTCAACAACTGCATTTAATACTGGATTAACTTCTTTTATGCGAGAAATGTAAGCTTTTATAACGGTCTCGCTGGTTACCTACAATAGTAAACGAGAAATTAATAAACACATAATCAACTAATCAGTACAAATATAAATTATTAAAATTGGCAAGCTCGTAAATGCTTGTGTTTTAGCGACAGTGGTAATTGTGACTCGCGGTACTAAAATACATAATTAAATATTAATTAAAAACGAAGAATAGTGGAGCTCCACTTTGTTCGTGATGTAATTACATATATTGGTACTATTAACGTATAAGTTGTAGAGTAGTATTTTTCATGTTTTCTCGTCGGTAAATAAGTTTTTAGAAGAGCAAGGTTGGCACACGTGCCTGAACTACTTCACCTAAAAATTAAACGTAATTACTCATGCTATTTAAAAATTAAACTTTTACCGGCGGAGAAGAAAGAGTTCTGGCTCTGTGGAAGCTTCTGGACGCCGGTCATACCACAAAAGCTCGACTAAATAACACCAATTGAAGGCAGTTAATAAGAAGTCGATAGGTTGTTATTACGAATTAATTACGAACTAATATATCATGCAGTGAAGTTTTAATGGTGAAATTTTATAGTGACGGAGAAGTACTCAAATGTACAGAAATAAGTAAGATTTTAAAGTATGTTAAAGTACTTTTAAAAATGGAAAATACATTAACAATATTAAGCTACGACAAGATAAAGTTTTAATTTGAATGAAAGTATATAAAATTGAAATTGTATTTAATGGTAAACTGATGATGAATTTTAAACGATTTAGACTATCTTGGTAGATGGGTTTGAAATGCAATTTTAATGGTTAATGATATTTAATGGAAAAATTCCAACAATATGGAAAGGATGACCATACGGTAAAATAAAATTTTATTATTTTAAAATTTTAAAACGTACATTTTGTTAAGTTACGTAAAATCTTGAATGAGAGTTGTAAAAGTGAATAATTTGGTTTGAAGGTGGCTGACCTCGGTAGGATTTACCAGTGTATACAAAAAAAATATTAGACATAACTGACCATATACGTTTAAACTTAATTTTAAATGGAGATTGTTTAAATTACCGGACTTATTTTATAAAATTTTGTACATGATCAATGAATGAAAATCCTAATTAGAAAAAAGAGATTTTTGACTCTATTTTAATGAGAGTGATTATCCAGTAGCTATACTTTTTTTCTTAGACTGAAAATATTGTTTGTAAGAACAAGACGTTGAGACAATATTAAACTCTACCTTTAGATTTTAGTGTTGGTTTTTTGAGTCTTCATGTAAGATTATGTTAGAGAAAAACTGTTGTGGATGTAGCAATTTTTAGTTGAAAGATGATCTATTAAAGAATATTTCAAGTTATTATAAGTTTGATGTCTGATTCCAGTGGTTTCACTTAAACTGATGAAATATTCTTTAAGAAACCGTCTTTCAAATAAAAATTACTACATATATATATATATATATATATATATATATATATATATATATATATATTACTCATATTTAGACCAGGGTAGAAAATTAAATAATCACATCAAATAATTTTAATCACCGTGTAGAAGCTTTGGGAAAAGGTACGCGTTATTAAATAAAAGCGTGAAGCATAAAAATTCATTCGTTTCATTAAAAATAAGAGATTTAAATCATGTACAAGACGCTTTATATCAAAAGAAACAGTATTAAAAAGCTCTACGTGTAATTTAATTATTCCTAGTAAAGAAACAAATAGAAATTACGTGCAAAATTTATATTAATTAACTCAATTTTAAGTAACCGGTATTAAACAAAGTGTACACATAATAATTAATATTTAATTTGTATTCGCTAAAATGAAAGGGTAGAAGTCAATTTTAGTTGGAGTTAATTAAACCATTATTAATAATAAGCATAAAAGCCTGTGAAAATCCAAGATTAAAATACCATGAAATAAAGCTCTGAGAATTAATAGTACGATTGAACACCTGCGTAGTTTAAAAGTCACGTACGGCGAAAATTTTGCAGATAACAAATGGTTACAGAGAATGTTGGAAAAACCGTCGCATAATAGTTACGGGAAATGCTAAAGGTGGGTTATTTCACAGTCCACATGGACTGAAATAATCGATAATAAAGAATATCAATTTGCACCAATAAGAACAGGGTAGATAGAGACAGATAATATGCGCAAGACCGAGACACATATAGTAAAAGGCGTGAGTGGAGCAACGTCACGGGGTTGCGATTGGGTGAAAATAAAGGCAAAATTGAGAGGTAAAATAACATTTCTGTATAAAATTTAATTAGTTATTTCCAGACGTTGCGAGCCGTGTCGAAATTTCTGAGATTTAACTTGGGCGAGTGCAAATTTCGTAAAAATCGCATGCAGGGCCGCGGAATGGGAACCTAGCATGGGAAATTCTTTAGAATTGTCCGTTTTGGGGACTAGACCGACAGACAGGCTAACCTCTATATATACCCAGGTGAATAGGAACAAGCTCTCTTAGATCTGCGACTTGATTCAATGCGTTAAACAGTGCTTTTTAGTTTTCCGAGTTTGATAGAATTAATTAAAGTTTGCTCGTATATTTTGGTGATTTAAAACAGTTTGTTCTTTACGTGCTACAATGAATGTACTTTAGTGCACTTAGAAAAGAAGATACAAGGTAATAAAGTTTAGTATCACTGTACCTATTAGTAAAATTTACAACGACAAATGAATACACAAAAGTAGGCAGTTTTGGCGTATATTGGTGAAAGAAGTATGAATTTCTTTGTTATTTTTCGGGGGTATTAAGAATTAAATGATTCGTAAACGTGTCTGGATCCACAAAACAAGCTTCAGATATACACAAATGAGTTCCGGAAAAGCACTGAAACTACTTTAGATGGATGGTGATGTAGAAAATTTTAAAAGTGTTGAGAATCAGAAGCCGTAAATATAACCCAGTTGGATTGGTGTGATTAACAAAAGGGACGATGTACATTGAAGCTACGAGTGCAGTAACCTTCAGGTAAATTATACTATTTTGTTTGAACTTTGATGTTTTCGTGTGTGTTGAATAACTTTATAATTGATTTACTTAAAATGGACAGTAGTGAAATTGTACTAACAATAAAATTTTAATTTTAAGGTGAAATTTGCTTGTTTAAGTAGAAAGGGGTATTTAGTATTGATGTTCTGGATTATGATGAAAATTTGGGTATGTCTTTGAGCTCAATTAGACGAACCTGGTTAATTAACGTAAAGGGGTGGTAGATGCTCCCTTTGTACTCAGACTCAGGTCTGCATATATTGTTATATTAATTAGTAGGCATCCTACAAGGACTTTAATTTTGGATGCACATTAATATGATAGCAAACTTAAATCTTGAAATTTTCTGATACAGAAATTTATGCTGAATTTTTAAATTTGAAATTTTAATGTATTGTGAATATTGATGTAAATAGAGTTAACGTTGATGTTTGAGGTAGTAATGTGTTTGTTTTTGTTTATGAATGAGGATGAAGGTTTATCTAGGGGAGCAGCCGAGGCGATGAACAGAGAAAATCAACAGACCAGGTAATTCAAGAGGTTTCACAGCACACATGGCGACCCAAAAGTGATGCTCGAGTTCCAAATAAAATTTTTGTGATTTTATTCCAGGAAACTGGCGATCTGAGAGAGAGAGTTTCTGTGTGTGTATAAATTTAAGAGTATTTTAGAGTGTGTGAGAGTGATTAGAACGTATGCAGAGAAAGGAGTGGTTAAGGAGTCAAGGAGTGGAAATTGGAAGTGACGATAGTGCATTGTGTGGAAAAAATTCGAAAATGGAAGAAGCTGGAGGCAGTAGAGATCAGTCGAGGACGGAATCAGGGGATCAAGGAAATGAGTTAATGATGAGAATGTTAGAGGAAATGCGATTAGCTAGAGAAGAATCGAATAGAGCGAGGGAGGAGTCCAACAGGAAATTAGAACTGCTAAGCGATAAATCTAATAGAGCTAGGGAGGAGTCCAACCGAAAATTAGAGCAGATAAGCGGGAAAATTGAACAAAATACTAAAGAATTTACAGAATTTAAAGATAGTCTTACCGTGAAACTGGGGGAAGTAGAAAATAGGGTTGAACAAAATGAGCGTGATATTACAGGTCTTCGACAGGAAATGGGACATTTAAGGTCCGAAGTACGCATTTTTTGTGAAGAAGAGATTAATATAAAAATGACTGAAGTAACGGACTCATGTAGGGATCAGTTAGGCAGGGTAGAACGCGAAGTTAGTAGTATCAAATACAACATGTCAAATTTAACGGGGGATGGTCCCAAATTTTATACAGGTGGAGTATCATTGGACCAACACATGAAGTTTTATGGCGATAACAGGGTAAATCCACAAATTTTTATTAATAGTGTAAGAAATCTAGTGGGAAATTTATTTGACGAACAGACTAAACTGAATACGATAAAGGCTTTATTGAAAGACAACGCGGAAGCATGGTACAATTTAGTAGGACAGGACATAGACACCTACATGGACTTTGAAGACAGATTTTTAAAGCACTACTGGAGTGACCACAGACAAGACCAGGTACGAGACGACTTAATCACAGGAAATTTAAGGGAGAATTTTCAGGAAGTAGGGAGCAATATGCTATACGCAAGTATAGCATAGCAAAGCAACTGACCCCACCACTGACGGACCGAAAAATTATCAAGTATTTGTCACGACACTTCGAGGTAGAAGTAAGACAACACGTAGCACTACAGAACATAGTGGACAGAGAAATGTTTTTAGAATACCTGCAGAGGTACGACGACGTAAGTAGTGGACGACCTCGGGATAACAGGGAAAGACAGATCAACACAGTTAGGTTTGACAATAGACGGGACAACTATGCTAGAAGGGGGAATAGTTACGGATATCAGCGACAGAATTGGGAACAGAGACGACCATACGTTAGAAGTAATAGTTTAGGAAGGGGACCTGCACCGAGACCGGAACCTACCAGAAGGAATAGTTCACCGGACATGAGGAAGACTACTAATACAGACACGGAACGAGTGGAAACGCCTAGGACATACGCTGAGGTGACGGCTAGACCAGGACCGAATAGGGAAAACAGACCTGGACAGGATTTTTAGAACGCGACAGACCACTAGATTTCAGTGTAAATGTATATGAACATCCACGTGAATTTTTCAAAATTGAGGAGGAAGTAGAGCCAGAAACTGAGGAAAAATTATGTTTGCCAATTGTTAATATAGGAATTTTTGAGAATGATGTAGAAGTATTACTTGATACAGGGGCAGAGGCGAGTTTAATATCGGAGAAATTCGTCAGCAAAATTAGGGATAAGGTTTGTGATAGAATTATGCCTATAAAGCGTAGCCATTTAGTAGCTCCAAATAAAAAGAAGTTTGCTGTAGTGAATAGTGTTGTGGTGCTTAGGATAGATATAGGAGGTTTAAGCTGTGAACAGGAGTTTGTAATTGTACCTGGACTGAAGTTTCAGAGCATTTTAGGTGTTGACTGTATGATGCAGTTAGGGGTTTTGATAGATATGGAACGGAAGATAGTAAGGATTAAGGATAGGGTAGTGCCATGGAAGGGCAGTTATGAAGTCACAGAGGATGACACGGGGTTGAGTATTAATGTAGTAGAGGTAGAGGATGATGAAGGTAAACAGATCAACACAATAAGATGTCCAGAGGATAGGAGAGTAGAGGTTCAAGCTTTATTACAAAAACATGCAGAATTAGTGGGGGTAGAAGCAAGCACAGCGTTAGGCTATGAGCACATATTGGAAGTGGATAATTCAGAACCGTTCAACGCAAAGGTTTATCCTATTCCAGCAGCATTTCGGGAGCAGGTGAAGGCAGAATTAAATAAAATGTTGGAAGATGGCATAATAGAGGTATCAAACACTCATTTCATAAATCCGTTGGTGGTAGTTAAGAAAAAGGATGATAGCATTCGTTTATGTTTAGATGCACGAAAAATTAATCAACGGACCAAACCGCAATTCCATTGTCCACCATCCATGGACACATTTTTGATGAGGTTAAATGGCAAGTTTGTTTTTAATAAAGTAGATTTAAGGAATTCATTCTGGCTGATTCCATTACACAAGAATTCTAGAAGGTACATAGGATTTTCCGTAGAGAGAAAAATCGATAATTTTAAGGTAGTATCGTTTGGTTTGTCGGCAGAAAGGAAAAAAATAGTAAATGAGAAACAGACATGTGTAGAGACTGAAGAAGAAGCAATATTAAAGAGTCAGGATAATAGGGATGATAAGTTTATTGTATGTGAGATAATAGGGATGATAAGTAAAGATATAGAAGGGGGAGAAATAGGAATGAAGAGTATTAGAATGGTGAGAAGAAAGACTTGGAGGGTCAAGAAGAGAGTTAGATTTAAATAACTTGATGAACAAAGGATAGAGATAGGTGAATTTTAGTATAGATATAGAAAATAAAGCTAAGTATAAGATAAATATGGGAGATAAGTAGAAATAGGTTTAGGATGAGGATAAAGAGTAAATGTAGGAAGAAAATAAGATAGGTTAAGTATAGATATTTCATATAAGATTAGTGAAGAGTTAGGAATAGAGTAAGAGTAAGATAGGTATATAGGATTAGGTAGGGGGAAGTAAAGTATAGTGAAGATTAGTTAAAAGTTAAGAATAGGATAGGTATATAGGATGTATATACGATTATATGGATAAGTAGGATGTAGTTAGGGATAATTTCAGTGTATAAAATTAGGTGATAGTTAGGAATAGGATAGGGATATAGGAAAGGTGTAAATATTTTTTTTTGGATTGGATAAGGTAGGTAAGTTAGATAGATAAGGGTAGAGAGAGATAGGCAATTTTTTTTGTAAATTTTGTTTGCGATTTCAATGTTTTATATTTGAATTCGAATAAGTGGGATTATTTGTATTCAAATAGGGGGGAAAAAAACTCATATTTAGACCAGGGTAGAAAATTAAATAATCACATCAAATAACTTTAATCACCGTGTAGAAGCTTTGGGAAAAGGTACGCGTTATTAAATAAAAGCGTGAAGCATAAAAATTCATTCGTTTCATTAAAAATAAGAGATTTAAATCATGTACAAGACGCTTTATATCAAAAGAAACAGTATTAAAAAGCTCTACGTGTAATTCAATTATTCCTAGTAAAGAAACAAATAGAAATTACGTGCAAAATTTATATTAATTAACTCAATTTTAAGTAACCGGTATTAAACAAAGTGTACACATAATAATTAATATTTAATTTGTATTCGCTAAAAATGAAAGGGTAGAAGTCAATTTTAGTTGGAGTTAATTAAACCATTATTAATAATAAGCATAAAAGCCTGTGAAAATCCAAGATTAAAATACCATGAAATAAAGCTCTGAGAATTAATAGTACGATTGAACACCTGCGTAGTTTAAAAGTCACGTACGGCGAAAATTTTGCAGATAACAAATGGTTACAGAGAATGTTGGAGAAACCGTCGCATAATAGTTACGGGAAATGCTAAAGGTGGGTTATTTCACAGTCCACATGGACTGAAATAATCGATAATAAAGAATATCAATTTGCACCAATAAGAACAGGGTAGATAGAGACAGATAATATGCGCAAGACCGAGACACATATAGTAAAAGGCGTGAGTGGAGCAACGTCACGGGGTTGCGATTGGGTGAAAATAAAAGGCAAAATTGAGAGGTAAAAATAACATTTCTGTATAAAATTTAATTAGTTATTTCCAGATGTTGCGAGCCGTGTCGAAATTTCTGAGATTTAACTGGGGCGAGTGCAAATTTCGTAAAAATCGCATGCAGGGCCGCGGAATGGGAACCTAGCATGGGAAATTCTTTAGAATTGTCCGTTTTGGGGACTAGACCGACAGACAGGCTAACCTCTATATATACCCAGGTGAATAGGAACAAGCTCTCTTAGATCTGCGACTTGATTCAATGCGTTAAACAGTGCTTTTTAGTTTTCCGAGTTTGATAGAATTAATTAAAGTGTGCTCGTATATTTTGGTGATTTAAAACAGTTTGTTCTTTACGTGCTACAATGAATGTACTTTAGTGCACTTAGAAAAGAAGATACAAGGTAATAAAGTTTAGTATCACTGTACCTATTAGTAAAATTTACAACGACAAATGAATACACAAAAGTAGGCAGTTTTGGCGTATATTGGTGAAAGAAGTATGAATTTCTTTGTTATTTTTCGGGGGTATTAAGAATTAAATGATTCGTAAACGTGTCTGGATCCACAAAACAAGCTTCAGATATACACAAATGAGTTCCGGAAAAGCACTGAAACTACTTTAGATGGATGGTGATGTAGAAAATTTTAAAAGTGTTGAGAATCAGAAGCCGTAAATATAACCCAGTTGGATTGGTGTGATTAACAAAGGGACGATGTACATTGAAGCTACGAGTGCAGTAACCTTCAGGTAAATTATACTATTTTGTTTGAACTTTGATGTTTTCGTGTGTGTTGAATAACTTTATAATTGATTTACTTAAAATGGACAGTAGTGAAATTGTACTAACAATAAAATTTTAATTTTAAGGTGAAATTTGCTTGTTTAAGTAGAAAGGGGTATTTAGTATTGATGTTCTGGATTATGATGAAAATTTGGGTATGTCTTTGAGCTCAATTAGACGAACCTGGTTAATTAACGTAAAGGGGTGGTAGATGCTCCCTTTGTACTCAGACTCAGGTCTGCATATATTGTTATATTAATTAGTAGGCATCCTACAAGGACTTTAATTTTGGATGCACATTAATATGATAGCAAACTTAAATCTTGAAATTTTCTGATACAGAAATTTATGCTGAATTTTTAATTTTGAAATTTTAATGTATTGTGAATATTGATGTAAATAGAGTTAACGTTGATGTTTGAGGTAGTAATGTGTTTGTTTTTGTTTATGAATGAGGATGAAGGTTTATCTAGGGGAGCAGCCGAGGCGATGAACAGAGAAAATCAACAGACCAGGTAATTCAAGAGGTTTCACAGCAATATATATATATATATATATATATATATATATATATGTATGTAAATAAAGATGTGATGACTTTTAATTAAAAAGATAAAAATGATATGATGTGTATTCTTACCTATATATGCCCGTATTATCTTGCCAGCTCAGCGATTATGAAATAACGACATTTCAACATCACCATTATAATGATACAAAATTTGTATAAATAGTTCTTCAAATTATGATACATACAAAAACATGCTTCTTGTATACACACTATCTAAGAAATTTACTTACACACAGTCATAAAAGCTTATAACTGCAATTTAGCAACTTAAGTCTAAATCAAAAACAACATCTCAACTACGAAATATGAATACGGGATTCGCACAGTCGTAGTTAGTGATTAGTCCTCTCATAACTTTTCTTATCTAAGTGACAACATTTGTTTTAAGAGCAACATGAATAATTTAAAACTCGTGTTTAATCCGTCTACGAGTAACTGATTAGTGACTCCTCGAAAAAAAACTTTCAGTAAAGTTCAAATCACCTCGAAGTTTGACAACAAAAATCACTAAAGAAAATTATCCACTCAAAGTAATTTTTCATACGCAAAAGTTTTATATTAGCTTAATCTGCTAAATAATAAGACAAATTGTCTCTTATAGGGTTTTAAACAAATTTATACTTGCGTATTGGATCGTCAAGTTTTCGCTGGTATTCATGTCTCCAATACAACATGCCCTTGATTATAACTGACATCGTAAGATTGCTTCCATAAAAAATTATACGTAACTGCATACAAAAGTTCCTTGTCCCATTTTGTTTCTATTTTAAATCTATGTATGTCGAAATCCACGTTATCAGTGTTAGAAAGTACTTTTATTTTAATAGATTAAAATATCAATGTTACTTTGCACCAAGTTAAATTATAATTTCTTTTGGTGTAATAAATACGCCGTCGGTGCGCTCCATAGGCAACGATTTACTAACTATCTATAAATGAATCCTAATTATTTACCGACTTTTACGTAATAAATTTTAATACGTCACAGGTTCTCAAATGCTTTCACTATATTCCAGCAACTCTGACTCATCGCATATTGTAATAATTAACTGTAACTTTGGTGTTTCTTATTTTAATTGGCCGTCAGTTTAATTTAGTGCATAATAAAAATCCTTACTATGTCTTATTAATAAATGAAAATGCCTGGTAGTCATCGCTCCCTATTAAGATTTATGAGCATCTTATCTAATTTATAGTCTGTTATTATAATTCATGGCCAATAAAAACGTATTGTTTTATCTAATTTATAGTATTCACCTATGTTATCGCGTTCCAGGAACTTAATTGGTGTGAATTTATTCATGTTGTATAGATAATTGGCTGTAATTTTAATTTACACATGATTTACGACTATACGAACAATTTCGAATAAAAATAACTTTTTCAAAGAATCCAAATAAATACAATGTATTACGTATTGGATTAAATAACGTTTATTAAATGGTATTTTCAAAATAGATTAATCTTTGCGCATTAATGAATTCATATTTACATTTCAAAAGGATACTGGTTTTATTGTCAACATACATAAATGCATCAGAAACTTGTTTTACGAAGGATAAATATTTACACACGGGTTTCACTTGTACTAGAAATTACTATAATTATCTTACTAGAAATATTATACAGAATAAAAATTAAACATTTGAAAACTTAATTTTCTCGATTCTGGGGTATTTATTTACAGAATATGAAACTCACTGACGCTTACCTGACTACTATCACATTATATATATATATATATATATATATATATATATATATATATATACATTGTTATATTGTTGCGTTCAATTCTACCCTGATAAATATTTTCACTTAATTTTGGAATACTTTTTATATATTCTACGCTTCCGTTTCGATATCTTGTGTAACTACTGTCATGGGAAACACCCTTGATCATTCTTTATAATTAAATAAAACGATGTGTTCCTGTAAATCTCATCCTAATACCATGGAAACAAGTACTTTTTCAACGCTCGGCAGAATGTTATTAGCCTATTTACTTTAAGTTAAAAGTACTTTAACCTATCTTTATAGCCTGATACACAGCAAACATACTCAGTTATCTACAATCCTCGTTTTCTGAAAAGAGTGAATTCGTCTTATTTATGAGGAGTGATAAAGTTTGCATAGCGTAAATTTTCTACAATTGTATTCGTATTTGCCGGTTTTCGTTATCTAATTATACATTACAATGACTTTAGAAGTGTTTTTTGACATATAATTTGCTTTTTTTTTGTTCATTACCGATTAGTTTTTTTTACTTGCTAGTTACGAAATGCGCACTTAGTGGAAGGATTATTGAATTTGTCCATGGAGTAAAATTGTTTTTTTAAATCATAACTTGTTACGGGCCTGTTTGACACTACGACACCAGGGGACAAAAGGATTGATATCCTTAAGTTGACTAGCTCTAGTCGGCGAGGGGTGGGTCTGACACAAGTCGTAGTCTAACGTAACAGCCCAAATCCGTAGTAAGCGGTAAACAGTATAGATTAGAGATAGGTTTTAACGATAACAAAATCGGGTGGGCACCACCAGTAATGACACAATGCTAGCTATAATCATAAGAATCTCGTTACTGGTCGAGAAAGCTTCTTAGCACTTGGTAGTAATAATAAAGGAAAAATAAAGAGAAACTCACGGTGTAGAATGCTCTGATTTGCCCTACTTGCACATGCAATCTTAAGTGAAATGATACACCTTATCTTCGGTTGCTGGCTCTATTTCTACACCTAGCTGTAAGGATTACATTAATTGACACAGATATATATACATTTGAACAAACATACGGCGCCGACTAGTACGCCTTAAATGCAACAGACATAAACAGTAACTTATTATTAAATCGACGTTCGCACTGGCCAGAGCTATCAAAATAAATTTCTTATGTACAACTTATATTTTTAAACAAAGTAGGGATGGATGTACCTGGATCTCACGCTGATGCGGCTAATCAATTTGACTACGTAGGGTATGAACTGGAACCCGAAGTATCATGCGTTTTGATCCGGGTGCATGCAAAACCTGCTGTATCTAGGTGGATACTAAACGTAGGACTAGTTGAATAGGTTTGCTTTACACATATTATAAACTTGCGTCCACGGAACAAATTACAAAAGGGGTAAATTACCTTGAAAAGGCTCGTAGCTTTACAGTTATAAATGCTAACAGTGCGCACACATCTATTTTTATCCCACGTGGCCGATGGGGCAGCGAGGATAGAGTGAATATACGACAAAGCGCACTTTTCTAATGTTGGCTCCACTGACACAGATTGTCAACAACAACTTATAGTTTTGGGGAACAAAATAGCTCAGTGCCAACGTGCGGAACTAGTCTGATCACTAAATAAAATAGTAACAGTTCAACGCTTACCTTGTGGGGTAAATCAAACCACTGTACATAGTGAAGAGTCTTGTACTTTTTAACAATTTACCAACAAGCGTCATTACGGGGTGTGTGCTGTTCCCAAATAGATTGGACAATTACGGTTTACGGCATACGTAATTTAAAGGTCCTTTCTTTCTCGTCCAAATTAGAAATTTCCAATATGGATTTGTATTCTATATATATATATATATATATATATATATATATATATATATGGATATAGATAACGGCAAATAAAAGTGGACAATGAGTAGACCTGCAACAAATAGATTAACACACCCGCACCATAAAATAACACAAAAACTCTGACGTTACTTGTCAATTCCTCGCCTGCTTTAAAAATTAATATTAGAAGTGCGTCATTTACTACGCTTGCTATACGATTATAATATAATGAATGGTTATACCAACGGAACGTTACACCTCCCCCACTCGAAGACGAAAATACCATTTTCGACTTAAGAAAACGAAACATAAACCTAAAGAAAACGAAATCAACTAAACAACAAAAGAAAGAAGAAAAAAAACAAAACACATTAACAACTAATCGGGGTGGTGTTTGAGATCTTTGGCGTGCCATACACCTTTAGACATGCCAGTCGAATCGGACAACTCGTAAGCCGAATAAGACACCTTTTTACGAATAATAAAGGGCCCAAAAATGTTTCGACGCGAGTTATAGGAACCCCCATCTATTATATATATATATATATATATATATATATATATATATATATAATACTAATATTCGTATTAGGAAATATTAGGAAACATTAAGAAATGTTAGGACAGTGCAACAATGTCGTTGCAACATTTTATTACATATTATTATTATGATTTCAGTTCCCACGAGTGGAAACGCTACAAAGTAGCCCAAGGATAAGTGACACTGCAAAAGTCAGGTCACAGACGGTCGACGGATGTCACGTACCGTGATTACGCAGAATAAGCCTGCAACAATGTAATTTATGAATAGCTTTTAAGATAGCAACTAAGTATTACAAAGTGTAAGCGGACATTACGTCCGCAGGTTCCCACAGTATTGTGAGGGGGAGAAAGTTATATAAGGACCAGGAGCTCCACTCCTAGTCAGTTCATCAGACGTTCAGCTTTAACCTTGCAGTTCACTGGTAACTCACTGTACAATTAATTAATAACTTCGACTTAGAATAAATTAATTCAAATTGTAAATGTTCACATCTGTTTAAATCAAATAAATGTGTTAGATTTCAAAGAAGTCTTTTTAAAAAGGACCGCTCGAAGCCACGAACTCTAACTCGCGTCAGACAAAACATAATTCCTTCTCCACACGGAATCACCAACCTCAAAATCTGCGGGACGCCTTCGTAAATCATATTTGATTTTAGCGCGATCATATGCCACTTTAAGTCTCTTGACAATATCATCATAAATTTTCTGCATCGCAGCAGAACGCGATAGATCTTTTCGATCAGCAAAATCAACACCATTTAAATCACGAGAATTATCAGGCACATCGGGACTTCCTTCAAGATTCATCTCACGACCAAAATTAGCAAAATGTGGCGACATACCGATAACTTCATGAATAGCAGTACGTACGGCGCACGCTACTTTAGGTAAATAACGATCCCAATCTTTGTGATGATCTTTCACATACGACGACAACATGGTCTTCAAAATTCTATGTACTCTCTCAACCGGATTCGCTTGAGGATGATAATAAGCATTAAATATTATCTGAATTTTATACGAGGATGCCAACTTGCTGAATTCCTTAGAACGAAACTGAACACCATTATCGGTAAGTAAATATTGCGGAGCACCAAACACTAAAATAACATTTTCTTCAAGACGTTGCACCACAGCTGAAGCTGTAGCAGAACGCAACGGGAAAAACAATGAAAATTTCGTAAAACAATCGGTAACTGACAAAATATAGCAATAACCTCTATAAGAACGCGGTAACGGACCTATAATATCACAAGATACCATCTGCCAAGGTTTCTTAACAATTAGGTGTCTGGACATCAGACCTGCAGGTTTCTTCTGTTCAGGCTTCTGTTCTAAACACACCTTACAATGGTTCACATAACGAGTAACGTCGGCCTTCATTTTCGGCCAATAATATAAACGAAAAATACGACTAAAAGTCTTAAAAATACCTAGATGACCTGCAGTAGGCTCATCATGAAACTTTACTAAAAGTTCTTTACGGCGAAATTTTGGGACAACTTCTCTCCAACAATCATCTTCTTCAGAAACAACCGGATAATCAACTTTCATCCGCTTATACAGAGTATCACCAACAATTTTCCAACTATTATAGACAATCGGTCTAGTCTGCACAAGCTTACACATACGATTATACCAGCGATCAATTTTCGAATTTACAGGAGGCCCCACCTCTTCACGCTCCCCCACAACCACATTGACAACATTAACCTCAGGCACGGAACGAGATAACGCATCAGGTACATGATGGTCTTTACCTTTCCTATGTAGAATCTCAAAATCATGCTGCTGTAACCTAATAGCCCATCTGGCTAATCTACCTGATGGTTCTTTCAAATTATTTAACCACACTAGGGAATGATGGTCCGTAATAACGGTAAACCTAACGCCTTCAAGATACGGACGTAACCTTTCAATAGCCCAAATCACGGCTAAACATTCACGCTCGGTAACGGAGAAATTTCTTTCAGCTTTAGTAAGAGAACGACTAATATAACATACGACATATTCTTGACCATCCTTGGTTTGAGTTAGGACTGCGCCTAAGCCATAACCAGAAGCATCTGTTTGTACACAAAACGGTAAGTCAAAATCAGGACATTTAACGATAGGGGCGGAAATCAAATGGTTCTTAATAGTAGTAAACGCAACATTACAAATTTCGGACCAATCAAATTTACAATTCTTTCTTAACAAAGCCGTTAACGGGGCGACAATTGACGAAAAATTCGGAATAAAACGTCTATACCACGAAGCCATACCTACAATTCTCCTAACTTCGCTAACAGACTTCGGTGGCGGTATGTTCAGAATAGCGGTAACTTTTTCAGGATCAGGGAGTAACCTCTTACTATTAACAACGTATCCAAGATACTTAAGTTCAGGTTTGCAAAAATGACACTTCTCACGACCTAACGTCAGACCAGCATTACTTAAACGGGTAAACACTTCTTGTAGCATTTCGATATGTCTCTCAAAATCAGGTGTACATAGGATTATATCGTCCAAATAAACGAAAACGTAGGGTTCCAACTCGGGACCCAACACAGTATCTATTAAACGTTGCCACGTAGCCGGAGCATTATGTAATCCGAACGGCAAACGACAAAATTCAAATAAACCACGGTTTGGAACCGTAAAAGCTGTATACTGACGGGATTCCTTAGCAACAGGGACCTGCCAATACGCTGACTTAATATCTAACGAAGTAATATACTTTGCATTACGAAGACGATCTAAAATCGACGAAACATATGGCAAAGGATACGCGTCCTTCTCCGTAACTTTATTAACTTGACGAAAATCTACACAAAATCGAAACGTATTATCCCGCTTCTTCACCAACAAAATCGGACTAGACCAAGCGCTGTTCGATCGCTCCACCACACCTAACTTTAACATCTTCTCCAATTCGTCATCAATATGTTTTTGCATAACCGGCGACACCGGATAATATCTCTGCTTAATCGGTTTTGAAGAGGTCTTAATTTCGTGCTCAACTAAATTCGTGCAACCTAGAGATTCACCAGAATGTTTAGCAAAATGTTCATCTACCAACCGCTCTAATTTCATACGCTGCTCAAAAGACAAATCATGGGTAGACTGTAGAACAGAATTACTTAACGCATCCTCAATAGACAAAACATCGGGGTTAGTAAACTGCCATTGGCCTTTCATGATATCTGGGACTAATCCTATAGACAACCAAAAATCAATTCCTAAAATTAACGGATGCTTGACGTCAGGCATAACTAATACTTCAACAGTAACAGTTCGTTCCTTCAAAGTAATCGGTAACATAATTGTCCCCGAACTATTAATTTTTTCACCATTCGCCACGGTACAGGCGGGACGAGAATCTTTTCTTATCGGTAACTTCAACAAACGTAATAAATCCCAACCTGTCGAACCTAAAATTGTTCTACTAGCACCAGAGTCTAAAAGTCCAAGTAACTTATAACCCAAAATATCAACAGTAACATGAGGTCGTGCATCGGGCGCAGAATTCTCAAAAACATAATCCAGAATAACTTTATTCTTAACGAAATCGGCATTCTTGACCTTAACTAAATTTTGTACATAAAAAGTCGAGTTAGTAAACGTACGGGACAAAATTGCTCGACCATTCAATTTCCCCTCGGGCCGTTTTCCCGAAAATCTACGACACTTATTGCAAGTATTCACGGTAAAACCAGGATTTCCACAACGGTAGCAATATTGACGACGGCGCGGTACATCACATTGACTGGCTCTGTGATCACTTTTATCACAATTCCAACAACGGAGTGTTTTCTGACGGATTTCGTCTCCAAACCTTCGACCTGCAGTTGTAACAACTTCGGTAGTGCATAAATCACTAGAAGAACCCATATAAGCTAAATCAGCTTCCAAATCTGTGCGACGACGAGAAGGCGGTACATAAGTGTCAATAGAAAACCGTCTCTCTTCCATCTTCCTACCATACGACAATAGTTCATTTACAGAACGCACTTCAACAAGCGCTAATTGATTTTGATAAAAGGGAGCAATATTACGCATCAAAATTTTAAGTTGGTCTGGTTCCGAAACAATCTCACTTAACCTACTAAACATGTTCAGCATAACTGCAATATAAATCCCCATACTCTCTTCGGAGCCTTGGGTGCGACGCTTAATTTCCTCCATCAAGCGCTCATCATAATTAATTGGCTGAAATTCTAAACGTAACAGACGAACTGATTCTTCCCAATTACTTACGGAACATTTATTTCCTCGGTACCATAACAACGCTCTACCGGTAAAAAGATCAACCGACTCTGCAAATAACTGAACAAAATTAACATTACGAGCTACCCTCAGCTCATCTACACGTTCAAGAAACGCACTTAGCGACATGGTTCGAGGCTCGCCCGAAAATTGAATACCCCATTTTGCAACTGGGACTGATTTTGTCAAATAATTTTGAGACATTGACACTTGCGTCACAGGATTAGTATCAACAACAGTATCGTCAATACAACCAGTACCTTCATTTACTAATTCATCGAAATCAACTTTAAGCGACAGTAATTGATAACGAGACAACAACAATGAAACTCTCGTCAACAGTTTTTCTTTCACAGCTTTTTCTTGATCATCGGGACGACTATTATTCACACGATCAAGATAATGCGATAATTTAGTTTCAACAGATAGCGCAGATTCTTTACAAGGCGTACATTCATACGCCTCAATTAATTTTTTTAAAATAGAACATCCTTTCTCGACAGCTTCAACATCGACAGAGAATTCTGGAATCTTAACAGCAGTTACCTCGCCGATCTCTTTCTCTTCGTTAAGAACCTTACGTAAATTAGTCCGTAGCTCTTTAACTAAACCTTCCGTTTTACAACCTCTAATACCAAGTGTATACTGCAACTCCTCTTTACTCAAACGTTCAACAATCATTCGTAAATCCATACTCACAAATCTTTAAACAACAATACCAAGAAAAAGAAAATAGTCTTCAAATGTCAAAAAAAAGTATTTTCTACAAGCGTATTTTTTCTCTCTAATTGGCTCCGCTAGCCTCACGCATGGGCGCTAGTGAAACGGTTTTACTTCTGAAGCACTAAACCCACGAGTGTGCTAGTGAAACAAACTTACTAGAACTACTAAAACACCAGCCCCACATTTGGTGTCAGTAAAACGAAGTCTTCCGACGTAACTAGGGGTCTATTCCTTGGGTAGAGCTATGAGCAATGGGGGGGTAAGTCGAAATCTGTTGGGGGATCACACTCAAACTAAAACAAACAGGCGCCACCAAGTTCAGACTGATTCATGTTAAAAGCATAGCATATTTCTATGGGCGGAAGTGGAGACCCAAAGAAAAAAAGATCGCCTTCGCTGACAAAAACCTGTCTTAACAGAATAAGACGCTGTTCCTGTAAGAAAGAATAATAATTAAGTCACATAGAAAATGGGAACACTGTTTGTGTCCCTCAAATATGCCTGAAAAAAAATAAAAAGAATATTTTCTACATAGGGGTGGCCTCAAAATTCAACTCTTATTGCCTTTTTGGGTTGCTAGGTTTGATCACACTTGATCAAAATAAAAGACTTTAAACTTAGGTTAATAATTTACTTGAAAGAATTCCTTTAACTTTAAATAAAATTGAATGCAACAAAATTAAATAATTACTTGTAGTAATTTGGAAATTTAAGATAAGGTTTATCAATCTGTTTCTATATCAAGAATATTACAACAAAGTGTAATTTGTTACATTAATGGTTTTTAACCCATTCAGTTCTGATTAGGTCTATTACATTGTCAAAATTAAAATACAAAATATTCTCGTTAAGTTACATGTGCTAATTTCAGTTTAAAATGAAAATGTTCATAAAGATATTCTCGTTTTCAAAGTTGGTAGTAATAAAATACTAAGCATTTGCTTTCATAAATACAAGTGTCCGCAGTATATGTCAAACAAACAAATGACGTAATTACACATGTTATTTTATAGTGAAGCAACGTGTTGTTCTGACAAAATAAACAGTGAATTTTAAGTTTGGCGCTGGGAAATCCAGCTTAGCAACAGATAAAGTGAATAACAAAATCGTATTTATACGTATCAAAATAAAATAGCGTGTTTCCTGAGTGGAACACAATTGAATTTCTTAAAATTACTACGAACCAAACAAAACTGCTTTCATAGGCTGAAATAGGATGTGCATCGTCATGCGGAATTAACTGCTTACATCCTAACAAAGTAGTATCTTGGCTCGGACCAACAAACGATTTCCTGTTAATTAGATCTGCTTTCCATCCTCTAAAAGCATGTGTTAAATTGAAGTGGTTTCTTAACGTTGATTCACAGCTCTAAGTTATTATTGTTTAACTTCTCATCGCCTAAGTGTTGTAGTGTTTCGTCGTCTAATCTTGGTTTGCGCGTTATTCAGAAAATGTTTCACTTAATCAAACCGACCCGCAGGTCACTGGCCATTGTTCTCTTAAACATGCTGCTGCCTCTTTTACCTATGGCCGAGTGCCTATCTCGTGCTCTCGTACGATGGGAGGATCCCAAAGGGGGGGGGTTGTCATTCCTCTCTACGCGCTTGCGACTGGGTGTGAAATACACCGCCATCCAAAACAACTAGACTAACGAGTCAAGATGCTGTTACAATGTAATATTATAATTGTAAAATGTATTATGACTTTACTTAATAAAGGTATTTAACTATTGTCGTACCTTAAATGAAGCGAATTATGAATTCGAAAATAAAATTGTTACACTACCCCTTTCCTAAAAGAAAAAAAAATTTTTTCAAGGAATTTAGTATAACAAATAAAAAAAAATTTTTTTTTTAAAGATACTAGCCTTTTCTACCTTCCTAACTATCAAAACAATTTTTACGAATTTATTCAAACGAGGGAGACAAATATTTACAATTCGAGTGTGTTGGTAACTACGTGTACCTGACGTCCATCGGAAGACAAAGTCGGGGAGTCACAATCGGTATAAGTCAAAATTGGGAGGGGTCAAATTAGAAAGTCTAACACTCCACGGAAAAATTAATCAAAATCAAACTCAGAATAATCCTTCAACTAGAGGTTCTTATTCTTACCAAGGCTAGTATCTACTAACTGTAACCAAACATTTCACAATTTATCACATCTTCCACAAAAAAAACTTCACTTCCTGGAGCTCTATTAGCTCTATCTACAAAAAAAGGGAATGCTACTACTTCAAAACAGCATAACCATTCAAAATATAATCACTATAAAGTGACAATCAAAAGGAAGACCCTACTAATAGGCCTAAATTTCAAACACTGTTATCACAAAGTGATAATCAAAACAAAATTAACCCAACCAAAAGGTTGCGCACAAATTTCAAATACAAAAAAAAACACCACTATATCGCAAAGAGACAATCAAAACTAAGGTAACCTAACCATAAGGTCACTTAACAAATTCAAATACAAAATATTATCACTTTATCGCAAAGAGATAATCAAAACTAAGGTAACCTAACCATAAGGTCACTTAACAAATTCAAAAACAAAATTGAACCAGATAGGGCTGTAATCTCCTACACCCTACTGATTATCCTATCACTAATTTCCAAACAACAGGTCCCATCAGCGATGGACCAAATGGTGAGGCTCACCATGCAAACTTTTGACCCTGTCAAACAAAAATATTTCGAACGGTCAAAACAAGGGAAAGAATAAATCAATATTCTCTCCACCTCGATATGTAGAAATCAGGACTAACAACTTAAATAGCCCACCTACTTCTACATTAAAAAGATATCTGTCAACGACATCTTCTAAACACATCTCCGAATAACGCGCGAACAAAACGACCAGCGTGCACATCAATGCACACCTCAACCCTACAAAACCTACAAAATCCTTAACCACTTGTTCCACTTATCAAACAAAATACTCAAAATTAGTGAAACGACACTAAATCAAAAATCGGAACAAAACAAAGCAAACCACTACTGTATTACTTAACATCAAAGAGATGACCAGACCGGAACTAATCGTCAGGATCATCATTTTCACTTGGACACGCTACTTCAACGGGTTTCAAGTCTTTTACGTGCCATTTCCCGGCTCTTGTTCCATCTTCGTTCTCTAACTCATACACTAAATTGGAATGTTTTTCCGAACTTTACTCAAAACGAACTTTGGAGCTAACTTAGCGGAGAATTTATCACCAGCACTCGAGAGTACCTTATTAGCTCTCCAAACACTTTCTCCGACTTGGAACGAAATGTCTCTTCTTCTAAGATTGTAGCGTTTACTCGAACGTTGATAAGCTACATGCAAATTTTCACGGACATTTCCAAAATATCAAACAAAAGTTGACGATCCAAAACATAAGAAGGTCTACTACTGGAGACGACATCAACATCCTCACCAGGTTTAAAATTCTCACTATAAGCTTTTCCACTTAAGGGTACCTGACGACCAAAGACTAAAAATTTGGAGAATAGTTGGTGGACTCATGTTTTGCTGAATTAATTGCGTACTGAATTTTGATATTTCATTATCCCACGTATCATGTGCTTCTACGTATGAACGAATTGCAGTACCAACTGTCTTATTGATTCTTTCCACAAAATTGCATTGGGGAGCATAAACAGCATTATACCAAATCTTTTGAATTTCGTACTTTGCACACAAAGCTTTAAAAACACGACCAATTAGTTGTGGACCATTATCACAAATAACAAATTGTGGTACTCCGTAGACAAGAAATACTTTTTCCTCCAAAAACTTTTCAATCAAATGTGCCGTGGCACTACGCAAAGGTTGTAAAATCGAATACTTCGAGAACCAATCACCAACAACTAAAAGCCATTTTCTGCTTATGAATCATCAATAAAAAAACTAATCACGACGATAGCTAACAAAAAAAATGAGTGTTCAGGTACACTCTCATCCTACTACCAATTGAACTGTCGAAACAACTACAATGCTTCACAACGCCAAAATATGCTAGAGTGACAAACCCTCTACGAGTCTCACCTAGACTAACAATACCAAAATTTACATCAAATCAAAAAAGGATGCAAAAAAAAATCTAGAGCGCCTAACTCACCTCGAGTCTCGTCTAGACTTACGCAATGCCGAGCGACCAACTCTTCCTGAGTCTCGTCTGGACTGACATACTGCTGAGCGACCAACCACGACGACAAGTTCCGCCTAGACTAAATTGCGTTGCAATGCTGATCTAAACAAAAATCTGCTAACAAAATCAAAAACGTGCTTCTGCACAAGAGCAACTCTCAAATGACACGACGACAGCTCACTCCAATGTACCTTCAAAATAGGATCTCTAGCCTTATCATCAAATTTGGACAAAAATGTTCTTTATTGACTCAAACAAATCAAACAACAGGCTTATCAGCTTCTTTAGCTGACAGTCTTCCTAAAATTTTCCTCTTCTCCAACACTGGTTTCTCACTCACTACTCCAGTTCCTCTTTAAGTAGACAAACAATTTGGAATTTTTCCGACATGACCACAAAAGCCTAATGGAATCAAACTGAAAGATCTAAATGATTTGAACCTTACAAAAATTATCAAAACAAATTCGGGCAACTAAAGGTAAAAGTCAAAAGGTGTTTTTGGTAAAATAATTTTTGCCAAAACAATAACAAAAAAATTATATTGGGTCAAAACAGAATGAAAGCCAAAAATAAATTTAACTAAGTTAATTAATTGACTGACTGGGGGTTAACGTTACAACCAATTTTTTAAACAACCAAACCTAATTATCACATAAACGTTGAGCAAACAAATCTCGATGCAAAACTATTTTTGAACAACCAAATTCCAATGCAAAATACTTTTCGAACAAACTAATTTCGAAGCAAAATAATTTTTGAATAAACAAATTTCGAAGCAAAAATAAATTTTGAACAGACTATTTCAAAGTAAAATTATTTTTGAACAAACAAGTTTCAGAGTAAAAATAATTTTTGAACGAACGAATCTCGAAGTAAAATTAATTTTGAACAAACAAATTTCGAGGTAAATCAAATTATGAACAAACAAATTTCGAAGCCAATCAAATTATGAACAAACAAATTTCGAAGTTAATCAAATTATGAACAAACAAATTTCGAAGCCCCAAACGTTGCCGGCGCCAGTGAAGCGTATTTTTTCTCTCTAATTGGCTCCGCTAGCCTCACGCATGGGCGCTAGTGAAACGGTTTTACTTCTGAAGCACTAAACCCACGAGTGTGCTAGTGAAACAAACTTACTAGAACTACTAAAACACCAGCCCCACATTTGGTGTCAGTAAAACGAAGTCTTCCGACGTAACTAGGGGTCTATTCCTTGGGTAGAGCTATGAGCAAAGGGGGGGTAAGTCGAAATCTGTTGGGGGATCACACTCAAACTAAAACAAACAGGCGCCACCAAGTCCAGACTGATTCATGTTAAAAGCATAGCATATTTCTAAGGGCGGACGTGGAGACCCAAAGAAAAAAAGATCGCCTTCGCTGACAAAAACCTGTCTTAACAGAATAAGACGCTGTTCCTGTAAGAAAGAATAATAATTAAGTCACATAGAAAATGGGAACACTGTTTGTGTCCCTCAAATATGCCTGAAAAAAAATAAAAAGAATATTTTCTACATAGGGGTGGCCTCAAAATTCAACTCTTATTGCCTTTTTGGGTTGCTAGGTTTGATCACACTTGATCAAAATAAAAGACTTTAAACTTAGGTTAATAATTTACTTGAAAGAATTCCTTTAACTTTAAATAAAATTGAATGCAACAAAATTAAATAATTACTTGTAGTAATTTGGAAATTTAAGATAAGGTTTATCAATCTGTTTCTATATCAAGAATATTACAACAAAGTGTAATTTGTTACATTAATGGTTTTTAACCCATTCAGTTCTGATTAGGTCTATTACATTGTCAAAATTAAAATACAAAATATTCTCGTTAAGTTACATGTGCTAATTTCAGTTTAAAATGAAAATGTTCATAAAGATATTCTCGTTTTCAAAGTTGGTAGTAATAAAATACTAAGCATCTGCTTTCATAAATACAAGTGTCCGCAGTATATCTCAAACAAACAAATGACGTAATTACACATGTTATTTTATAGTAAAGCAACGTGTTGTTCTGACAAAATAAACAGTGAATTTTAAGTTTGGCGCTGGGAAATCCAGCTTAGCAACAGATAAAGTGAATAACAAAATCGTATTTATACGTATCAAAATAAAATAGCGTGTTTCCTGAGTGGAACACAATTGAATTTCTTAAAATTACTACGAACCAAACAAAACTGCTTTCATAGGCTGAAATAGGATGTGCATCGTCATGCGGAATTAACTGCTTACATCCTAACAAAGTAGTATCTTGGCTCGGACCAACAAACGATTTCCTGTTAATTAGATCTGCTTTCCATCCTCTAAAAGCATGTGTTAAATTGAAGTGGTTTCTTAACGTTGATTCACAGCTCTAAGTTATTATTGTTTAACTTCTCATCGCCTAAGTGTTGTAGTGTTTCGTCGTCTAATCTTGGTTTGCGCGTTATTCAGAAAATGTTTCACTTAATCAAACCGACCCGCAGGTCACTGGCCATTGTTCTCTTAAACATGCTGCTGCCTCTTTTACCTATGGCCGAGTGCCTATCTCGTGCTCTCGTACGATGGGAGGATCCCAAAGGGGGGGGGGTTGTCATTCCTCTCTACGCGCTTGCGACTGGGTGTGAAATACACCGCCATCCAAAACAACTAGACTAACGAGTCAAGATGCTGTTACAATGTAATATTATAATTGTAAAATGTATTATGACTTTACTTAATAAAGGTATTTAACTATTGTCGTACCTTAAATGAAGCGAATTATGAATTCGAAAATAAAATTGTTACAAACTTATAGGAACACCAATCGAGCCACACGCGTTGGGCGCCAAATTTATCTTGTTACGGGCCTGTTTGACACTACGACACCAGGGGACAAAAGGATTGATATCCTTAAGTTGACTAGCTCTAGTCGGCAAGGGTGGGTCTGACACAAGTCGTAGTTTGGGTGTCTAACAGCCTAAATCCGTAGTAAGCGGTAAACAGTATAGATTAGAGATAGGTTTTAACGATAACAAAATCGGGTGGGCACCACCAGTAATGACACAATGCTAGCTATAATCATAAGAATCTCGTTACTGGTCGAGAAAGCTTCTTAGCACTTGGTAGTAATAATAAAGGAAAAATAAAGAGAAACTCACGATGTAGAATGCTCTGATTTGCCCTACTTGCACATGCAATCTTAAGTGAAATGATACACCTTATCTTCGGTTGCTGGCTCTATTTCTACACCTAGCTGTAAGGATTACATTAATTGACACAGATATATATATATATATATATATATATATATATATATATAATATTTGTTTAATGTTGCAGGTTATAGGTCAGCTGGTGTATTGAAGAAAACTCTTTTTTATAGCCTAAATTTTCGCTTTTATTTAAAGCTTGATCACAGGCATAACTAAAACATAGATAAATTCTACATAAGCTGGTGTAAAAATTAGTTACTTACATCGAGGTTACAAAATATTAGCTTTCATTATAATTATGTTTTACAAAGATAATATCTTTATAAAATTTAAGATAAACAGATATAGTATATATAAAATTGAGGTAAAATGTTGACTTGACAGAAACAAAAATTTTTAGATTTTGATTAATATATGTCTTTGATTTTTAATTAATTTATAGGTATGCGTGTATATATCGGTAATATTTCATGTCGATAAACATACAGAAATATACAAATATAGCTACATATATTATAAACATATTTTATAAATATATATCCATGCGTGTAGTGTATATAAATGTACATGAAAATACATAACTATATATGTGTACATCTACATGCACAAAGATATATATACAAAAATACATATACATACATGTACACACAAATATAAAAACAAAAAAAAGAAACATATTTATATACATACACATACATACATACATATACATTTACACACACACACATACATACACACACGCACACACACATACACATACAGACATATATATATATATATATATATACACACACATATATATATATATACATACATACACATACACATACACATATATACATCTACATATATATATAAATACATACATACACACATACATACATATATACACACATACACATACACACATACATATACATACATATATATACATACATACATACACATGCATATACAAATACACATACATACATAGAAATGCATAAATGCATATACATACAAATTCATATACACACGTATATACACATATACATACATACATATACATACACATACACATGTGATACATAAATACATTCACTTATATAATCACTCATATAGATAAAATAAAAGTAAAATAATATAAATAATTGGATTATATTAGTCGTATGAGTACTATTTTTTATAATTTTCTTTAAAATTTAAAAGGAACGAATAAATGCTGCTTAGATTATCAATATCACTTCTTTTGTTTAATGAATTTGAATTTTTATAAATGTAACACATTTCTAAAAAGGTTCTTTTGAATTTGTTAGTCTCTATTTGTAATATTTGGGGTTTATTAAAATCTATTGTATGTTTAATATATATATATATATATATATATATATATATATATATATACATTTGAACAAACATACGGCGCCGACTAGTACGCCTTAAATGCAACAGACATAAACAGTAACTTATTATTAAATCGACGTTCGCACTGGCCAGAGCTATCAAAATAAATTTCTTATGTACAACTTATATTTTTAAACAAAGTAGGGATGGATGTACCTGGATCTCACGCTGATGCGGCTAATCAATTTGACTACGTAGGGTATGAACTGGAACCCGAAGTATCATGCGTTTTGATCCGGGTGCATGCAAAACCTGCTGTATCTAGGTGGATACTAAACGTAGGACTAGTTGAATAGGTTTGCTTTACACATATTATAAACTTGCGTCCACGGAACAAATTACAATAGGGGTAAATTACCTTGAAAAGGCTCGTAGCTTTACAGTTATAAATGCTAACAGTGCGCACACATCTATTTTTATCCCACGTGGCCGACGGGGCAGCGAGGATAGAGTGAATATACGACAAAGCGCACTTTTCTAATGTTGGCTCCACTGACACAGATTGTCAACAACAACTTATAGTTTTGGGGAACAAAATAGCTCAGTGCCAACGTGCGGAACTAGTCTGATCACTAAATAAAAATAGTAACAGTTCAACGCTTACCTTGTGGGGTAAATCAAACCACTGTAAATAGTGAGGAGTCTTGTACCTTTTAACAATCTACCAACAAGCGTCATTACGGGGTGTGTGCTGTTCCCAAATAGATTGGACAATTACGGCTTACGGCATACGTAATTTAAAGGTCCTTTCTTTCTCGTCCAAATTAGAAATTCCCAATATGGATTTGTATTCTATATATATATATATATATATATATATATATATATATATATATATATATGGATATAGATAACGGCAAATAAAAGTGGACAATGAGTAGACCTGCAACAAATAGATTAACACACCCGCACCATAAAATAACACAAAAACTCTGACGTTACTTAATGTCAATTCCTCGCCTGCTTTAAAAATTAATATTAGAAGTGCGTCATTTACTACGCTTGCTATACGATTATAATATAATGAATGGTTATACCAACGGAACGTTACAAACTTTTTATTTCTTTTGTTTAAATAGAAATTTTTATGTTTGTCCTTGTAAATAAAAACTCGATGGCGATATCCTTTCTTGTCTATATGAACCTCACTCTCCGCTTTTGTAGTAAGCCCGGTCTTTCTAAGTTTCCTTTATCTTTTTATACGTGATCGTGATTTGTGCGGGTCCATACCCAATTGTTAGTTCTGTTTCTGTCTGACCCGTGCGTTTTAACCTTACAAATTTTAACATTACAAATTTGGGAACCCAACGCGTGGCGGCGATTTTCTTAACTAAACTTCTTATTCCTATTTTCTTACTTAACTTCCGGCCTCGATTTTTTCTTAGTTAACGTTTCGCCCTGATTGTATTACTTTTACCCAGTAAACCCGTTTTAGATTTGCAGTGTAGCATTTCGTTTGGGATTTTTCCTTTTATCTATATTTCCATGGATTATTAGACTTGCGTTTTCGCTAGTAATCCTGATTACAGTCAAAACCGCTGCGCCCTACTACAAATTATTTCTCCCGCTAATTTTAAAGTAACTATAACACGTAATCCCTTTGCTACGTACTTACTTAATTTAGTCGTTTGTTTTTTAGATGTAATTTAGATATACTTTAATATATTCTATTGTTTCTGGCGCGTTACTGTCTTATATTTACTATTTTTTTAATTTATTTATTATTTATTATTTATTATTTTTTAAGTCTTTGTCAAGATAGTTAACGTGGACATTAGATGTCAACCGACTCCTAAAACACAAGCTACAATATGAACTATTTTCTCGTGGGTTCGGGCCGGATATTAAAGTAGAGGGGTTCCGTAAAGCCACCCGTAACGCTTTTAAGATAAAAGCAAACCAATCGGTTACGAAAATTGCTTATCCAATCGCTTTCAAAAACGATTGTGAAACTATTCAACGTACACTTACTGAACTTGGATCATCCTTTGACAAATTTGCTGCAGATATCACGTCTATGTAATACGGACAGTAGGAAAAGCACACAGAAAACGGTAGAAGATTTTGGAAAGTTGTGCTTCAGTTGTATGAGGATGATAACATGAACAGACAAAGTTAACAACAAAGAAGTTATAGAAATAGTAGGTGAATAAATATATCTGTGGAAAACAAAAAAGGGGAAATAAAATGGCAGAATACGTTCTAATGCATTTTTTGGGAATTGTACGGGATATATTACAAGCAGAGATAGGAAAAAGAGGTAAAGGTAGACCTTGATCAGATTATTGCACAAAGATAATGAAAGTTGCAGACTGTGGAAATTTATGGAAAATGTGTAGGTTAATTTAGAATAAGAAACAATGAGGAAACACGTCTAGCCAGAACTGAAGATCTAATAATGTTGATGATGTATTCGTCTTGGTTGGTTTTCGGTATCTATTTATACATAACAATGACTCTAGAAGTGTCCAATTGACACGTTTTACTCAAATATTTAAATCATTTATCATCTCGTTTCTTAATTTCACTTTCACTTTGATCCTGCCTTTCGCCGTGATAACATTTGCTTTTTACATGATTAATACTATTACTCCAAGAGCGATGCGCGTTTTTTTTCACAGTAAGTTCTTCCGCTCTTATGAATGCTAATAAGATTCTATTTTTAGCTCTTCAATGTACGCCCAATGGTTCTCCTACGTTACGCCAAAATTGCTTTTTTGTAGGCCCAATTGTTCTTCGGCGTAGGCCAACTGCTTTTGTCCGTAGACTGCTGATGCGAGTATAGCCACAGCATTAATGGATCCTGACTATCGTGGCTATGTTTAACTGGTTCGCCCCCGATGTTTAGGCGGCACAATTAATATCCCGCCTCGTAAAGGTATGTGGCCTGTTTATTTTCTTTTTATACATACCGAAGGATAACACCAATTCGCATTGCGCCGGCGGGCGAAACAGGTATACCGAACATGTTTAAAGTCCAGCTTCGTTGGTATTACCTATTATTTTAAATTGCTGCTAAAATCGCTCTAATTATACTATGTTCAACTTTAAATTGCCTTTTTTTGTTCATCACCGATTAGTTTTTTTACATGCTAGCTACGAAATGCGCACTTCGTGGAACAATTATTGAATTTGTCTATAGAGTAAAATTGTTTTTTTTAAATAATAGCTTTTTATTTATCTTTTTGTTTATATAAAAAAAATTTTTTCATTGTAAATAAAAAGTCGATGGCGATGCCCTTTCTTGTCTATGTGAATCTCCCCCATCTCGAGGGGGTCCATACTTAATTGTCCTTACAAATTTTATCGTTAAATATATATATATATATATATATATATATATATTTATATATATAATATATGTATTGGAGTGATTAAGGGTCATTCAATAGGTCATGTCCATTCTGTGAACATACAACACTCCGAATCTGAACAAAGTAACAAGAATTTTAAAAGAAGCTCAGATTTTGTAAATACTTACTTTCACAGTAGCGCATTTGAAGAAGCCTTCAGTATTTTATATTATAAATTTGTGAATGAATATCCTAGTCAGAAAAAAAAATTTTGGACTCTATTTTAGTGTAAGCGAATTATTATCTAATACTTATAATTTTCTTTTATCTTAGACTTAAGATATTAGATTTTTAGATTTTAATATTTGTATGAAAGTATTTTTTTTTAGGTTACATGTCAAATATTGTTTGTTATAGAAAAACTGTATGTGTATGTAACAAATTACAACGTTACAGTGGTATTAATTACAATATATATTACCTCTCTTTTACGTATCATTTCTGCCAATGTGCGCGCAGATTTCAAAAGTAATTTATTGGTTAGTTTTGGACATCGCTTTGGTTTTCGAAAATAGTTTGGACTTGCTGCTACAAATAATACTGCTCGAGTTGAGTGCACTAGTGCAAATGCAACAACTTGTAGTAATTTTGCCATTGCGGTTGACATCGTTTCACCTAAAACAGATCAAAAATAAATAAGAGGCTATCAAATAATAATAAAAAGGGTAATTTTTGCTGGATTTTGATCAATTAAAGGGAGTCATAAATTTTGGGAGAAATTAATTCAATTTTATAAAAGGGATTCTATTCAACAACAATATAACCGCTTTGTACATTGTATATATCGAGAACATTATATAAATTGTGGTTAATTGTGTTTAACTCAAAATACATAGGAAGTAGGGATAAAAATGGAGATTGAGAATTCTTTGTTGTCGTATCGTCGCAAGCTTCGTGCGTGGTTAAAACAGCTAGCCGAGGCATTACAATTAAAATTGATAAAAAATTATTTTTTTTTGAGATAAAAAGGGGGGCACCGGGTTATTGCAACGATATCATAACTATAAATATATATATATATATATATATATATATATATATATATATATATATATATATATATATATATATATATATATGTATATATGTATAATGCTATGATAAGAGGGTTATTTAGAGGCATATTGAGTCATAATGGTCACACAATACATGTAAATAGCACTAGAAGTTAGAAAACTACATTTATTTATCATGAATGCATAATTTGCAAATTATGCAAAGAGCAAACATTTAACACCATGTACAAGGTTCGCAGTTTACTTTAATTAATGCCGGAAAGCATATCATTCAACAATTAACACACATTCAGCAAAATAAATAAATCTACGCCCAATCAAACTTGTCTTAGACTAAAAAGCATTCATAAATTGTGAATAGATAGGCGTTGAATGCTAGAAAATCATGATACAATTCCCATTAAAATTAAACGTGCGATAATGAAAGCAGATAGCATAGCGTTCTGATAAGAAGCACATCTTTCGAAATAATTACGTTTTGGAAATGCAGGATGTAAACAGAAATATGTTAATTTACGTCATTTCATCTAAGTGATCTTCTACATGGAGTGAGTACAAAACTCAAAGTATTATCTAGACAAACAAAAGTCATAAGTTAAATTACGTGCCAAGGCAAATTAGAATTTCCTGTAATAACACCAAAACAGACGGTCAAGAATAAATACAGAATAGAAATCCACTGGTAGCCTACGTGATCAAGAACATCGTTCCGGCGAATTATTATCAGACGTATACCTGTAAAAGCCTAAAGTATTCAAAACATCCTATGGCTGGTCGTAAGCTTTAAACAAACAACGGCGATAACCAATGAATTTTAGATGGGGCTTATATAACACGCGAATTTGATAAGCAGAGAGTCTTCATTGAAACTGAGCACAATCGACATCACTTAGTCAAGAATTTACGCAACGGGTGAATATTAAAATTAAAATAATTAAATATTTGTGGAAGTGGTGTTAGAGAATTCTAAAGTAAATAATAGTGAGAAATAAATGAGACAAGTTTTGCCGTTTGCTGGAAAACGTGTAAAAGTTTATTAATTAATTAAGTTTAAATATTTATAATTTAAGGCTCCAAATAATACTAAGAAAGACTAGAAATCTAAGTGAGATTACAAAAATCCAAGTAATACTAAGAAAATACTAGATTATTGATTGAACGGGGTAAAATTTGGAAACTAAATAAATTGATAATACTGGGAAGAAATCCGAATAAAAATATTGGTTTAAATCTATGCAAAGGCGCACAAACCAGAAGATTGTTTTAAGCATTGAATGGAGCAACTCAACTGAAAGTAATATTTGGGTTACTGATCCACAGCACGCAGTAGCGGATTCAAAAAGACGCACAAGGAAAACTACAGGTCAGAACTATCTAGCATAAGGCATTATTTTCTCTTTATTTTGAACCTTGACTATATATATTAGCCTGAATATTTTACGTAAAGAGTCAACAAAAATTTCTTTTATACGTGAAAATTTACGTAAAAAGAGAAAGGTCTTCAACGTTCAAAGATTTTCCAGTAGAGTACAGTGTCATTCTTGCTGGTTTAAAATAAGAAAAGGGAGCTATAATTTTTGGAGATAAACAATTTAAAAATTATTATTATTTGATTCAGAAG
>JARFIW010000460.1:0-48577 GCA_036346225.1 Platerodrilus igneus | reverse complement strand
CTTACAATTAAAATTAAAGCAAAATACAAAATATATATACAGGAGTACATTAGTACTCCGAACACAGTACAAACAAAGCCAAAGGTTTACATGGCGAGCTGTCGTTTTTAGGGCCCTAACCCCTAAATTAATTAACCAACCATTGCAAAAAAAGGTGTCCCCGCTAAAAACAACAGCTCTAAAGCATTATCGTAAGCATAAAAAATCTAATACATAAAATATCCGAACACGGTAGTTTACATTTATTATTACTAAAATTTAGTATTTCAAGAAAAGTTACACTCAATAGTTGGTCTAAATAATAATTTAATCCGAACACAATGCGGAGAAAGCGAAATAGTTTATCAAATTCCAAAAATGTGTATTTAAATTTTGTGGTGGTAAAACTGGGGTTTACCACAATTTTAACTTAATTTCATCCGCACACAAAGAAGAGAAAGTGAAGTGGTTTATCAAATTCCAAAACTGGGGTTTACCATAATTTTAACTCGCAAATAATTTTAGTCACATAGTTGTTGAAACGAGACAAAAATAAGTAGTAAAGGAAATGTGTATACGACCTTAGGGTTCCACTTTTCTTCTAACGAGCAGGGGCGGCAGTCCCCCAGGACCCATACATCACGTACATGGTGTTTGCACTTGCAGTACACCCACAGCAGTACATAGCAGCAGTAGGACCAAAGAAAATCCGACATTTCTAGCCGTCGGGAAACCTCATATTTCAGATTAACCAAACCATATCATATAAACTTGCAATAACAACCAGAAAAAAAATTTTAAGACAGCATTATCGTACACAACAGAACGCGTTTTTTTTTTAATACACCAAGTTTGTTCTATATCCCGTGTATATTTCAACAGGTTGTTCGAAGCGTTACTAATCAACCTTGCGTTGTATAGCGCAGGGCTTTATCGATCGACGTACTATAGTGAAAAACCACAAATAACAAGCAACCTTGCCGTAACGAAGCGAAGTCTTTAAACACCTAAACGCAAATAGAATATTTTATTGCAGTTTTATTGCCAATTAGCGAAATATTTGAACAGGATCTTAATTAAACGGAATTTATCTAGATGAACAACTAAATTTGGAACGAAAATCATTTTTCGTATTATTTTTAAATAGATGAAAATTTTTAGGACGCGGTTTTGATTAAAACGGACTTTATATATTAAGAAGGAATATAGTTTGACTGATTTTTATTAGAATTCAACGTAACAAATTCCCCCCCCAGCAAAATCAACAGGTTGGGGCCGGAAGGCCAAAGCGATGAAGGGGCAGCATCGCACTTAAAAAAAAAACAAAAGAAAATTCGCTTAGGAAGGAAAAAAACCCACAAAACAAACATCCGGTTCGAGAGACCAGCATACATCAAGAAAAAGAATAACACGAATAAGAATTTGCGTAACAAACTAAAAGAAGATTCGTTCACGAAAGCAACGAAAGAAAACAAACAACACTCCCAAAATAAATAGAGAATCCTTGTCAGGTTCCAAGGACCAAGGATGAATGCATCAAAGAAAGGAGAAAGAAGAAAGAAAGAAAAAAAAGGAGACGGGTAATAAGCCATCAACGAGGACTAAGATGGAAGGGCAGCAGTACTGCGGCGTCGTCAACGGACGGATGTATTTCGGAGAGAAACATTAAAGTTTTCAAACTCAAGAAGGTTGGTTTCCTGCAGAAAACCAAAAAGAAAGAAACGAAAAGCGAAAATGAAAACGAGCAGTGTCAGCCAAAACATGACACAAGGGTCAAGCCTCAAGTATACCAAGGAACAACAAGGGAGAAAGAGAGGAAGAGAGAGGAAGAGCGCTGGTAAAGAAAACGATGTACTACAAACTGTGGTAACAGGAGTTTTTTTTTAAACGAACAATCACGAAAAGAATTGCTTCAAAGACGGAAAGTCGACAAAGTTGCAATTTCCAAAGGACGAAAGAGCCTTCGAAGCCTACCACAGGAGTGAATCGACGGAAAACAATCAGTATAAGAACCGCCAGCAAAGAAGACCAGCAAAAGGATAGGGACAGGACTGTAAAACAAAAAGAACGAGAGAAAAAAAGAAAGAAGAAAGAAAAATAACCCAAAAAGCTTAATACTAAACAATAAGCACAAGCCAAAAAAAAAACAAGAACCCTAAGAATAACACCAACAAAAACAAAATCGAATTCCAGTGTCGTTATGTATATGTAGGTATGGGTATGTGGGTATGGGTGTGCGTGTATAGACTGGATGTGTGTAGATGTTGTGTATGACCGCTGTAGTCGCCTCTTACGACAGGCAGGTCATACCATGGAGCTATTCTATTCCCGGTCCCACACGGGGTCTAAGGAGGAAAGCGAAAGAAAAGGGAAAACCCAGCAAAGCAGGGAAGTAAGTAAAGAAATCGGTGAAAATTCGAAAATCGAAGTTCAAGAGGAGCAGAACCGACATAAGAAACTGGAGCGCAAGGACTAGGTATTGGGTTTACGACGTTTGCGCCGCCAGAAGGAAAACAGAGCGAGATCGGGGCCATTAGGATTGTCAGGATGGGCAGGTTTTAGGTCCTTGACATGCCAAATGGATTTGTGACCGGACGGGTCAGAAAGTTTATAGGTCCAGGGAGAAATAACTTTAGAAATGGGAAAAGGACCAACGAACCTAGGAGCAAGTTTGGCGTTAAAATAAGGTGAAGCATCGGACAGAGCGAAATTGCGGCTCCAAACGGAGTTGCCTAACTGATAAGAGACAGGACGACGGCTGAGATTATAGCGGCTGTGAATTTTTTTATAACTGGCAGAAAGTTTTTTGAGAATGTGGGAACGAATATTTTTAAAGTGGTCGGGATCTGGGAAGGGATGTTCGGGATCAGGAATACACATATCGTTTATTTCGGACAACTGCCCGAAATAGTCACCGGAAAGGATATGCTCACGACCAAATAAAGCAAAGAACGGAGTACAGCCTATGATTTCGTGTTTGAAGGTGCGAATGGCACAAGAAATTTTTGGGAGGTTTACATCCCCATGACGTTGGTTGTCGCGTACATAGGAAGCAAGCATGGTCTTTAGGAAGTGGTTAACACGTTCAGCAGGATTGGCTTGAGGATGGTAACGGGCAGTGAAAAGGATCTTGCAGTGATAACGGGCACACAAGGAAGCAAGCTGATGGCTACGGAATTGAACACCGTTATCTGTGATAAGATATTGAGGGATGTCAAAAGTAAGGAAAACGTGATCTTCGAGAATTTTGGTGACGGTCTGTACAGTGGCTGTACGTAAAGGAAAGAAAAGAGGAAACTTAGTAAAATAATCAGCAACTACAAGGATATAGGAGTGACCACGAGTGGAACGAGGAAGAGGACCTACTATATCACAGGAAAGGACTTGTCAGGAATAGGCTGGTTTGGCCCTAGGAGCGAATAGGCCAGAAGGAGGTAACTGTTCAACTTTGTGAGCAGCACAAGTCGGACAACGTCGGATATAACGAGCGACGTCAGTTCTAAGACATACATGTTTAATTTAAATTTTATGACAGCTGCACGAAGCATCTGCTTTCACGGCAACATCTGTCAACTGTGCTACAATTCAAAAAAGTATGACTTCGAAAATATACCTTGAAATCTATCTTGAGGTTCAAATGGAACAAAGCTTGTAATTATATAAACCTAACTTGACAAAATTTCGTTCTACGGCTTGTAAAACCAGTTCAACAATAATTGAGAATTAACAGATTATATGTTCGTAAACATAATAACAACTTTTCGTGCTTTTTATATGATAGTCTGTTTATCAAATTTTTACGACATTCAAAACACATGCAAAAATTTCTTATACATAATAACGAACCGAACTGCCTCCGTTCTCCAAGACAAATCTGGACGGAAATTCAAAAGCTCCAAACAATGTTACAAGCCATTTCTAACTTGGGACGACTGCAATCTAAACCAACATCTTCACTCGTTCTTTCTCTATCATTCTTCGATGGCGAATTCCTCGTTGACGTGGTTTTAGGTCTAGCACGACCTGACCCGCTTACATAAGTAATTTAGCCGAAGGTCGCATGCCTCTAGCCGGGAATACATCTTGATAAGGCGGTTGCTAGCGGGCGATTACTCCGACAAAGCGAGAACCGAATGATAGCGACGTTAGAGGTAGGGAAATACGAAAGAAACAGCTAAAGATGCTTGACGAAGTAACTTTATGTCACACAGATATTTTAATATAAGAAGATTAATAAAGAATAAGGCACGCTTAGCGCATTATCCTCGTAATTCAATGCGAATAATTATTGCTTTATTGCATTAAACATGTTACAAGGTTTTTCAGAGGAAATGATTAGTTTGTTGTATTATTTGCCTTAGGTGTATGTAAGTTTGGTTTTTAAAATTTAGCGTTAGTAAAAAGAAGAAATTCTCTATTCTACTACTTAAGATTAACTTATATTACTATTATTAGTTATTATTTGTTAGAAATGGAGATGCTAATATGTAGGAGCATGCAAATTCTACATTTTAGGGCGGGTTGATGCTTTGATCTTGTTGCTTCTGGTCAACAATAGCCGAGTTCTTGTAATACCAGGAGATCGGTTTCCGATTTCCGAGGCAGAACCCCGCTTCCAGGAGAGATGTTATTTTTATGTCTCTGTCCGGGTAGTTTTGTTTGTGTCCTTTATTCGTCAAGATTAACGTTGATGGATGATTGCCGTGGTTTTTTGTACAAGTGCATTTAAGTGTGGGAAAAGGTTTTCGTTCCAAATCATCGCGTGTATGGTCTTGTTTAATAATGTCTGTCTCTGTGCATGAAAGTACGGTTGTAAGTCATTACACTCGAATACTAGATGTTCCGGTGTTCCTATCTCTCCGCACGTGCATATGTTGTTGTCAATTAAATTTATGTGTTCTCTGTATGTTGGGTAGGGTTCGTGGCCAGTTAGGTAATGAATAAATCCTTGACTGGGTACCAGGTGTTTCGCTTTTAGGCGGGCTTTGATATTTGGGATCATTGCATATACCCTTCTACCGGTTGTGATCTGATCCCAACGTGCCATTATGCAAGTAGGTAGTTCTTTATTTCCCTCTTTGTAGTGGGCAGTTGGTTTGTGTTGAAGATGCGTTGTAGTTGTTGATTATCACCATAAACCCCCGTCAGCAGCAGTAAGACACTTCGTTGTGTACTGTTAATTTTTTGTCTAAGTTTGATTGTGTTAAGGCGATGTTCCCAGGCGTTCGCGGCATATAATTCCATAGCCTCAAGCACATTGTTGAGATAAAGCCTTACGCAATTAAGTGGTATTTTTAAGTCCTTTGGGCCAGCGTTGCGATGTTCTGCATTGCAGAAGTTGCACTTGCACACACGGTGTTTATATGTGTTAAGTAATTCTGTTTTTCGTCTGATGTTAAGCCCAGATATTTTGTGTTTTGTATTCCACTTATGTTTACACCTTCTAGTTTGATGATGGAGTCCCTTGCCAAGGTTTCCCTCATCAGAAAGTATGTAGTTTTCTGTGGTGCATTAGTCATTTAGTTGGTTTTGCACCAACGTTGTGTTTCCGTAAAGGCGATGTTAGCCTTATGTTCTATTTCCTTTCTGGAATTGCTTTTCACCAGCGGCGTACGCAATCGTCGACAGCACCTCGCCAACAGTGTCCAGCTTTTCCAGAAGTTCATCTATTACAAAGTTCCAAAATAGTAGTCCGCATACATAGCCATGTGGGCAACCCTTGTTTATATGTTTAGTAATGCTCTCCGTGCCTTGTAAGGTTACGTACCTGTCCCTGCAGTAGCTCCTGAAGGAATGGTACAGTTGTGATGAACAGTTTACGGTCGTTAGTCTGGTAAAAAGTGAAGGCCAACAAAGGTTATTGAATGCTGCTTGTATGTCCACTAATATTAATAGAACGTATTTTTTGCCCGATTGCTTGATGGTTTGTATGGCTTGGTTTATGGCGTTCTTGGTCGATTTCTTTTTTGTGACGCCGTATTGTCTTGGTTGTACTCATTTGGTTTGTCTGTGGTCCTGCATTCGTTTACATAATAGTTTTTCGTACGTTTTTCCTAGGGTGTTCAAAAGACATATGGGCCGGCTAGAGCCTGGTTGTTTGGGGTTTTTACCTTTTCCTTTAGTGTTGTTAGCGTCTGTGTTAATTTATCTTGTAGCGATACACCAATCTCTGTAAGAATTCCATCCGGTCCGGGTGCTTTCCTGCTCATAGATTGGCATAGTGCGTGTCTCACTTCGTCTTCGGTGAAAGGATCTGTCAAGGAATGATAGTACAAATTTTGTCAATAACTACCACTTCAATCGGTAACACTTTAGCCCCCGTTTCAACAAAACGAATGTTTAAACAAACATTACCACCCGTGACCGTGGAATTCATCGAATTGACCCCAATAATTAAAGTTGAAGACGAGTTCGCTCTTAAGCCTAAGCGATTTACTGCTCTTTTTGTGATGAATGAAATCATACTTCCGGGGTCAATTAAACACCGAAAATTGTAAAACTTATCGTAACAATCTTGAATTTCGATTCTGGCAGTAGCTAATAGTACACCTTTTGTAGTGTGGGAATCTGCTGCACTAACTAACGCAACATTACCGTCAGAACTAGAGGTGGAAGACTGGGGTGTGTAACATGATTTTTGAATGGGGGGATCCTCTGGTGCTTGACCCGCAGCATTAAAATGCAGTAATGTGTGATGTTTATGACCACTGTATATATACATATATATATATATATATATATATATATATATATATATATTATATGTATAATATATTATATACAGGGTAAGAAAAATTTCAATGTGCAGTATGGAGATCTTGGAAACTATACGAGGTAGAAAGTTCGTTAAATGAGAAATAACCTGAAAAATTACAAGCTCAATATAAAACTAAAAGGAATTTAAATATATCTCTACCCGTTCTTAAAATATGGCGCAAATGTCCAAACTTGGCAAATTCAAAAATTCTTAACTTTTATACCATTATAGCCGTAAATGTGAAACTCGGGATAAAACGTCACAAGTACCACAATTATAAATTCATTTCAATACAAAAATTGCATCCTGGGACATGAACGACGACTTGCTTTTTTTCATTGGATCCCAATGAAATTGAGTTTTGGCCAAAATTTCAGCAGAAAGAAAGATATTATGGTGTGATGTTTCACTATCTGTGACTTTTTTAATAGAAAAAATGTGCACTATTACGCTCAAGAAAATCCTTACTTTGTTAAAGAAATAAAACCGCAGGATAGATGTTCTGTAAACGTTTAATGTGGAATTTTAGACACTAAGATTTTAGGACCATACTGCATTCAGCATAGATTATCGTCTGTCAGTTATTTGAATTTCTTACAAAATGATTTTGAAGATATACTCGATAATCTACCACTTCAATATTTGCAGAATTTTGAATATTACCCACAAGACGACTGCACTTCTCACAATGCCAGGGTGGTAACCGAATATTTAAATGAACGCTATCCAAATCAATGGATTGGCACCGACGGTCCAGTAAGATGGCCACCACGGTCTCCGTGCTTCAATCCACTGGATTACTATTTATGGTGAGCCACAAAAGACCATGTTTACTGTGAAATGGCAGAGACGAAGATGAAATGGTGGACATAATAAATACATACATTCGATCAATAGATCCAAACACAGTTCGACGTACGGTTCAAGATATAGGTAGAAGAACAGAATTGTGCATTCGCTCTGCAGGGAACCAATTCGAACAATTTAATTAGATCTCTTAACCAAAATTTTTTGTTAATAACTCGTTGTTGATAATGTTTATTGTACGTAGCATTTGTTTCAGTATATTAAGCCCAAAACTTTTAAATTCCTTTGTTTGTAATTTATTAAAATGCTAGAAGTTACAACTGAAAACTCTTACATTTACGTATAAAATATTTGTTACTTATCACTAATGACAGAACTCTACTCTTAAATTGTTCTACTCCAAAGACTAATCTTATAAAAACGGAAGAATTTACAATATTTCGGCCATTTTTAAAGAAAAGTATACAGTGTGATGCATCAATGAATTTGTATTTTCCCCTTTTATTTGACATTGCAAAAATTCAATGTTGACAGTCGCAGATCTGAATATAGAAAGTCTAGAACAATTCTGATCGCTTCGCTGTACTCCTGCAAACGATTTCTGTAAATAACCCAGGTTTCACACTTATTACTATAATGGTATAATTGTTATCAAGGATTTTCGAATTTGGTAAGTTTGACATTTGCGCCATCTTTTAAGAACGGTCAGAGATATGTTTCAATTCTTTTTAGTTTTAAATTGAGCTTGTAATTGTACAAGTTTGTTAGTAATTTCGCCTCACGTTGGTTTTTTTTATGAAGTTTTATATATCCGATCGAGAATTCTTATATCATAGTAACAAGCCCAGAGTAAAGTTTGGATGGAAAATGGCTTTTAGAAAAAGAAAACTCTTAAAGGGTTTTTAGCTAACTGGGTTCTGATCCGTGGTCGCGTGAGATTGGGTTAGTAGGTTTATTAAAATTTGAAAATAAAATAATGGACGCCACCTAAACTTTGTATAATGTAAGTGACTGAATCAATTTGCAAAAAAAAAGGAAAATTTTGAAACCTAAATATTGGAAATTACTAGACGTTCCCGAGGTAGGACATACACACTTTTTATAATAAAGAGTCGAAGTTTCAGCAACCTTTGTCGTTTATTATAAAGTTCCTACAACGAAACATTTAATAAATAATATAAACAATTTGTCTAGGTCTTACAATGTGTTCTCACACGGGTTTTTTGGCCTCTTAATCGGAACTTTTAATCGATACCAATATTTTCATAAGTCAAAGTTCTGGTAACTAACAACAAATTTGGCATATATCGTACATTTACCTACTTTATCTAAAATAATGGCAGCGGAGACGCGTGCACGATCAAGATTACAAATTTATATAACACACGCAAGACAATGCAATAAGTCTTTCTAACATTCTCCCCCCTGGTAAGGAGGCCGTCGAATAGGGGCACCTTACCACCTTGTTTACGATTTCACGTCGAGGACGGCCACTTTAGCTGCTGCCCATGTATAAATACCAGTTGCAGTTTGAACAATAACTTGTCGAACCTGCTTGCCTGTTCCATCACTCTTAACTTCTATAACGCGTCCTTTTTTCCACGATTGTCTCTCTTTTTCGTCCATAATAACAACGATATCACCCTTTTCAACTGCTTCAACATTTTCATACCATTTTGTAGTTCGATTCATTTCAGGCATATATTCCCTGATCCATCTGCCCCAAAATCGATCTGCCAATGCTTGAGAAAACTCCCAGCTTCTTATAAGTGTATCAGAACTATCGTCAAAGGGTCTGAATGGCATGGAAGCTCCCGAGTTGCCAAGTAAAAAATGATTTGGCGTTATAGCCTCTTCTGCTTCGGGGTCTGTAGGTATGTAGGTTAATGGACGTGAATTCACAATTGATTCTGCTTCCATAAGAAAACATCGTAGGACTTCGTCATTGGGATTCCTGGTTGGCATGGAGAAAAATAAGCACTTCTTAATGGATCTTACCAGACGTTCCCAACAGCCTCCTGTATGAGGAGCTAAGGGCGGATTAAATACCCAATGTATTCGATCAAATTCATTTTGATAATCATTTATATCGACAGTTTTGTAAAGTCGACGTAGTTCATTGTCCACTCCTCGAAAATTACTCCCATTATCACTGCGAATCTCAAGTGGCATACCCCTTCTCGCGATAAAATTTCTTATAGCCATTATGCACGATTTCTTGTCTAGACTGTATACAATTTCCAAATGAACGGCTCTGACTGTTAGGCAAGTAAAAAGCGCTACCCACCTTTTTTCTGAGCGACGACCAACCGCTACCATTAAGGGGCCGAAGTAATCCATCCCGACATATGAGAACGGCGCAAGATAGGACGCTACTCTAGCATAAGGATGGTCGCCCATTTTTGGCGCTTGAGGTCGGGCACGTTCATTTTTACACTTCTGACAGTAGGATCTAACTTTTTTTTAGCACAGCGCGAAGTTGATTTATGACAAATTTTTGTCTGATCTCGTTGACAGTTGTTTCATGATGATAGTGATGAAATCTGCAGTGGTAATGTTGCACGATCAAGCGGGTTACGTAGTGATCTGTAGGCATTATGATTGGATTTACAGCATCATAAGTAGTGCCAAGTATACGGTTTGCGCGCCCACGCATTCTCAGTACCTTATTGTCATCTAAAAACGGCGTAAGGCGGTACAAGTTACTATTTTTGTCGAGCGGTCGTTCAGCATCTCTAGATAGACTTGCAATTTCAGATGAGTACACTTCATGCTGTACTTGTCGATACAATTCGTCTTCGGACCGTCGTATCTCAACCACTGTAAGGGCGCCTTTAATTCGTGGATTTCGCTTTATCCAAGTAAAGAAACGTAACGTATAAGCTACTGTACGAACCAATTTCCGCCATTTGGAGAACCTTCCGTAATCAGGCACAAGTTTTGAGTTCAAACAACTTTCATATGATGTATCATGCGTCATCATTGGCGTTAATTCCTCATCGGTACAGTTAGAAGTAGTAGAAATTTGCGATACTGGCCAGCTACTCTCCGCCTGATAAAGGAATTCTGGACCATCAAACCATCTACTTGCAGTGGAAATTTTGGGTTGCGTTTTCTATTTAGTCGCTTCATCGGCCACATTCGAGCTTGAAGGTACCCAACGCCATTCAGATAGAGCTGTCGTCTCTAGGATTTCGCTCACGCGAAATGCAACAAACTGCTTATAACGCTTGTGATCTGATGACAGCCAGTGTAACACATCTGTAGAATCACTCCAGAATATCCGGCGATTAATGTTAATACTATGGGCATGTTCAATTGAAGTAGCCAAGCGAGATCCAATAACGGCTGCTTGTAATTCAAGCCGCGGGATCGTAACGCACCTTTGTGGCGCAACCCTAGTTTTTGCGCCAGCTAGTCGACATCTAACGCCACTATTTGTTGAAATTCGAAAGTACGCTGCGGCTGCAAACGCATTTTCGCTAGCGTCAACAAAGACATGCAGTTCGACAAATTGGTACCCCACAAGCGAATAGCACCGTGGGATCCGTATTTGTTGCAAGTCTGGTAAGAGACTTGTCCACTTTAACCACCGCCTATAAAGATCGTCAGGAATAACTTCATCCCAAGACACATTTGCTTTCCAAATATCTCTAAGTAGAATTTTAGCATAGGCAATGTAGAACGCAACTAATCCATGTGGATCAAATATCATCATGACTATTCTTAACACTTGTCGTTTTGTGGGTCGGACCCTGTCAATTATAATTCCTTTACCTAGTCTTTCTACATCAACATGAAAATAAAAACAATCATCGCTTGTAGACCATCACATACCGAGAACTTTGGCGCCATCAGTATCACTGCTTAAATTCAAATTCTTTGACTGGTTATGGCTTTCACAACTCATTGCTTTTAAAAATGCTGGTGAGTTGGATACCCAGTTTCGAATCTCAAATCCGCCGGCAGTATGAATACGAATAACGTCGTTGGCAACAGTTATTGCCTCACCACTATTCGGAAATCCATCTAACCAATCATCTACGTAGTGGTTGTCACAAATAGCACGAACTGCTCTGGGATATTTGTTTATATAAAGTGCTGCATTTTTATTCTTCACGAATTGAGCACAACTAGGTGAGCAAGTTGCTCCGAAGGTCATTACTTGCATAACATACACCTCCGGAGTTTTTGCTTTGTTTGAACGCCATAAAAATCTTTGAGATGCTTGATCAGAGCTACGTATACCAATTTGATGGAACATTTCTTTTATGTCTGCGGCTACAGCAACTGGATGTTCTCGGAATCGGTGCAGAATATCTGAGAGAGGCTGCATTAAATCCGGACCTTTCAGCAGGACGGAATTGAGCGAGACACCATTGACTTCCGCCGCTGCGTCCCATACCAAACGTATTTTTGTCGGCTTATTAGGATTAGTCACTGCAAATATAGGTAAGTACCATGTTCGCGGGCAGACAGTTTTAATTTCTTTGGAGCTAAGTTTTCTAGCGTATCCCTTCTGCACGTAGCTCTCAATTTGTGCTTGTAGGTTTTGCGCCATGGCAGGTTCCCGATTCATTTTACGCTCCAAACTTAAAAGCCGACGCATGGCAAGTGGGTAACTGTTTGGAAGTTCAATCTCGTCATATCGCCACAATAAACCGGTGACGTAGCGATTCCCATTTTTGATAGTAGATTTTTTCATAATTTCTTTGGCTCTACGGTCTTCCTTTGATTGTATAGGTTCTGTGGGACACTTGACACCGAAATTTTCCGTTGAGAAAAACTGCAGCACTTGTACATGTAATTTATCGTCTTCGTGTTTGCTAGTAATATGGAAAATAGGATTTAGTGTCTCGCGACCGTTTGATCCAACGTGCACTGAACCGAATATTGTCCAGCCCAAACGAGTCTGTGCGGCTACTGGCTCCCCCCAACCACCTTCACGTATTCTTAGTGGGACACCAAGCTTCCAGTGCTTCAAACCTATTAAGATCCTGGGCTTAGCGTTGTGATATTGCTGAAACGGAATGCCCTTCAAATGGCGAAAAGCAGTATCCGCATTATCGATGGTTAGAGATTGAATAGGTAGATCGAGTGTTTCTACGGTATTTACGTCACTGATTCGAAATTTCTGACAATTAAAACCTACGCCTGAAATGTCTAAGGAAACTACTTTACTTCGTTTCTCCACTCTTGTAGTATTACCCGTCCATTTTAGACAAAGATCAGTTTCAGGTCCATCGAGGTTTATATCATTGGCAATCTCTCGGTCGAGTAATGTAAGCGACGACCCTTCATCCAGAAATGCGTAAGAGCAGATACTTTTTGTGGGTCCGTGCAGAATTACGGGAACAATTCGAAAAAGTAACTTTCTAGATGTTATCTCCGTGTTGACGGTAGTAGCCACAACACCTAAAGCAGGAGTCGTGATTACAGCTGGTTTATGTATATTCGGATCGTGTAATAACGGATGATGCTTATATGTGCAACCATTTTCACCGCAATCCCTGTATACACGACAGCGTCTTACATCATGACATCTTAAACATTTTCTACATAACTTAAATTTGCCTTTTAACTCCAATCTATTTTTTAAAGGCATTTCTAAAAACTTATCACACTCAGAAGGTGTTTTACATGTGCCCGTACAAATCAGACATGAAACTATTCTTTGACCAGTATTGTGTGGCATAGCGTTAGAAGCATGCGCGGCGTGAAAGTGCTTTGAATTATTTCTGGATCGGCGGTCAACTTTATCTTCTGTTATGCGACTGTTGAGTTTTGGTAACTTATACGGAACAACTAGACCGGCGGCTTCAGATTTATTGGCTAGCCATGCATTGAATAGGAATAGATTAATTCTTTCCGTCGTGCTTAGCGTGTATTCGGCCCATTGCAGTTTTAATGTGCCACTTAGTTTTTCTACAAGCTCTAAGAGCAGTTGGGGATTGTCGCTGTACGTATTCATATCAGCAGCTTTCATAAGCGAACACAAGTGCTGTACTGATAAAGAAAAATCGACAATTGAGTCCATTCGGTCTTCCCTAACACCTGGTTCTTCTCGAAGTTGATCGATTATAATGCGAAGAATCTGCTCTGGGCGACCACAATGTGACCGAAGAATTGCTAGTACATGTGGTACTGATTCTGCAAGCAACAACTTTCCCTCTACTAACTGAGCGGCTCTACCGGTCAGGCAACGTTGTAATCTTCCTAAATTTTCCTCATCTGAAAATTTACACATTTTTGTTGATCGAACCTAGCTGGAAATAAACATAGGCCATTGTCTTGGATTGCCGTCGAACTTAGGAAGATCGTGCGAATTTGACTGACGAATGACAATTTGTTTCATTGAAAGATTAATTTCTTCGTCTGGATCAGTAGCGGACACGTGAAGACTGGTACTATTTACAAAGTCCTTTTGTGTTCGTGCTGATAGCCAAGGTATGGGTGCGGCTGATTTAACGGGTGCGTAAGGAAAGTGCTCGTTTCTGATTGTGCTAGACAACCGTTTTACAGAGGACAGTTGTATTTTAGCATCCGACTGCCGGACTTTTGTAGAGCTTTGACTGATATCATCGGCGTCGTTGCAATTTTGCGTATTTGTAAGTGATTGAGCACCGTTGCATGAATTACGAATGTAGGTATTTCTTTCGTGTTTTTCATCAAAGCTCACCCGAGCTTTCTGCGTGCTGTTTACCCATTCTGACGTTCTTTGTTGTGCAACCTCCTTGTCATCACTATTCGTTCCACAGAGACTACCCTCGTGCGCACGTTTTAGAATGTCCTGCTTCTTTCGTAAATATTCTAACTGTAGCAAACGTTCTTCTTCGAGCAAGTACAATTCCAATCTCTGTTTCTTTGTAACTTTAGACGATAGTGATCCGGGTTTACAATTTCTTTCATTGCTGGCGTCGCTTTTCGAACATGAGTTGTTTACATGGATGGTGGTGTTTGGTGCGTTTCCAACATCCTCAGCCGAACATAATGTATTTGGTAGCTGATTACTTTCACCTGTTAGCAAAACTATGTTTGTATTAGATCCAGAGTTCGCCTGTACTTCTGGAAGTTTAGGTCGACAACTACGACAAATCCAATTTTTTGTTGGTGTTTCTGACCGCAACTGTAAACAAGATATGTGATATCGCATGGGGCATAATGAACATGCCATCATGGAGTCACTATCACATTGTTCGCATCGAGGACATCTTCCCTTTAACAGTTGAATTTGATGTAGATGTCATTTTAGTTTTCTATTATGTCAATTTCGGATCTGTCACAGTATTAACTCAATATTAATCACTCGTCAATCCTTGACAGTAGATAACTTCAACTGATCTAACACCTTGACTTTTTCAGGATGATTTCGTATAAGATGAAACCAGTCAGTCGATTGAACTTTATAAGCTATTGGAAATTACTAGACGTTCCCGAGGTAGGACATACACACTTTTTATAATAAAGAGTCGAAGTTTCAGCAACCTTTGTCGTTTATTATAAAGTTCCTACAACGAAACATTTAATAAATAATATAAACAATTTGTCTAGGTCTTACAATGTGTTCTCACACGGGTTTTTTGGCCTCTTAATCGGAACTCTTAATCGATACCAATATTTTCATAAGTCAAAGTTCTGGTAACTAACAACAAATTTGGCATATATCGTACATTTACCTACTTCACCTAAAATAATGGCAGCGGAAACGCGTGCACGATCAAGATTACAAATTTATATAACACACGCAAGACAATGCAATAAGTCTTTCTAACACTAAATTATCACTAACCTCCTTAAATACAAAGTTTGATTACCACAAATATATTACTTACTTTGGGTAGTCTTCTTCAATGCACTGACGAAGTTCTAGGACGGTTCTGAAACATAAACACTACCAACCAAGATACCATTTATATCTTACAATCCTGTATGGACACGAAATCTTTATTTCAGTTTCAATTGGTGTTCATAGTATCATTATATGCATTCATAGCGAGTGAAATCTTTCAACTACCTTAGCACTTTTGGAGAAATTTAATAATTCTTCAATAATAAACTAAAGTTAAAAATAATTATATATTCCTTTTTAAGACAAATTATGAGCCATTATAAATGTAATTGAACAAAACAAAATTCTTATTGGCGTAATTTCCATGTTTTACACAGAGGGAGTAAAACAAAATTTTAAGCTTTAATTACTACTAAATCTTAATATGATTTGTGATTTTATGTTTCTTCATTTATTTTAATAATTAATAGTCTGGGGTAGCGCTACGTAAAACCTTACGTTTCTTTTAGAATTACTCAACTTTCAACAAAATTATTAAATATTTAATTTCAGCTTAACCTTCACCTTTCTGGTTTTAGGTTTTATTAAGTGAACATCTTGACACGTAATTTGAAACAAACAAGATAAACAGTGCACCCTACCTTTTTTTACGGGTAGTAAAAGGGTGGGTGAACAGTAGAATATAAAAAATATTCTGGCGGAACTAGCATTGACCTTTATCGGCTGCGGTGAACGCAAGAGACTTAAATCTCAGGATGAGGTAAAGGTATCTAGATAAAGTTAAATAGAAATGATTACTTAAATTTTGTTCGAATAGTTAAATAAAAAACTATACTCAAAGAAAATTTTGTATATTAAACGTCCAGGTAAAGCATTTGTTTAAACATAGATCATTTCTACGAACGTATGCATGAAGTACAAATAATTTCGTATCTATTTTAAACATTTCATCCAAATGTTCTAATATTCATTTTCATTTAAGTTAACAGATATAGAATAAGATAAGATTTTGACTATCGACATGCATTAAAAGAAAATTCTTATTGTCAATTATAAACTTAGGTAACTATCTTATCACATAGGCAATTTGGAGGAACCAAACTTGACAAAATTCAAACGATGAGGTAGTTTGAAATATAGGAAACGCATTAAGCGACGATATACATAAATGTCACGTCGATAATTCCAGGGTGGTGGAAAGTATCTTCTAACGAATATATATATATATATATATATATATATATACATTGCTATGATAATAAAGTTATTTAAGATCATATAAGGTCACAAGGGAGGAATACTTTATTAAATATCATAAAAATCGACGAAAACCAAACATTTGGATCCAAAAATATACATAATTCATTCATTATGCAAAAGCAAATACAAATCACCCTGTATAAAATCAAAAGAATCTACAATTAATTAAAGGAAGCTCATTCCATAATTCTACATTCATTAAAATAAATAATTGCGGAAACAATCCAATCATTTTAGAACATTTAAAACATTCTTAAGCTTAAAACAAATACAAATTCAACATATTTGAAGAAAATAACCGTGAAATGAAATTTCTTTCAATATAAACGCATTTGCATAAAGAAGTTAATAAACGCGTGTAAATTTATACCAGTTTGTAATAGGCAAATATCTAAACACAAGCATATTTCATAAAGTATAGATATTTGAGGCGAAGGTAATACGCATGATTTGGAACATATATAAAATGCCATATTTAATAGAACGAACACATGTAAATAAAGTATGGATGTTAGAGGCAGCGGAATACGTGCGATTTACAACGTACATGAAATACCATTTGTTAACAAAGTCTTTCTAGAAAGTTGCGATATACGTGCAATTTGAAACGTACATACTAGATCCTCTAAAACCCAACCGATTATAAGTAACCATAAGTGAAACGCCTTTCTCCACCTATGAACAACTGATAGCGGTATGTCAACCAATGATAACGCGCGGAACTGGGAAGGAATCTGATCCTATAAGATTGACGAAGTAGATAAAGATGCATCATTTTCATAATCCACGCGCCGACTGTGCTACTTGAAAGAAAGTTATTACGTGAATAGATTTTTAGTAAAAGTTATAAGTTTTAAGAAATTGAACAAAAATATAAGTGTGTATAGAATTTTGCCGTTGATATAAGCGTAAGTCTATAAATAATTAATATAAATAAAAATTTTTGCAATTTATTAACTTAGTACTCTAAGCAATACTTCAAGTTACTGCCTAACGACTCTAAATTACGACGTAAACACTCTGAATAAATGGTAAAATACTCTTAAGTACAGGGTTAATATTTCCAAACTATTGGGCAAACGACTCCAAGTTGTTGGTAAATATTTTAAAGTATTGGTTTAACACGCTAAACTGCTGGTTAACGACTCTAAGATACTAAACAAACGACCAATTTGGTCTCGGAAGTTACAGCAGGAGGAAACAAGAAATATAAAATCAGACTTATTTATTCAATTTATAGCATGTTGCAGTTTATCCTGTCGGTAGTTCCAGGGTGGTAGTAAATCCCTATAAAATCAAACATGTTTGAGGAAAAGGAAATTTTACACGAGGCGTGTTGAAACTAAACATAATGTTAATCTGTAATCAACTTACCACATTTTAATTGTAAAGGTGGGAAACATACATATTTATGTGCTCTAGGCTCCATATTTAAAAGCTAAAACGGTATTTTTTGGAAAATAACGAAATATGTAATAATAACTTACATTCCAGGTACAAATGGCGAGGTAACTTTAACATTCGTAAGAAATGTTCTTCAAAGCAGTCAGATAAGGAAAGAATTAAACTTTGACTTATCAAACCAAAAATAACCAACAAAGATTGTTGGAGGAAACGAACGCTAACGAACGTATTGATTAGACTACGATATACCTAAGATATTGCTTTTATAGAAGAGTATCGATAAATTTACCAATAAGGAAATTACTTATATACATACGTAATTGTACATTAGGAAACAGATAATTTATAAGTAAAGAATTTATAACAAGGTTATTTAGCGTGTTATTTCTGGAATTTATTACTAAATGTAGGAAACTTAAATTTGAGTTGGAACATTAACAGAATTCACTGTAATTTATTAACAAAACATGTTACAACAGTATCATTGAAATTGAACATTGAACTTGACTTTGTAACTGTCAAGTGACAATTACTTATCTGTGCATAATACTTTTTTATATAAAGCCGGTAAAGCTTAGGAATAATTTATAAATTTGAGGACATCACTAATTATATAAAATTGTTCTGTAAATTATAAACATCACGAATTTAGAAAGTGGATAACCTTTTTTAACAAAATATGTCACAAAATTAATTATGAACGAACAAATAGTTGAATTCATACAGCAATATGAGGTAATTTACAACCTTTCAAGAAATCACTACGTTTATACGGAATGAGTCATCGTAAAACGCATCATAATCTTAAAAAATTAAATGGTCTTACCAAATGGCGGCAAACGACCTGTTAACCTTTAACTACCTGTCGGTCAACCAACAATTCATTGCATTCTTAAATGCGGACGGAAAATCCAATTTTGTCCAATAACAGCATACAATTTATATTAATTGGGTTCCATGAAAGTAAAATTCAACTCGAGCATGAACTAAGTTGCACTGTAATAAATTTCATCATAAATTTAAATTAATCTCATATTCACACAAACCGTTGCGAAGATAGAGTTATAATTGACACATGAGTTGCTTCAGACAACTCTTTATCATCTGCTTATTTTATTTCGACGTTTTCGCCAGGAAAACTTAATTTCCTGCGCAATCTTGCCTGACTGATAACAGCAGGCGATCTTTCACTTCAACAAGAAAACGAAAAGTGACTACCTGTCACGAATAGACGATCAAAGTCTAATATCTTAAATGTTATAACTAAAGAGCTATGAGCACGCGAAAGTGGTTTGTAAATATGTTATCAGCTGGAACCACATAGTGCGTTGCAGATTGCAATTCCGAATGAAATTGTAGTGTACCTTAAAAATTTGTTTGGTTATTAAATGTACAAGGGTACTAGAATCAGTAATAGAATAAACGTTGTTGAGTAAATACTAAAATTAGCTAATTTATAGCGGTAATGTCTACAAATAATATTGTTAGAAATTTTAAATGTTACAAGTTCTTTCCCTCTTAACGAACTTTCTACCTCTTATAGCTTTCAAGATCCCCATACTGCACATTACAATTTTTCCCACCCTGTATATATATATATATATATATATATATACATTGCTATGATAATAAAGTTATTTAAGATCATATAAGGTCACAAGGGAGGAATACTTTATTAAATATCATAAAAATCGACGAAAACCAAACATTTGGATCCAAAAATATACATAATTCATTCATTATGCAAAAGCAAATACAAATCACCCTGTATAAAATCAAAAGAATCTACAATTAATTAAAGGAAGCTCATTCCATAATTCTACATTCATTAAAATAAATAATTGCGGAAACAATCCAATCATTTTAGAACATTTAAAACATTCTTAAGCTTAAAAACAAATACAAATTCAACATATTTGAAGAAAAATAACCGTGAAATGAAATTTCTTTCAATATAAACGCATTTGCATAAAGAAGTTAATAAACGCGTGTAAATTTATACCAGTTTGTAATAGGCAAATATCTAAACACAAGCATATTTCATAAAGTATAGATATTTGAGGCGAAGGTAATACGCATGATTTGGAACATATATAAAATGCCATATTTAATAGAACGAACACATGTAAATAAAGTATGGATGTTAGAGGCAGCGGAATACGTGCGATTTACAACGTACATGAAATACCATTTGTTAAAAAAGTCTTTCTAGAAAGTTGCGATATACGTGCAATTTGAAACGTACATACTAGATTCTCTAAAACCCAACCGATTATAAGTAACCATAAGTGAAACGCCTTTCTCCACCTATGAACAACTGATAGCGGTGTGTCAACCAATGATAACGCGCGGAACTGGGAAGGAATCTGATCCTATAAGATTGACGAAGTAGATAAAGATGCATCATTTTCATAATCCACGCGCCGACTGTGCTACTTGAAAGAAAGTTATTACGTGAATAGATTTTTAGTAAAAGTTATAAGTTTTAAGAAATTGAACAAAAATATAAACAGCAAAATGCGCGTTGTAATAAGTGTGTATAGAATTTTGCCGTTGATATAAGCGTAAGTCTATAAATAATTAATATAAATAAAAATTTTTGCAATTTATTAACTTAGTACTCTAAGCAATACTTCAAGTTACTGCCTAACGACTCTAAATTACGACGTAAACACTCTGAATAAATGGTAAAATACTCTTAAGTACAGGGTTAATATTTCCAAACTATTGGGCAAACGACTCCAAGTTGTTGGTAAATATTTTAAAGTATTGGTTTAACACGCTAAACTGCTGGTTAACGACTCTAAGATACTAAACAAACGACCAATTCGGTCTCGGAAGTTACAGCAGGAGGAAACAAGAAATATAAAATCAGACTTATTTATTCAATTTATAGCATGTTGCAGTTTAATTTTAAATAATGTGTGTATTCAGAAGTGAGCGTAAAAATTTGCATGTGATTAAAATATTTGTGTAAAAGGTCAAACAAAAAATTGGTTAGTACGTAGAATGATGTTTAAAAAAGGGGATATTTCTTTGAACGTTCAACGAAACTATTCGTGGTAAGATACAATTTTTTACTGGCTTTAATTGCTATAAAAAAGTGTAAAAAGTTAGAATCTTCGTAAAGAGCTATTTCAATAGGATTATTTACTTTAATTTTGATTTAAAAGTTTTATAAAAGGTAAATTATATTAAAAAGGGCGTACATGTGTAAATTTTAGTTTTATATAGTTCATTATACAATTTTTGGTGAATTTAGTTTGTCTTATTCGGAGGTATAGAGTGTTGGAGAGGAGTGAGTAAAAATTCTATCGTCGTTAACTCTGTGCGTGGTATCACTGAACTAGTCGAGGCATAAATTTAATTGTGTTAATTTTAAATTAGTTTAAAGGTACAGAGAGATGGCGATCAGCAGGCAATTGAACGTTGTACATCTGGCGAAGGGCGATATCGTAGCAATATAATATATATATATATATATACACATATATATATACACACACATATATATATATATATATATATATATACACACACACAATATATATATATATATATATATATATATATAATCTTCTTAATATGGACTAGTTTAATATATAATGATCTTGATGAAAATGGTAATTTTAATTGGGGTATTGTAGTCCAAATATAAACTAAATAGTGTTTTGCATATATATAATTAATCATCTGACGTTTCGGCAAGGGTTGTTGCCTTTTCAAAGATACTACAAAATTAATATAGTGTTGAATGGACATATTAAAATTATGACATTGGTACTTACTTAATACTAATGCATAAGCATTATAAAGGTTATCTCACACATGTGGATTGGTGTTGGTCAATAGATAATACAAAAATTATATAAAATAAATTTTAAATTATACATTCTTATTGACATATATATATATATATATATATATATATATATATATATATATATATATTGATTTTAAGCTAATAATATGACGGAAATTCTTGATTTTAAATTTTAATTGGTTGCATAAATTAGAGTATATTGGATGTAGATTTGGAGTGTCCTGTCTAAAGTTCATCGAATTAACCTCATTTTGTATATAATAAGCTCCCAAAAAAAGTCTCATTTTGTAATTGTTTTCAGAATCCAAAATTTCAATTTCTTAATAATTGAGGATGTGATGGGTTATATTAATATGTTGAGAGAGAGCACAATTCTTTTTCCCTAATTTTATATCTGACTTATGTTGTGTAAGACTATTTTTTAGCCACTGGGTGGTGTTACCTACATAAGTCTGGTTGCATGAACAATTTATTTTATAAATAATATTGCTTCTTAATAATTTGTTAGGTTTGTCTTTGAGTTTTGTAAAAAGGTTTTTTACAGATTTTTCATAACTAAATCCTATAGTTAGGTTTTGTTGTTTTAAAATTCTTGCTAATAAAGGAGTTAATGTTTGTATAAAAGGTAATTTTTTGTATAAAATGGTATTGGGTCTAGTTTCAGTACTGTGAAAATGGATGCTTGTGTATAGTAATTTCTTTACTAATTGTTTGGGAAAACTATTATTATAGAGCGAGGATTTTAAAGTTTTAAGATTAGTTAGAAGGCTTTTTGTTGTAATCAAATATCAGTTTGTTGGATGGATCTCGGATGACCAAAAGTATCTAAGAAAGGAATTTTTCTCTTCAGGAATGTTTGATAATTGACGTATTTTTAGAATTTGAACGAAGACTAGTTTTGTCATATAAAAAGTTGTTTGAAACAAAAACAGATTCTATTAATAAAATTTTAGTCACTAAATAATACCAATACCGAATGTAAAAAAAATCTTTTCCAATAATAATAGTATATGGATCGTTAATTTAAGTGTAAAAGCAATACCTAATAACTTTTTATCATTGGGATCAAAGTTAAGTTTAAATATTAACGTCAATGATATTAACATGGGAAAATTTAAGATAATATTGAAAACATTGAAAACAATGAAGTTTTACAAAAAGAAAAGAATAATTTAAGAACTAAGACCACAAATTGTATTACAAATTTTGTTAGTAATCCAAAAAATAAAATTAATCGCAATTTAGAATCAAAATTATATATCAAAGTAAAAACGTTTCTTAAAGAAAATTCTGACATTATTATTGCAAAAGCTGATAAAGGAGCTATCACTATAATTTTAAATAAAAATGATTACGTTAAAAAATCTATGCAATTACTAAAAACTGATCACACATATTGACAAATTCGAAAAGATTCCACTTTTAGGATTCAGAAAAAATGTAATGACCGCATCAAGATGTTACATTCCAAACATTTGATTACAGATTCCAAAAAAAACATTTATCCAATACCAATTGCGTACCTGGCAAATATTATGGGCTTCTAAAGATTCATAAAGAAAACTTTCCAATATGACCAATAATTTCTACAGTAAATACACCAACCTATAACTTAGCATTCTTTTTTTACAAAAATTCTACAAACATCTTTACTTTGGAAGGATATAATACCAAAGATTCATTTACGTTCGTAAATCAATTCCGTCATTTTCAATTACCTAAGAACCACATCTTACTTTCATTAAATGTTTCTTCACTATTTACAAATGTACCTCTAGACTTGGCTGTAGAGATAATCACAAAAAACTGGGATGTAATCAAACCGCATACCACCTTGTCAAAAACCCTATTTCTTGCTTCCATCTCCCTAATTTTCAATAATACCTATTTTGTTTTTCAAAATGTATTCTATCTACAAAAATTTGGTACTCCAATCCACATGTGTGAGATAACCTTTATAATACTTATGCATTAGTAATTAAGTAAGTACCAATGCCATAATTTTAATATGTCCATTCAACACTATTAATTTTCTAGTATCTTTGAAAAAGGCAACAATCCTTGCCGAAACGTCAGATGATTAGTTAAATATATGCAAATGCTATTTAGTTTATATTTGGACTACAATATCCCAATTACAATTACCATTTTCATCAAGATGCAATAATACGGGTGTACAGGCGTCATTTCAACAGTGTACAGATATCGGATGACAATACTGTACTTGTAGGAGTGGGAACATCCTGTTCTGACAACTAATACAATTCAAGCAAATTTTTGGCGCAGCACATCATATTCCCAAGGTACAGATTTGTACATACACTTTTCTTTCATTATGACTCATTAAAACCTATATTTTTGTTGACCTAAGCGGCTGTACACGCACTTTTCGAAAATGTGCAGTGACTGTTGGATCACCGATATATATATATATATATATATATATATATATATACATTATTTTGCTGTGATAGGGGATTAAGGGTTTACGGCTTCACTGGTGTCATCAAAATAATTTTCCAAATTGCACAACTTTTAAAAAAAATTGCTTACCTTTTGATTTCTACTTCAAAAATCTTCAGCAGCTTCCCTGGCTAGCTGTGCCTCTTCTCGGATACCTAAATACACACCAATTCTTCCTTCACACTTGCACACCATTCAAAAAAAATCACCATATAATACAACAATCATACAATCTTTTATTTACCGCTATTTACAGACAAATTATTCACAAGTATAAAAAAAAACAGTTTGATACACAAATTTCAAACTCAAATGTGATATGTTTTAAAGTCCTTGATGTTCTAATTATGTCCAAACAAATTCAGTAAAATATGAGTAGATGGGCCCCTAATATTACTCTAAATTGACTGTACTCTGGAGTATGGTGAGCTCATAATAACCCAGTTTATTTAGTATATGCCTTTTACCTTGCACAAATTAATACAAAATTGATAGACCCGTTTACCCTTTACAATCCAATTTATATTCAGAATAAAATCCAGTAAGTTTTAAAATACACCCTTTTCCAATATTTAAACCCCAATAAATTGTCCAGTACATGTATCTTTTCCAATAAGTTTATATAACCATAAATAAAGCCCAAAAATTCACTCACACATCACCACAATTTCACAAAAGTTTATCAGACAACAGAAATTTCAAATAAATTACCTGGAGATTGTTTCAGGCTTCCATTCCTTCGACGACGATCACCAAAACATCTAGGCTTCGTGACCATGCGCTGTGATACTCAGCGAATTCACATGATAACCCCATTTGCAAGCAAGCGCCTCGTTTCATAGTACCATTCCATATCAGCATACAATTCTGGTAGTTTGAGATGCTTACCCCACGTATATTATGCTTCTATTTATCGATTTTCTTGCTTAGTATAGTAGTAGCCAGACCTCTATTAATTTAACATACACTACACGTATTTCGCGTTAATAAATAGAAAGCCACTACTAATAATTTACACGTGCTAGCACAATATTTACTATATTATTACCATATCTAATACTCGCATAACAAAAACTCTACTATAATGTTGGTCTATCGTAGTACAGTAGTATTGAAGCGAAGATAAAAACAAAGACTCTTAATAATTTCCATTCCGTATTTATATTGTTTCAAAATGCTATCCCCGGACACACTTCACGTGAAAAGCTTATTTTCAAATTAAAATTTTACAAATTTTGATACAAACGTTTTGAAAATTCCTGAAATTTATTCCGTCTCCGTGCCGTACGTATCCGAAATCGCTCCCACTTGTTGTAACAATTTTATTTTTGATTAATAAATCCCTTCATAAAAATGCGAGAATAATAAAACACTTTTATTAAAATAATAGTAAAATACATTTAACAACTAAGGTAATACGTTAAAGCAGCATCGTCCTTTGGTATTCTATTTGTGGTTAAATATCTGTGTCTTCTACAGCTATTCGCAGGCGCGTTTCGGTTTGACAGTCCCCTCCTCGGACGCCTCGGTCGCCCGAGCTAGTTTTGTAATCAGTCGGCCATACGTGGAAGAAGCGATAAGATGTACCAAAGACTGCAGGCCGGCAATTTGCGTATCAACTTTGAGGAGTCGGGACACATCTTTGAATAGCGGTTGGTATCGTATGAAGGTTATTAACTTGTTTAATTTGAGATAATTTATTTAGCACGGCGTGAAGAATGCTACAATTAAAAATGCAACTTAGAAAATAGGAAATTTAACCCACTTTATGAAGACCACTTTGTTATACGACGAGAAGAATGCAACAATTAACAATGCAACTTTGAAAATAGAAAGTTTAACCAATTTTAAGAAGACCCCTTTGTTATACAACGTAAAGATGCTACTTTGGTGAGGCGGCGTGATTCAACATCCGGATTGCAGCAGCTGCCGAATGTATCGTGACCGTATTTGATTCTACACGTGGAACAACTCCATTTGGTAGAAGTTGTTTAGTATGAGCTTGGTTCACACTACATGCAGTGATCTTCGCATGAAATAACAAGTACCTCATCAAGGCGAGAAAAGCAGTTTTTGGTTCGTAGTTAGCTTTAAGTACTTTTTTGGTGTTTCACATTAAAAACACGTTAATTTGTTCTAATGTGTAAAAGCATGAATATTATAAAAGTTTCAACTATTGCTGAGCTGGATTTCCAGTGTCGAAATTAAAATTCACTAATTTGATGTTTTGAGAAACAACACGCGTGGTTCATTATGAATCGTTAGTAACAACAACAGGTGTTACTGACGTCACTTATTTTCAATAATACCTATTTTGTTTTTCAAAATGTATTCTATCTACAAAAATTTGGTACTCCAATCCACATGTGTGAGATAACCTTTATAATACTTATGCATTAGTAATTAAGTAAGTACCAATGCCATAATTTTAATATGTCCATTCAACACTATTAATTTTCTAGTATCTTTGAAAAAGGCAACAATCCTTGCCGAAACGTCAGATGATTAGTTAAATATATGCAAATGCTATTTAGTTTATATTTGGACTACAATATCCCAATTACAATTACCATTTTCATCAAGATGCAATAATACGGGTGTACAGGCGTCATTTCAACAGTGTACAGATATCGGATGACAATACTGTACTTGTAGGAGTGGGAACATCCTGTTCTGACAACTAATACAATTCAAGCAAATTTTTGGCGCAGCACATCATATTCCCAAGGTACAGATTTGTACATACACTTTTCTTTCATTATGACTCATTAAAACCTATATTTTTGTTGACCTAAGCGGCTGTACACGCACTTTTCGAAAATGTGCAGTGACTGTTGGATCACCCGATATATATATATATATATATATATATATATATATACATTATTTTTGCTGTGATAGGGGATTAAGGGTTTACGGCTTCACTGGTGTCATCAAAATAATTTTCCAAATTGCACAACTTTTAAAAAAAATTGCTTACCTTTTGATTTCTACTTCAAAAATCTTCAGCAGCTTCCCTGGCTAGCTGTGCCTCTTCTCGGATACCTAAATACACACCAATTCTTCCTTCACACTTGCACACCATTCAAAAAAAATCACCATATAATACAACAATCATACAATCTTTTATTTACCGCTATTTACAGACAAATTATTCACAAGTATAAAAAAAAACAGTTTGATACACAAATTTCAAACTCAAATGTGATATGTTTTAAAGTCCTTGATGTTCTAATTATGTCCAAACAAATTCAGTAAAATATGAGTAGATGGGCCCTAATATTACTCTAAATTGACTGTACTCTGGAGTATGGTGAGCTCATAATAACCCAGTTTATTTAGTATATGCCTTTTACCTTGCACAAATTAATACAAAATTGATAGACCCGTTTACCCTTTACAATCCAATTTATATTCAGAATAAAATCCAGTAAGTTTTAAAATACACCCTTTTCCAATATTTAAACCCCAATAAATTGTCCAGTACATGTATCTTTTCCAATAAGTTTATATAACCATAAATAAAGCTCAAAAATTCACTCACACATCACCACAATTTCACAAAAGTTTATCAGACAACAGAAATTTCAAATAAATTACCTGGAGATTGTTTCAGGCTTCCATTCCTTCGACGACGATCACCAAAACATCTAGGCTTCGTGACCATGCGCTGTGATACTCAGCGAATTCACATGATAACCCCATTTGCAAGCAAGCGCCTCGTTTCATAGTACCATTCCATATCAGCATACAATTCTGGTAGTTTGAGATGCTTACCCCACAAATATTATGCTTCTATTTATTGATTTTCTAGCTTAGTATAGTAGTAGCCAGACCTCTATTAATTTAACATACACTACACGTATTTCGCGTTAATAAATAGAAAGCCACTACTAATAATTTACACGTGCTAGCACAATATTTACTATATTATTACCATATCTAATACTCGCATAACAAAAACTCTACTATAATGTTGGTCTATCGTAGTACAGTAGTATTGAAGCGAAGATAAAAACAAAGACTCTTAATAATTTCCATTCCGTATTTATATTGTTTCAAAATGCTATCCCCGGACACACTTCACGTGAAAAGCTTATTTTCAAATTAAAATTTTACAAATTTTGATACAAACGTTTTGAAAATTCCTGAAATTTATTCCGTCTCCGTGCCGTACGTATCCGAAATCGCTCCCACTTGTTGTAACAATTTTATTTTTGATTAATAAATCCCTTCATAAAAATGCGAGAATAATAAAACACTTTTATTAAAATAATAGTAAAATACATTTAACAACTAAGGTAATACGTTAAAGCAGCATCGTCCTTTGGTATTCTATTTGTGGTTAAATATCTGTGTCTTCTACAGCTATTCGCAGGCGCGTTTCGGTTTGACAGTCCCCTCCTCGGACGCCTCGGTCGCCCGAGCTAGTTTTGTAATCAGTCGGCCATACGTGGAAGAAGCGATAAGATGTACCAAAGACTGCAGGCCGGCAATTTGCGTATCAACTTTGAGAGTCGGGACACATCTTTGAATAGCGGTTGGTATCGTATGAAGGTTATTAACTTGTTTAATTTGAGATAATTTATTTAGCACGGCGTGAAGAATGCTACAATTAAAAATGCAACTTAGAAAATAGGAAATTTAACCCACTTTATGAAGACCACTTTGTTATACGACGAGAAGAATGCAACAATTAACAATGCAACTTTGAAAATAGAAAGTTTAACCAATTTTAAGAAGACCCCTTTGTTATACAACGTAAAGATGCTACTTTGGTGAGGCGGCGTGATTCAACATCCGGATTGCAGCAGCTGCCGAATGTATCGTGACCGTATTTGATTCTACACGTGGAACAACTCCATTTGGTAGAAGTTGTTTAGTATGAGCTTGGTTCACACTACATGCAGTGATCTTCGCATGAAATAACAAGTACCTCATCAAGGCGAGAAAAGCAGTTTTTGGTTCGTAGTTAGCTTTAAGTACTTTTTTGGTGTTTCACATTAAAAACACGTTAATTTGTTCTAATGTGTAAAAGCATGAATATTATAAAAGTTTCAACTATTGCTGAGCTGGATTTCCAGTGTCGAAATTAAAATTCACTAATTTGATGTTTTGAGAAACAACACGCGTGGTTCATTATGAATCGTTAGTAACAACAACAGGTGTTACTGACGTCACTTATTTTTCTGTAGTATACTGCTGACAGATGTGTTCTTGAAAGCAAATGCTTCGAACAGCTTTAGCACAAGTTATGTAAACAAGAGTATTTTTGTAATCTGCTTTTTTAGAAACTAAAACTAGTACATGTAATTTAAAAAGGAAAAACTTGAGTAGTAACATTTTTAGATGTAACCTGCCTGAACAGATCTGCACGGGTCGGAATTTTTTTGTGTAACAAGTTTACAATATACTGTAAAATGTTTGATTATGAACGATTTAGATAAACCTGAAATTAAAATTCACGAAGTAATTCAGTTATTAATTAAATTTTTGTTGCAATTCATTTTATTTTAAAAGAGATTCTTTTTAGTAAATAATTGGTTCAAGATTAAAGTTTTTTATTTTGATCAAATATGATCAAACCTAAACACAGAAAGCTAACATCCTTAAGAGTAGAATTTTGATGCCAACTTTATATTGAAAATATTTTTTTACTACTTCTTTATGTATATTTGCCGGACACAAATAGTGTTCCACCTTTTTTTATTAACCTAACTATTATAATTTCTTACAGGAGCAGCGTCTTGTTTTGTTGAGACGGGTTTTTGTCATCAAAGGCGATCTTTGTTCTTTGGGTCTCCACGTCCGCCCTTAGAAATATGCCATGCCGTTATCCTGAATAAGTCCGGACTTGGTGGCGCCTATTTGTTTTAGATTAAGTTTGACCTACAAACAGATTTCGACTTCCCCCCCCTCCCCATTTCTCATAGCTCTACCCAAGGAATAGACCCCTAGTTAGGTCGGAAGACTTCGTCTCACTAGCGCCCATGAGTGGGGCAGGAGCCTCTAAGGAGAAACCGTTGCACTGCCACCCAATGTGGGGCTGGTGCTTTTAGCAAAGAAATTCGTTTCACTGTCGCGTTTGTCTACGTTTGGAAAACTATCCGTTCTTAACCAATGATACTATCCTCTGTCGTCATAAAACTCCGCCTAAACTATCTTTATCTCTGTCTGATGCATGTCTGCTGTCGCGTTCAGAACCCCACTTGAGTTATAGAAAATCGATATTGCGGACAGCCCATCTTCACTCCACGTGGATTACCTTTTGATTTCTACTTCAAAATCTTCAGCAGCTTCCTGGCTAGCTGTGCCTCTTCTCGGATACCTAAATACACACCAATTCTTCCTTCACACTTGCACACCATTCAAAAAAATCACCATATAATACAACAATCATACAATCTTTTATTTACCGCTATTTACAGACAAATTATTCACAAGTATAAAAAAAAACAGTTTGATACACAAATTTCAAACTCAAATGTGATATGTTTTAAAGTCCTTGATGTTCTAATTATGTCCAAACAAATTCAGTAAAATATGAGTAGATGGGCCCTAATATTACTCTAAATTGACTGTACTCTGGAGTATGGTGAGCTCATAATAACCCAGTTTATTTAGTATATGCCTTTTACCTTGCACAAATTAATACAAAATTGATAGACCCGTTTACCCTTTACAATCCAATTTATATTCAGAATAAAATCCAGTAAGTTTTAAAATACACCCTTTTCCAATATTTAAACCCCAATAAATTGTCCAGTACATGTATCTTTTCCAATAAGTTTATATAACCATAAATAAAGCTCAAAAATTCACTCACACATCACCACAATTTCACAAAAGTTTATCAGACAACAGAAATTTCAAATAAATTACCTGGAGATTGTTTCAGGCTTCCATTCCTTCGACGACGATCACCAAAACATCTAGGCTTCGTGACCATGCGCTGTGATACTCAGCGAATTCACATGATAACCCCATTTGCAAGCAAGCGCCTCGTTTCATAGTACCATTCCATATCAGCATACAATTCTGGTAGTTTGAGATGCTTACCCCACAAATATTATGCTTCTATTTATTGATTTTCTAGCTTAGTATAGTAGTAGCCAGACCTCTATTAATTTAACATACACTACACGTATTTCGCGTTAATAAATAGAAAGCCACTACTAATAATTTACACGTGCTAGCACAATATTTACTATATTATTACCATATCTAATACTCGCATAACAAAAACTCTACTATAATGTTGGTCTATCGTAGTACAGTAGTATTGAAGCGAAGATAAAAACAAAGACTCTTAATAATTTCCATTCCGTATTTATATTGTTTCAAAATGCTATCCCCGGACACACTTCACGTGAAAAGCTTATTTTCAAATTAAAATTTTACAAATTTTGATACAAACGTTTTGAAAATTCCTGAAATTTATTCCGTCTCCGTGCCGTACGTATCCGAAATCGCTCCCACTTGTTGTAACAATTTTATTTTTGATTAATAAATCCCTTCATAAAAATGCGAGAATAATAAAACACTTTTATTAAAATAATAGTAAAATACATTTAACAACTAAGGTAATACGTTAAAGCAGCATCGTCCTTTGGTATTCTATTTGTGGTTAAATATCTGTGTCTTCTACAGCTATTCGCAGGCGCGTTTCGGTTTGACAGTCCCCTCCTCGGACGCCTCGGTCGCCCGAGCTAGTTTTGTAATCAGTCGGCCATACGTGGAAGAAGCGATAAGATGTACCAAAGACTGCAGGCCGGCAATTTGCGTATCAACTTTGAGGAGTCGGGACACATCTTTGAATAGCGGTTGGTATCGTATGAAGGTTATTAACTTGTTTAATTTGAGATAATTTATTTAGCACGGCGTGAAGAATGCTACAATTAAAAATGCAACTTAGAAAATAGGAAATTTAACCCACTTTATGAAGACCACTTTGTTATACGACGAGAAGAATGCAACAATTAACAATGCAACTTTGAAAATAGAAAGTTTAACCAATTTTAAGAAGACCCCTTTGTTATACAACGTAAAGATGCTACTTTGGTGAGGCGGCGTGATTCAACATCCGGATTGCAGCAGCTGCCGAATGTATCGTGACCGTATTTGATTCTACACGTGGAACAACTCCATTTGGTAGAAGTTGTTTAGTATGAGCTTGGTTCACACTACATGCAGTGATCTTCGCATGAAATAACAAGTACCTCATCAAGGCGAGAAAAGCAGTTTTTGGTTCGTAGTTAGCTTTAAGTACTTTTTTGGTGTTTCACATTAAAAACACGTTAATTTGTTCTAATGTGTAAAAGCATGAATATTATAAAAGTTTCAACTATTGCTGAGCTGGATTTCCAGTGTCGAAATTAAAATTCACTAATTTGATGTTTTGAGAAACAACACGCGTGGTTCATTATGAATCGTTAGTAACAACAACAGGTGTTACTGACGTCACTTATTTTTCTGTAGTATACTGCTGACAGATGTGTTCTTGAAAGCAAATGCTTCGAACAGCTTTAGCACAAGTTATGTAAACAAGAGTATTTTTGTAATCTGCTTTTTTAGAAACTAAAACTAGTACATGTAATTTAAAAAGGAAAAACTTGAGTAGTAACATTTTTAGATGTAACCTGCCTGAACAGATCTGCACGGGTCGGAATTTTTTTGTGTAACAAGTTTACAATATACTGTAAAATGTTTGATTATGAACGATTTAGATAAACCTGAAATTAAAATTCACGAAGTAATTCAGTTATTAATTAAATTTTTGTTGCAATTCATTTTATTTTAAAAGAGATTCTTTTTAGTAAATAATTGGTCTCTAAGGAGAAACCGTTGCACTGCCACCCAATGTGGGGCTGGTGCTTTTAGCAAAGAAATTCGTTTCACTGTCGCGTTTGTCTACGTTTGGAAAACTATCCGTTCTTAACCAATGATACTATCCTCTGTCGTCATAAAACTCCGCCTAAACTATCTTTATCTCTGTCTGATGCATGTCTGCTGTCGCGTTCAGAACCCCACTTGAGTTATAGAAAATCGATATTGCGGACAGCCCATCTTCACTCCACGTGGATATAGTACGTGCATTTTAAATATCAAGGCTTATATCTCTGTCTCTATCTGTAGTATATAACCTATTGTGCATTTCCCTTGCTCTTTAAGAACTTTGTTAGCCTTGTGGTTTAAACCCAACTAACGGTTGAAAATATTTCTATGAAGTCCTGTGTTAATACAAGCTCGAGTTCTTTGAATGTAAGCTATTAAAACGCAGATGTTCGTTAATTATTGACCGTTTAACACAACAATTCGTAGATTTTATATTTCGTCGTACTTGTATAAAACTGACGTATATTTACCTTGTAATTATCGATTTTGTTTCGCAAGCACGTTCTCTTATTGCTCATACGTGTTGAATACAAATCTATTAACATTAATTATGAATTTCCATTTGCTTTAAAACTGTTTTTTCTTTATGTAATTTTTAACATACCAATATTAATTATAAAATACGTCAATACATGTCCATTTTCCTTCAATGACTCAAATAAATTTTGCGCGTAAATAATTTGTTCTTTTCTCTATACAGGGTGGTTGAAACTGTATTGTTTACCCCAAATTTAACCCTTTGAATCCACAACAACATATATATATATATATATATATATATATATATATATATATATAGTTGTGGCATGGTTGCAATAACTCGGTGCCCCTTTCTGTGAGATAAAAAGGTTAAAATTTTCTTTTTGTCAATTTTTAATTTTAATTTTGGATACTTCGGCTAGCTCAGTGTTAACTACGCACGGAGCTTGCAACAATACGACAACAAAGCCTTTAAGTTTTCCTTCTACCTCTACTTCCTGTTTCTTAAAGCCAAAACACCATTAAGCACAATTACTATAGTATTCTCAAAAATATTTACAATGTATGAAATGTTTAAGAATTCTCTAAATAGAACTTCCTTTTAATAATTGAATAAAAAAATTTTCAATAATTATCATTCCCAAAATTAATCAAATCCAGCAAAAATCACCCTTATTATTATTATTTGAAGCCCCATGAACGTTTATTAAACTTCCTGTAAAAATTTACGTAATTTATAACGTGTATTAAAAACGATCTTTGTTGACCCTCACATAAAGTTTTCATTAAAGTAAATTTTTAATTATTCAAATTAGAAATATACAGCGAAATATTCACAAATAAAAATAACAAAACATTCATATTGGCTAATCTGTTGTTTCAAGCTCGAATCAGTCCCTGTTCCAACTGCTCCCGTATTCAGCTTATTGATTTATATAGTCCCAACGTCGAATTTAGATATGGCGTGCATTTCTCTTGGTACAGCTTCTTTTAATTAATTCATGAATTATTTCAGCGGCTTTGCTAAACTTTCTGGCCGAATCCAGTGATAAATAATTGAGTTAAATATTTGTTAAATTTCCACATCGGATCCAGTAATTATTCAGAGTCCTTTTTATTAATGATAATATTAGAATTTAATTTAAAACAATTTTTAGTTACTTACGTTTTTAAAGGATAAAAACGACTAACGTCGTTCAATTTTTCACACTCACCATTGTACTTTTTATTACTTAACAATAAATCACTTCTAAATCTTTTCACGTAAATACTTTCTGCTAAGTGATGTGGATTATGCCTTAATTCATGTTGAACTGATTTGTTTACAAATCCGGTCGTATTTATAACGAACGCCTATCTATTGACATGCACAGAGTTCAACGATTACGCTATTGTACGTGATTCTTACATACCAGGTTTTGGGTATTTTTATGGAGTTTTGCTGTATACACAAAATTGATGCGCTACTTTCGGCACGTAATACTTCAAGTTAATGAATTCGTTCTATTGGATTTTCTCATTTCTCGTTCACGTAGTTTATTGTTTGTACAATAAATTTGATGAACTTTGCATTTATTACCATGCTATGTTTATTTGGAATTACCAGGTGTTGGATTTTTCCTTTCTGCTCACGTATTCTTAATATAATTTATGTATTAAATTATATGCGTTTTCTATTACGCATTTTTAAATCGGCTTGTCAATCGAGATTCTTAGCGTAATGATGACTTGCCAAATCGTTTATTTAATCAAATCTTCTAAAGTACTTTTTATTTCTTAAATTAATTATGACTATAGTTTGTATACAGGGCGAGTTAAGGTTCGGGCCTTTGGAGCGATGTTTTTACAAAACGTTTCCAAACCCTTAACAAATTTATTTATCTTAAACAGAAATTATAATGGAATCTTGAATAGCTCTATAAAATAATTTTAAATCTAAATTAGTTAATCAATTGTACTAGGGCGAGTAGTCTAGGTAAACAACACTGCAAAAGCTGTAGTTTTCAGACTGACTGCCGGGCCTTGAGCTTTCGGGTTTTTTTATAATATCCTGCCCCCTCACATGGCTGTGAGAACTTGCAGATTCCTGCCACCTGCAGTATCACTGTCATCTCAGATACAAGGTTGCATATCCGTTCTCAGTCCAGTTTTCTGAGCCCTCATGTTGTTTTCATGAAGTGTACTATACTAGTGGACCTATCTAACTCTAAATGATCTTATTAACACAGCTATGTGTGTGTGTGCGCGCGTGCGTGTGTGCGCGCGCGCGTGAGTGTGTGCGCGCGCGTGTGTGCGCGCGTGTGCGTGTGTGCGCGTGTGTGTGCGTATGCGCGTGTGTGCGTGCGTGTGCGTGTGTGTGCGCGTGTGCGCGTGGGTGCGTGCGTGTGTGTGTGCACTGTTGAAATGACACCCGTAGTATTGCACGCTACATTTTGTCTGTCGATACCCGCGGAGTAATTGTAGAAGAAGTACAGTTGTAAGTAAGTTCGTGTACGTTATGAAGTACAGCCGAGGACAACGCATTTTTATGCCAAAAACTTTGTATTCGAGAGGTGCGCAGGCTGTAATAAATGAATTGGCAAATAATTTTCAAGGTGATCCACCCAAACTGCGAAACATTCATTATTTGCGTTAGAAATTCGAAAGATTCGATAGGGTTGCCGATGCACTACGAGCAGGATGTCCATCAACTGCATTAACGCAAGAATCGTTAGAAGGTGTAACATAACATCTCGTCGAAAATCCAGGTACATCTTCAACCAAAGAGTGTTTGCAAGTCGATATGTCTTGATCGTCGTAAGTTTACATTCAAATGTTATAAGCCACGCCTCATTCATGGTTTGAATAAAGACGCACTGTCGCGTTTGTCTACGTTTGGAAAACTATCCGTTCTTAACCAATGATACTATCCTCTGTCGTCATAAAACTCCGCCTAAACTATCTTTATCTCTGTCTGATGCATGTCTGCTGTCGCGTTCAGAACCCCACTTGAGTTATAGAAAATCGATATTGCGGACAGCCCATCTTCACTCCACGTGGATATAGTACGTGCATTTTAAATATCAAGGCTTATATCTCTGTCTCTATCTGTAGTATATAACCTATTGTGCATTTCCCTTGCTCTTTAAGAACTTTGTTAGCCTTGTGGTTTAAACCCAACTAACGGTTGAAAATATTTCTATGAAGTCCTGTGTTAATACAAGCTCGAGTTCTTTGAATGTAAGCTATTAAAACGCAGATGTTCGTTAATTATTGACCGTTTAACACAACAATTCGTAGATTTTATATTTCGTCGTACTTGTATAAAACTGACGTATATTTACCTTGTAATTATCGATTTTGTTTCGCAAGCACGTTCTCTTATTGCTCATACGTGTTGAATACAAATCTATTAACATTAATTATGAATTTCCATTTGCTTTAAAACTGTTTTTTCTTTATGTAATTTTTAACATACCAATATTAATTATAAAATACGTCAATACATGTCCATTTTCCTTCAATGACTCAAATAAATTTTGCGCGTAAATAATTTGTTCTTTTCTCTATACAGGGTGGTTGAAACTGTATTGTTTACCCCAAATTTAACCCTTTGAATCCACAACAACATATATATATATATATATATATATATATATATATATATATATAGTTGTGGCATGGTTGCAATAACTCGGTGCCCCTTTCTGTGAGATAAAAAGGTTAAAATTTTCTTTTTGTCAATTTTTAATTTTAATTTTGGATACTTCGGCTAGCTCAGTGTTAACTACGCACGGAGCTTGCAACAATACGACAACAAAGCCTTTAAGTTTTCCTTCTACCTCTACTTCCTGTTTCTTAAAGCCAAAACACCATTAAGCACAATTACTATAGTATTCTCAAAAATATTTACAATGTATGAAATGTTTAAGAATTCTCTAAATAGAACTTCCTTTTAATAATTGAATAAAAAAATTTTCAATAATTATCATTCCCAAAATTAATCAAATCCAGCAAAAATCACCCTTATTATTATTATTTGAAGCCCCATGAACGTTTATTAAACTTCCTGTAAAAATTTACGTAATTTATAACGTGTATTAAAAACGATCTTTGTTGACCCTCACATAAAGTTTTCATTAAAGTAAATTTTTAATTATTCAAATTAGAAATATACAGCGAAATATTCACAAATAAAAATAACAAAACATTCATATTGGCTAATCTGTTGTTTCAAGCTCGAATCAGTCCCTGTTCCAACTGCTCCCGTATTCAGCTTATTGATTTATATAGTCCCAACGTCGAATTTAGATATGGCGTGCATTTCTCTTGGTACAGCTTCTTTTAATTAATTCATGAATTATTTCAGCGGCTTTGCTAAACTTTCTGGCCGAATCCAGTGATAAATAATTGAGTTAAATATTTGTTAAATTTCCACATCGGATCCAGTAATTATTCAGAGTCCTTTTTATTAATGATAATATTAGAATTTAATTTAAAACAATTTTTAGTTACTTACGTTTTTAAAGGATAAAAACGACTAACGTCGTTCAATTTTTCACACTCACCATTGTACTTTTTATTACTTAACAATAAATCACTTCTAAATCTTTTCACGTAAATACTTTCTGCTAAGTGATGTGGATTATGCCTTAATTCATGTTGAACTGATTTGTTTACAAATCCGGTCGTATTTATAACGAACGCCTATCTATTGACATGCACAGAGTTCAACGATTACGCTATTGTACGTGATTCTTACATACCAGGTTTTGGGTATTTTATGGAGTTTTGCTGTATACACAAAATTGATGCGCTACTTTCGGCACGTAATACTTCAAGTTAATGAATTCGTTCTATTGGATTTTCTCATTTCTCGTTCACGTAGTTTATTGTTTGTACAATAAATTTGATGAACTTTGCATTTATTACCATGCTATGTTTATTTGGAATTACCAGGTGTTGGATTTTTCCTTTCTGCTCACGTATTCTTAATATAATTTATGTATTAAATTATATGCGTTTTCTATTACGCATTTTAAATCGGCTTGTCAATCGAGATTCTTAGCGTAATGATGACTTGCCAAATCGTTTATTTAATCAAATCTTCTAAAGTACTTTTTATTTCTTAAATTAATTATGACTATAGTTTGTATACAGGGCGAGTTAAGGTTCGGGCCTTTGGAGCGATGTTTTTACAAAACGTTTCCAAACCCTTAACAAATTTATTTATCTTAAACAGAAATTATAATGGAATCTTGAATAGCTCTATAAAATAATTTTAAATCTAAATTAGTTAATCAATTGTACTAGGGCGAGTAGTCTAGGTAAACAACACTGCAAAAGCTGTAGTTTTCAGACTGACTGCCGGGCCTTGAGCTTTCGGGTTTTTTTATAATATCCTGCCCCCTCACATGGCTGTGAGAACTTGCAGATTCCTGCCACCTGCAGTATCACTGTCATCTCAGATACAAGGTTGCATATCCGTTCTCAGTCCAGTTTTCTGAGCCCTCATGTTGTTTTCATGAAGTGTACTATACTAGTGGACCTATCTAACTCTAAATGATCTTATTAACACAGCTATGTGTGTGTGTCGCGCGTGCGTGTGTGCGCGCGCGCGTGAGTGTGGCGCGCGTGTGTGCGCGGTGCGTGTGCGCGTGTGTGCGTATGCGCGTGTGCGTGCGTGTGCGTGTGTGCGCGTGTGCGCGTGGGTGCGTGCGTGTGTGTGCACTGTTGAAATGACACCCGTAGTATTGCACGCTACATTTTGTCTGTCGATACCCGCGGAGTAATTGTAGAAGAAGTACAGTTGTAAGTAAGTTCGTGTACGTTATGAAGTACAGCCGAGGACAACGCATTTTTATGCCAAAAACTTTGTATTCGAGAGGTGCGCAGGCTGTAATAAATGAATTGGCAAATAATTTTCAAGGTGATCCACCCAAACTGCGAAACATTCATTATTTGCGTCAGAAATTCGAAAGATTCGATAGGGTTGCCGATGCACTACGAGCAGGATGTCCATCAACTGCATTAACGCAAGAATCGTTAGAAGGTGTAACATAACATCTCGTCGAAAATCCAGGTACATCTTCAACCAAAGTGTGTTTGCAAGTCGATATGTCTTGATCGTCGTAAGTTTACATTCAAATGTTATAAGCCACGCCTCATTCATGGTTTGAATAAAGACGAATTTTAAGGCAACACGAGTTAAGGTTCGGGCATTTGGAGCGATGTTTTTAAAAAAAGTTTCCAAACTCTTAACAAATTTATTTTATCTTAAAACAGAAATTAACATGGAATTTTAAATAACTGTAAAAAAATAACTTTAAATCGAAAATAACTAATTAATTGTAATTACGCGAGTAGTCTAGGTAAACAACAATGCAAAAGCTGTAGTACTCAGACTGACTCAATTGAGTAGCTTGAACAACGAAATATGGAGTTCGAAGACTGACTGCCGGGCTTTGAGCTCCCGGGCTTTTTATAATAACCTGCCCCCTCACATGACTGTGGGAACTTGCAGATCTCATGTCTGCTCTTAATTCTACACTTTATTACATTGTAACAATCTTATTTCTAGGTAATTGCGGTATGTTAACCGTCTGTGACCTGCCACCTGCAGTATCACTGCCCTCTCGGTTACAAAGTTTGAATATCCTTTCTCATGAACTGTTAATAACCTGTCTGGGTTATCTTTGTATTACATTGTTGCAATTAACTTATAATTTATTTAACAATTTCTAATAATTCCTATTAGATTCTATTATTCATATATATATATATATATATATATATATATATATATATAGGTAAATTGAGGATACATAACTCACGTCCCTGCAAATTGTATTCAGCGCCTCGATGATTGTATAAATTGTAAGGGCAAGCAATTTGAGCATTTGTACTAATTGTATTTAGATTGTTATGCATCATAATTAATAAATAATTCATATTTACATTGATTTCTATCACTTTTCGTGGTGTGCAATAACTTTTTGACCATATGCAATGATTTTTGGACCACTCTGTATAATTTTATGTCAGTTAAATATAGATTATGGATTCAACGACACTATTGTGTATAAAATCTGAAAGACTTATTTTTGGGTATTTTTTTTAATTGCTTGTTAGCACAAATGCAAATTATTTAATTAGGGTAACAGCAAATGATGCAAATAAGCTATAAATAGTTAGTGTTCATTTTCACTTTTGTTATTCCAGTAGTTATATTACTTTTAATTCTGGGGTTTTCTACAAGACTTACAATTTTAACATAATGCGAGTTATGTATCCCCCAATTGATATATGTTTAATGAAATAGAATAATTAGGAAGTATCAGAAAGTGTAAAGAAAATGTTAAGTGAAGTGCAACAAAGTAAATACAAGAAAAATTTATAAAAGTTTATTAACGTTCATGAGAACGGATGCACTACTTTGTATCGCAGACTATAGTGACATTGCAGATGTCAGGTCACAGACGGTCAGGTACCGTGATTACTTAGAAATTAAGATTACAACATTGTAATTATGAATAGTATTAAGAATAAGCAGACACGAGATCTGCAAGTTCCCACAGCCATGTGAGGGGGCAGGAACATTATAAAAAGCCCGGGAGCTGAAGGACCCGGCGGTCAATCAAAGTATGCCGCTTTAACATTGCAGTTTGCTTAGACTACTCAAAATAGTACATTTAATAATTCATTTTGAACTTGTGTAATTTAAATCTAGTTTTGTAAAATTCCATATTCAAGTCCGTTTAATTAAAATAAAATTTGTTAAGAAGTTTTGGAACTGGTTTTAAAAAAGGCAGCTCTTAAGGCCCGAACCTTAACTTGCGTAAGACTGTAAATATTATTAAACTAAAATACATGCCATTATCGTTCTTACGTAATCTGTCGTAAGCTAAAATTAAAAGTAGGACTCATATTAGAACAATTGTTTTCAATAAACTTATTATAAAATGATTCCACATTACGTAAATATTTCAATGAAACTTAAATAAAACTTTATGATAAAATGTGGTTTCAATTCACATTTACATCAAACAAATTAATGTGAAATATGGTCTTGAGAATAAATTTTTCCTAATAATAAGTGTAAAACCCCATAATAAAAGGCCAAAGTTTGGTATTTAGTTTTGTTTGATACCTATTACACAAAGCAAACTATTGTAGTTTTGTGTCGCAATTTTAATTTCTTTCTGCTTATATGAGGTGTGTGGAGTTAGCCGCGACTTTGTAAGCACTAATGTTTTATAGGTGTCCAAAGTTAGTGCTTCGTTAGTGCTCTTTAGTGCTTTATAAAAGATGATCGCCGAATTATCCTCTCGCCGAAAATGGCAATTTATGATTTTCTGACGGAGCTTCACACTTAGACGGGGTTTTCTTTAATTATATAAACTTTTTACAGCTGAAAGATAATGCTTCGTTAGTGCTCTTTAGTGCTTCATATCTCAACGGCGTAAGACTACTAATAAAAAAGTTGTAGCCGTTTACTTTTTGTGACTAACTTCACAATAGGCCGCGGTTTGTTTCAAATTCAAAAATTTGTTTCAGCCAAAAATTAGTGCTTTGTTAGTGTTCTTTGGTGCTACTTATCTCTGCGACGTACTGCTATTAATAAAAAGGTTGTGACCACTTACATTTTTGCGGCTAACTTCGCAGCTGGTCGCGGTTTGTTTCATATTCAAAAATTTGTTTTGGCCGAAAGTTAGTGCTTCGTTAGTACTTCATATTTTAGCGGTGTGCGACTTGTAATAAAAAAGTTATGGCCACTTATATTTTTAATTATAGCCGCGGTTTGTTTCAATTTCAAAAAAATTTTGACGTCGAAGGTTAGTGCTTCGTTAGTGCTGTTTAGTACGTTATATTTCAGTGACGCCCGACTTCTAATAAAAAGTTGCGGCCACTTATATTTTTAGTTCTAGCCGCGGTTTGTTACAATTTCAAAAAACTCTAACAGCCGAAAGTTAGTGCTTTATTAGTGCTTTCTAGTGCTACATATTGTAGCGGCGTACGACTGCAAATAAAAAAGTTACGACCACTTACATTTTTACAGCTGGCCACGGTTTGTTTCACTTTTAAAAATTTGGTTGAAAGGAATGAAGCGACTGAAAATTCTTCGGTTTCGAATCACAGTCCTGAAGTTAGTTCATTCTTTTCTCGTTCAGTTGTTAATACTACAACTTTTTAAGCTACTGCTCAGGTAGTAATTGTTGATGGTTTTGAAAATCACAAACTGTTAGGACACTCTTAGATAATGGAAGTATGTCAAATTTCATTACAGAAAAGTGCCTTCAAAGGTTTTTTTTTTGCAGAAGCATAAAAATCTAGCAAAGGTTCAAGTATTTGGATTAAGTTCCTCGGCTATCACTTGTCGTGTCGTATTATTTCTTGTAATCAGTATGAAACTCAATCGGATTTTCATTTACAATGTTTTATGTTACTGGAAATATGTGATCAATTGTCGGCCACACCTTTATCAAAATATTGTTGAAATCACATCGATGGATTACAATTAACTGATCAAAAGTTCTTTGTACCTACGAAAATTGATTTGTTGTTAGAAGGACAGATATTTGCTCAAATTTTATTGAATGACTCCCGGATTTTACAACCTGACGAACAAGTTGCCATTCGCACCAAATTTGGTTGGAGTCTGACTGGAAAAGTAGGTAGTTCAGAAACCACTTCTACTTCGATGTGTGCTCATGTGGAGCCGTAGATGAAACTCTAATTCGTTTTTGGGAGTTGGAAAGCCTTCCTGCTAAAGTACAAGAAAAAGCAGATAATTATTCTGTGACAAAACCTTTTTAGAAATATGTTTGCGAAATTATTCGGATTTGCGATCGTCTTACATTTTTTTCATGAAAAATTATTTGTATACAGGCGACATGAGTTCTGTACCATTTCGTTCGCTGAGTAATAGTTCGTCTTGTATGTATCGCCACATTGAGGTGATACCAGAATACCGGGATTACCAACGTATTTTGTGGTGATTTGATCCATCTGACCCCCTTGTTGATTATCGATTAAATACAGTTACTTATGGAATTAAAGTTTCACACTTTATTGCTCTTTGAACGATCCAAGAAATATCGAGATGGGAAGCTCCTGGTCATTCCCGCGCCTCACTTGTTTTGTCGTCAAATTCATATGTAGATGATATCCATCCCTGGTTGCGAAATCATTGAAGAAACTAATTTGTTAGTTCAAGAACTGACTGAATTATGTAATTTTGGTGGTTTTGAACTTAGAAAACGGAATAGTAGTTCCACTTTGGTATTGTCAAATATATTAAATTCATAAATCCAACAACCTCCTGTAACTTTTATTCAGGAACAAATCCCTTTAGTGAAAGTGTTAGGACTTAAATGATGTTCAGATTCAGATAGTTTCTCATATGATATACAAGTCAGTGAAAGGACGTATACAAAGAATAACATTCTGTCAACATTGATTCGAATTTTCGATTCCCCGAGTTTTTTAACTTCAGTAACATTTTTTGAAAAACATTTTGTTCAGCGTTTATGGGCGTTGGGAATTCATTGGGATACTCAGTCTCCAGAAAACTTTCTTCGTCAATGAGGCAAATATTTGTTGCAACTTCCATTCTTATTAAATTAAAAAATTTCTCACGGTTACTTTGTAAGAGTTGATGCAAATCGAGTTACATGCTTTTTATGATGCATCTGTTGTCTATTTTCGTTGCGTCTATAAAACAATAATATTTCGATTATTTTGCTTGTATTTTAGTGTACACGATAGGTCGAACAAATGTGAACAGATAACTGTTAAATATTGAATGAATCACTTGTGTGTTTGTTTTGTATTGTCAGAGAAACATCTGATAAAAGCCTGCTATAAATTGCCTACCCTTAGTTTTGTCCAAGCTTACTAAATATTATGAATCAAGGATTTGTTCGTTCTTAGTTGAACTATATCTACCTAACAAGTCCTAAATATAGGGTATAACTATAATATAATACAAAGGGATTTATTCTTCAGTGTTCGCAGGCATGCAAGTTGAACACGATATATACCAAGACGAATTTTTTGTCTACTAATTCCTAATACTATTTCTAATGTAAAATAAAACGAATCACACTAGGAATATTTACGGGACTTCAAATATAACAGCTTCCTCAATAAACTAGTATCATAAAGCTTGCTCATCGCTCATCACCTAAAGGAAGAAGGGTCGTAAAAATTAATATTTTTCCAGTCTTAAAACAAAACTATTTTATACTACAATTCTACAAATACAGTTTAGGACTAATCGACTACCAGTGCCAACTAATGCATAGTCAGTCTGCACTTTTATACATTCCTTGAATTACAATTCCTATTTGTATACTACCTATTCTATGCTGCTAGTACAATTTACTTACAATTGTAAGGTACGTTAGGAAATTGCAGATAACCTGAAATAAAATTCAAGAAATGTGCTATAGTTAGTCGCCTTTCAAGGCCGCAGGTAATTGTTATTTTGTGGGGGTTAAACCAATTGGTGTTAGTTACATTCCTGTTAGTCGGGTCCATAGGAAAATTCCTTTAGAAAGGAGGACAAGGGGTCAGTTGACTTCTTTTAGTGGTTGTGTAAACAGTTCGTTTTAAGTGTGTGTGTGTGCTCCTAACGGATTAAATTCCAAATTGGTGAGTTATCACTGAGCGATTTATCTGTATGAATTTAAAACTACATTAATATTGAAGTAAAAGTAATTCGCATGAGAACTTATTAAGTGTTGAAATTACTAAGATGATTCTTTAATTATAATGAAGGCCATTTAACAGTTCTTTGGAGGTTATATTGCGTGTTGTATCCCCTTGTAATCAGGTGATCCCAGTAAAAATGTAAATGAATGGTATATACCTAAATTAATAGATGGAGATGAACCCATTGCCTGTTAATCTATCCCTTTGAGTTCATTGCACTTCTCACTATTAATTTGTTGAACGCATTGCGAGTTGTATCCCTTTGTGTTCTGGCGGTAGTTGGGGTCGGTTCATTGCGTGTTGTATCCCTTTGATCCATGCACAACTCGCTACCTTTATAAGATCTGTTACTTGTTTATACAATGCGTCTTGTATTCCTTTGTCTATAAAGTACCATGAGTATTAACCCATTAGGGCCCACTGTACCCATGTGAGTACAAATAATTGAGTGACATGCTGTTGCCATCTATTAAGAAATAATGCAAGTTTTAGTGATTTATTCTTTATTACAAAAAAGTTGAAACAGTTTTCTTAAGGACAAGTCACTTGTCGTTCAGAAACGTTATGTATTTGTTAGTTTTATTTTGTTATTCCTGAGGTGAGCACCTGTTGAAATATTTTTCTTGCACCGACTTCTACTATTGGCGGTAAGTTTTGTTTACTCAGTTGTTTTTATAAAGAATTTAGATATATTGGTATAAAATGAGCTTGTTACAATACATATCTATGTAATTGTGTCAAAATGAGACATTTATTGAGTTTTATTCCGCTAAAAAGTATGATGTACTCGATCGGGTACACTGGGCATATGAAAGCAAATTTCGATTTCGTATTTTACTACAGACATGGATCTTTATCATGCTGTTGGTGTAAGACAGTTTTAAGGGACATATGTAGGCTTACCTTTGGCTATCGAGGATATGAAACTTCTAATTCACATTCTTGATATAATTTTAATTTCACCAGATCCTGCGTTGTAACGGACGAAGAAGATATTCAAGATGAAGATCTTGTGCCGGGACATTTTGCATTACCAAGTGACGTTGCAGGAGAAGTAGAAGTACATTATACCACTGACACAGATGATGAAGATGATGTACCTTTGTAGTTTAGATTACAAAATTTAGATAAGAAAAAACTAAAAACCCAAATGAATCAAAGCGTTTACCAACATTAGTAGGCACAGCACAAATGGATGTAATGAACGACTGGAAGTCTTACGGCATGACTTAGAAAATTTAAATGAAATTGAGGTATTTGAAAAGCTATTTAGTGACGATATTTTTGATTATATAGTCACACAGACTAATTTGTACTCATCCCAACAAAATAACCATAGTCTCTAAAGCAGACTTAGAAAAATTTTTATTGGTATATTATTATTAACTGGTTATCACCAATTACCAAGTGAAAGGTAATATTGGAGTCTCGACGAAGACTTGAAAGTACCATTTGTGTCAGGTGCCATGTCGAGAAATCGATTTTTAGAAATAAAAAGATACATCCACCTGGCAGACAACACAACGTTAGATAGACTTGATAAAATGGCAAAACTTAGATCTCTTACCGATCGTTTAAACCAAAATTTTCAACAATGGGTACTTTTTCATGAAGAGCTGTGTGTCGATGAGTCCATGGTGAAATTTTTCAGACGACATACAGCCAAACAATTTATAAAAGGAAAGCCGGTGCGTTTTGGTTATAAAAATTGGCTACTATGCAGTGCTACGGGCTACTGTTATGATGTAGATACTTGCTGTGGAAGCAAAAACGTGCAGCAAGAAGGTCAAAAGAAGAAAAGAGAACCGCTGGGATCCAGAGTGGTCTGTCTTGGACATGGTTGAAACAGTCGCATCGCCATCAGATCACAGATTGTTTTTTGATAACTTTCTACGAGTTACGATCTGTTAGCAGTGTTAAAGGAAAAAGGTATTAGAGCTACTGGAACTATTAGAGATAACAGGACAAAGTCGTGTCCCTTCACTAACAAAAAGTTAGTGCAAAAAAGGGAAAGAGGTTACTTCGAACACCAATACGAACAAAGACGTGGTCTTTTATTCGTACAATGGAAAGACAACAATATTGTAACGATGGGGACAAACTTTGACTCCATAGAACCCACTACAAATAGCATAAAGATGGAAATGTCCACGCAAAGTAATATAATCGAGTACGCACAAGGTTAAAAGCACCATATCAAATTACATTATTTTATGTATTTATTTAATTATTAACTTTCACAACTGTGGTTTACTCACTACCAAATGAAATAACATGCGTATCAACTCAAATCTTATTTAAAACCTTATTAATGTACTATAACTCTTATGCTTTATAGTGCTCTAGCATCGTTCAAATTTTTGCTCGATCTTCCATCTTTTCGCCAACGACAATGTGTAAAAATGAAATTGAAGAAATATAAAACGTAGACTAGAAATTCTTTGTCATTTTAGGATAGGAATTAGGCCATACTGAAAGAGAGGGTTTTAAAATTATTCCTAGAAAAGTGACCTTAGTATACAGTCAGTAGAATTACAACAGAACTAAAATTCTTTAACTTCTTATACAATTCCTTCTGTTTATCTTTCATTTCAACCCTACTTGTTAGAATTCCCGGAAGCTGTTGTCGATTCTTTTCTTAAAAATGGTCCGGTAACTGTAATTTAAAAATTTCTACATGGACATAACTTCGCTATAGGTGTCCATAACCAAGGGGCTCTCGGATTATTCTACGAACTGGGTTTTTCCATTACAGACCGGGGATTAGTGGAAGGGGTGGTTACACCATTTAGGGTCTTGAAGTAGCTCCAGCTTCATAAAATTTTGATGCATACAGTGCAAAATATCTTTTATTTAGCAAATATTTTTACAAATACTAGTCACCTTTTTCTAGGTAGCGTTTTTGCTTGTCAATAAAATTTGCATAAATCATTTTCGTAGTTCTTGATGCTCTACTCATAGAATTTAAAGAGAAAACTTGGGTAATTTTGTACAAATTTCTCATTGTGGGGTTTTTACTTGATAGTATTTAGGTGACTATTCACTTAACAAAGTCTTTCGTCTGTTTTCTACTAACGTCCAACTTAGTCCATATTTTCACACATCTTAATATACAGGGTGTTAGAAAAGTCGGAACGGTCGAATATCTCAAAAATAAAATATTTTAGAGAAAAATGTTTCAGACAAAAGTTGTATGGTTTTTAAAGGGCTATAAGATGGTGCCATT
>JARFIW010000459.1:0-36829 GCA_036346225.1 Platerodrilus igneus | reverse complement strand
TTTTCAGGTTTGGAAGAATTCTACCAATAAATAAGGAAAAATACATATCTTTTACAAAATATGTAAATGGTACGAAAGTTAGTTTTAGATTTATCGATTCATTCAGGTTTATGGCATCTAGCATCGAAAAATTAGCTTCCTACTTAGATGATAATAAAAAATCCATCGCCAGGGAGAATTGTAACACCGATAATGAGTTTCAGTTACTTACGCGTAAAGGCATATTTCCCTATGATTACATTAACTCTTGGGATAGGCTCAATGAAACCGATTTACCCTGTAAAACAGCATTCTTTAATCGTTTGCGCAATAAAAAAATCTCAGATGAAGACTACAATCATGCTAACGTTTAATATAAAAACACTAGGGGACTATTCAGACCTATATTTAAAAACAGTTGTACTGCTCTTGACTGATATATTTGAAAACTTTAGAAAAACTTGTATGTTCACGTATAAGTTAGATCCGCTTCACTACTTTACGGCTCCTGGTTTAGCTCTAGATGCAATGTTAAAAACGACGAACGTTAAACTCGAGTTGCTTACTGATATTGAAAAATAATGTTTTTAGAACGGGGAATTCGTGGCGGTGTTTCTCAATGTTCGAATAGATATGCTAAAGCAAATAACAAATATATGAATGCAGATTATGATCCAAATTTCGATTCTAAATATTTAATGTATTTTGATGTTAATAATTTATATGGGGCTGCAATGTCTGAATATCTTCCATATGGAGAATTTGAATTTTTAGATGGTACCAGTCCAGATATAGTACGTTTAGACATACTTAATATTCCCGATGATTCTGATGTAGGATATATTTTTGAATGCGATTTACACTACCCAGTATCTTTACATGAAATTTCACAGTGACTTACCTTTGGCGCCTGAACATATGATACCACCATTACCTTCTAATAAATCAAACTTAAAGAAATTACTTACAACTTTATATCCAAAACTCAACTATATTATTCACTACAAGAATTTAAAAATGTATTTAAGCTACGGTTTAGAACTGAAAAAGATTCATAAGGTTCTTCGGTTTAAACAAGCTCCTTGGTTAAAAGAATACATTGATTTGAATACGAAATTAAGACAACAGTCAAAAACAGTTTCGATATATGCTTTTATAAAATATGATAAATTCGGTTTATGGAAAGATGATGGAAAACGTACGGAAAAGGAAAGATGTGAAATTAGTGACCAATGGGAAGGACGGTTTGGAGCTCGTAGTTACATAGCGAAGCCTAATTTTCTTAGTTGCACTGTGTTAGACAAAGATCTAGTCTTAATAGAAATGAATAAATTAGAGGTTTATTTAAACAAACCCATTTATGTAGGTTTCTCTATTCTAGATATTTCAAAAACCTATTTATATAAATTTCACTATAGTTATATAAAATCGCAATTTGCTAACAAAGCAAAGCTGCTGTACACAGATACGGATAGTTTGATATACGAGTTTAGCGTTGAAGATATTTACTCTTATATCAAACAAGATATTCATAGATTTGATACTTTCGATTACGACCCTCATAACAAATATCATATCCATTATCAAATAAAAAGGTTCCTGGTATTATGAAAAATGAAAACAATGGTGATATCATGCTAGAGTTTGTAGGGCTTAGATCTAAAATGTACACTTACAGAGTTCAGGATAGATAATAAAAAGTCAAAGGATCTTCCTTAGCAAGTATTAAGCAAATTTCTTTTGATGATTATAAGAATGCTTTGTTTTATAAACAGACTGTACAGAAACAGCAATGTTTAATTAGATTAGTCAAACATGATGTCTTTACTATTAAACAAAACAAAATTGTTCTTAATCCAAGTGATGATAAAAGAATTCTTAGTACCTCAACCACTGATACTAAACCTTGGGGTATAACTATACACTCAGAAATGACTTGTAAAGCTTCAACCACTGGCTCAAATAAAGAATGCAATTTATTTTATCTCGATTAACATATAATATTTTTTAGTTATAAAACTTCAGTGTTATGTTTATACCTGCTCAAGTACGCCGTTTTCGTTTTGGATGTATCTAAAAATAGGATACCTTTCAATCAGCCCGAGTTTGAACTATATATTAGTATAAATGTATTGTAGAGAAAAAATAGTAGTAGTAACCGTTCTGTTTAAAAAAATCCAGTTTGTTAATAACATACCAGTTAGTTTATTTGAGAAATGTATAACAAAACTTTTATTAAAAATTGTCAATGTTTATGGCTGTTTACTAAATCACTTAATAATTCAAACATGTAAAAGATATTGTAAAAACATGTAAAAATATTAATAAATAGACTGTGATTGCTAAATGATTTATTGTTTTTTCATAATTTGTAAAGGTACAGTAATAATAATAATAAAGTAATTATAATATTCTTATGCTGTTTGAGAGTGGATTGTATTTGACTATCTTATCATGAAGTATAAGGCAATGACAAGATGTATTTGGCAAAACGTTTCTGCTAGTTTCAAATTCTAATCTAATATCGACAGTACCAGATTTTAACGCTTCGTTTTGTCTAGAACAATCTATGACTACTAATGGTGCAATACTTCGTAAATCTTCAGGATTAAAAAGTGATTCATTTTCCTTTTCGTAGTATGATTGTTGAAACTGAGCATACATTTCCTATAACAACGCAGTCTGTTTATTCTCGAACTTCAAATTTAAGTTATCGTACGGGAAAATTTCTGAATTTAAATATAGTTTCATGTTGGTTAAATAGCAATGATCAAAACGACTGTAGTTGCTCATGTATCTATTTTTTCGGTTGGTTTGGAAACCAACAATCACAAATCTTAGTTTTTCTAATTGCGTTGTTGTTTTAATGTTCCATGTATGACGTTGCGTTTCTTGTAGAAGTTGATATTCATGCAACTCCCATCCTCTAAACGGAATATGCAAATCCTGATTTTGTGCAACGCATTCTATTAAATTAATTCGTTGAGTATCATCAACGGCTACATGCGGCATTTTCCATAAAACTTTGTTTAAAACAACTTTTATTTCTTCATCGGGTGTAGGATTAATTATAGCATTAGTATCAAAACTAGAACGTAGTAAAACTAACTCATGACGGATGTTTAAAATAATTTTTTTAAAATCTTTGCATAATCCGAGAACCATTGAAAGGTTTATTGCAACATTAAAATTCCCATTGGCATCAACTATTTGCGAATCATCCATAGGAAACCACCCAGCGTTTTGTAAATGTTTACTTTGATTGCTATTATATGAAACATATCCCTTCATTATAGACGTTAATCCAGGATTCCGAACACGATCTACAATGATACCACCAATCTCATATCTAATTTCATCAAAAGCAGCAAAATTCCATTATTTACAAACTTTGCTGTCTGAGACGGCGTTCCATCTGTTCTAATTAATTTGCCTTCTATGTACAGCATGCTCTTCGATGGTAAGGTGTATACATCTTGTTGTTGTATAGGGATTCGAATTTCATCATTATTGTTTAAAGATGTGTTAGCATAAGGTTGATGAGTATGTTTTCAATATTAACAATTGCATTGTCGAAGTAAACTTTTCACGCACGTTCAGTATTTCACTATTCATTCTACTTTTAATTAAATAAATGCAGTCCTAACGATTGTAGAAACTGCCGGTTTTTGTTGTTAGCGGTCTTGAAACAATCAATCGAGTGTTCGATTGCTTTGAAATTTCAGCATTTATAGCAATTCTTGACATGTTGCGTGCATTATACTTAATACCCATGGCTATTGCAGATTTTTTAAATGCAACCTTACAGTTAGCAGTTCTCCTCTGAAATTAACTAAATTTCCATCTTGATCTAACACTTTAACTATTATTTCATTTATTATATGTGACCTGATTGGTAGATATATAATCGTAGGTGGGCACTCGACAATTCTAAAACCTGCAGGTACTTGAGGAAAAAATTCGTGTATTACATGGCTGGTTTACTATTTAAATAGGATCCACTTGCAATATTACAATCGATTAAAACTGCATTCACTTTACAAATGTTGATCGCGTAGTCTGCTTGATGCGTGACATATGCTAGCAATTTTCGCTGATTGAAACCAAGTAGAGAACCAATTGAATCCTTTTTGGTAAAATCCACATCTAGACTACATTTAATACTACATTTAAGTGTATTATTGTCAGCTGTAATTTCTATATACACTGGCGTCTTTCTAGCGCTTCGTGATTGTTCCATACGACCACGCCATCTTTTATCACCTAAAGCATTTTGAAGATATTTATTAATTTCTCTAATCTCATAAGCACCTTCAGGTATTTCTATGAATTCTCCGTTAGATCCATAATAAAATTTATTATTTATTCCTTTTTCTATGTTTGGAATTGTGTTATAAGACTCAAAATTTGTTAATTCTAATACGTACTCCGAATCATTATCCAAGTTTATAGGCGGATTAAAGTTGCTTGTTAAAACTGAAGTGTTTCCCGTTAGAGTAAAAGTGTACGACATGACAACTTCGTACGCAGTTCTATGTACTACTTAGAAATTGTAAGCATAAATGACCGCAAAACACAGTACCATACGATTGTTCTTGGTTAATGTTATAAAGAATTTTACATTTACCCCGTTATTCAAATAACTTATCAACTCTGTTGGCGGTCGCAGGTTTCCGTAGCTGTCATAGTAAATAGCGCTACTACCGTACTTTTATAACAGGTCCAATGCGTGCCTAAACCTTCTATTCCATCTAAATTAATTATACCACATTCTTTTAAATTAACTTTCTTGGGAAGATTGTTTCTCATGAACACTCCACGGAAATATGGTACTTCTAATTGCTTAACAAACTCTATTAATTCTACATTGCTTAGTGTTCGATTAGGTAAAATCAAGTTGCGTTCCTTTGAGGTTTTGCAGGGCTAAAAAGACCAAAACCTTTTTATAAGGTTTGATGTACATGCCGTTTCCGACTGCAATGTCCTCCATTGCCTTGTTATGACGTTGTTTTTCCGCTAGTTGTTCCTTAGCTATTTTAGTATCTGAAACTGCTTTTGCAACAGCAGCTGCACCTCCAGTAAGAGTACCAAGGGCGCTTAGGTCCTGCAAAAATTGGTATTAGTGGTAGAAAACCTCCTGTTTTAGGAATTGATATAATACGAGCTGATTTAATATGCTTCTTTTGTTTTGCTGTATTGGCTGCCTTAATTGCTATGTTGATTGCATCCATAATATTAGATCCTTTAGCCTTTTTTAAAGCTGTACGTGCTTGTTTGATAATACTTTTAATACCTAGCGTACTTCTTATTTTACGTTTCTTTATCAGTTTTCTTATTTTATTGATATTTTTGTTCTCAGTGATGCACAGGCACCCATACCAAGTTTTACTTTAGCTTTCATTGCGATAGCTACTCCAAATGCTGCTACTTTTTCACCTAAAGACGAGTCACCAGAATTTAGTCTTTCTGTAGCTAACTGAGCTAACTTCGAATCTGCTTGATGGCGTTTAGATAGATCCTTTCTTTGGGTATGCAATATCGTGCTCCTTACAAGCCTCGTCTAACTTGTTTATTCCCTTGTCTCCCCGAGCTAACCGTTCGATTAGTTTTGTACTCGGACCGCAAAATTTGTAACCCGAAATATGCGCTTCAAATGGTAAATTGTTAATTACAGTATTTAATAGTCCGTTCCCAGTAGTTTTAGAATTATTATATGTAATCATTAGCGGACAACTATCCTCTCAAGCTGTGCAGTAAATAAATAAAATATTATGAATTAATGATTCTTTATATACTCGCCCTTTCTTATATATAATTCCACTTTTTTTACAATCGAATTTAGTACTTGCAAACATGCGTGTTGTGAAACAATCAACACCTTTAACCATAAACAATAATGACATTGGCGTGCAATCCTTAGCTAAAAAGAAAAACATAGCGTTCTTCTGCCTTCATCTATTCGATGTCTAGTTGTTGGTCCATCAAATTGCGGTAAAACCAACGTTATGATTGGGTTGATAGAACATCCTAATGGTTTAAAGTTTGAAAACGTATATGTTTATTTTAAATCACTTTATCAACCAAAGTATCAATACCTTGAAAGTCTACTGCGACCAATAAAAGGGATCAAATATTATACATTTTCCAGTTCTGATAATATTATATCACCATCTGATGCTCGAAATAATTCTATATTTGTTTTTGATGATGTAGCTTGCGATAAACAAGGTATCATTAGGGAATACTTTAGTATGGGGCGTCATAAACAAGTAGACAGTTTTTACCTTTGTCAAAGTTATACTCGTATACCTAAGCACTTACTACGTGATAATGCTAATCTTTTAGTTTTATTTAAACAAGATGATTTAAACTTAAAACACATATATGACGATCACGTCAATACTGACATGAAGTATGATAAATTCCGTGAAATATGTGCTGCTTGTTGGCAAGACAAATACGGTTTCTTAGTTGTAGACAAAGATAGTGATCCAGGTCAAGGAAGGTACCGAATAGGTTTTGATCACTTCATACATATTTAAACCTTGAGAGACGCAAGTATCGTTAGTATCGAAGAATTTTTTTATTACAATAAACTTTTTACGCAATGAACAAGGAGGCGATAAAACTTAAAAGAATTTTAATTAAGAAAAGAAACATTGTAAAAAACAAATTGCGCCAGTTAAAAGATAATGAAGTCGTCCAAGTGGAATCAATCTTACCCATAACATCACGATTAGAAACTATTGCTAATAAACTGGATGGGGAAAGTGTGGTAAAGAAAGAAAAATTTAAAAAAGAAGAAGAACTGCCTCATAGCAGCGTAAAAAAAATTAAACCTAAATTGATAGAAAAGAACGTTGACTATATTGATTCGCCGGTTATTGCTCAGCATATACCGAATATAAAAAATGATGCCATAGAGGAAGACGATGATGATGATGTTGAGAATGAATACGAAGCAGAAGTTAATCGAAATGCTCAAGAAGCCCAGGAATATATACAAAGCTTTGCCAATTCACCTGGTATGACACATTATCTCAAACAGCTACATCCGCTACCTCGAGAATATATTTACAATATGTTTAAAGATGTTAAGAACGAATTTGATCATAAATATGGTATTAGGTTTAACCCTGATTCAAATGGTCTTATGATAGGCAATTCGAATTTCGCGTTGGATGATGAAAATGTTCTAATAAATGATTTGAAATATAAAGGTACTCCTGGATTATACGAACTACTGTTTAAAAATATCCTGTCGGGTACAGTCACGCAAGATCTAAAGTCGTACCTTGATATTGTGAAAAGAACAAATGCTAATAGAAGATATTATTCTGAAACAGAACAAATTCAGGGTAATACTTCATATAAGTACAAAATATAATATCTACATTAAACATACTTCCCAAACACCCCGTAGACCTAGAACATTACCCTATAGAAAGCGTCTTGGAGACGGTATGACAATGGAAGTATCAAATAACGCTATAGATTATTTATATTGGAATGATCCCAATGAACTTGTTGATAGATTACGACTTTTAGTTTCATCTCAGACTGCTGGACACACAGGTCACGGCAACGAAATAAATTCGATCATTGAAGAATTGCGTGAGGCGAAAGTAATTAGATGATATGACAATTGACAAATTTGGAAGGCACTTACATAACCGTAAAATAGATATAAGTGAACAGGAATATGAAAACAAAAGTGAAGGTTTTGAAACCTTGATTGAGTACAAGTTACATATGCTACATTACACGGTAGTAGCAACGTTTTACTCTAGTACATTCCTCGACGGTGACAAGACATTCCTTATTTTCAATATTAAACATAATTATGAATTTCCTTATGAGGAAGCAGTCATTGAGAATATTAAAGGATACCCGCAAGACATTGAAATTCTTATAAACGAAAAAGTTATGTAATTGCACAGTTACAAGGATTTTTGCTTAAACGTATGGATGTAATCAGCTTTCGTGACAGCGGTGCTATCATAAACAATACCACAATGTTTCTTGATTTTATATTAAAAGTTCCTTTCAAAGCAAAGTGGAGCCCTCGACATTCAAACATAGAAGTATTTATTAATTGTATTTAATAAATCCTGATTAGAAAAAAGTATTATGATAGTTGCTCAATCAAAAGTGAAAGGATATAGTAAATGAACTTTATAAACCAGCAAGAATAAATTTCAAGAGACGCAAAGTGATAGTAAAAGGTTTAAATGACCTTCTTCAGACCGATTTGATTGAAATGCTACCATATTCGCAAACAAACAAAGGATTTAAATACATTTTAGTAGTTATTGATTGTTTCTCCAAATACGTATGGGCTGTACCACTTAAAAGTAAAACGGGTATTGATGTTACTGCTGCAATGAAAACAATTTTAAATAAATTTAAAAATCCACCAAGAAATTTGCAGTCTGATTTTGGTAAAGAATATTATAACAAACACTTTCAATCCTTAATGCAGACATATGGCATAAACCATTATAGTGTTTTTTCTACAAAGAAAGCATGCATTGTGGAACGTGTAATTAGAACTTTAAAGGGAAAAATGTGGCGCTTGTTTAACCTGAACGGTTCTTACAATTGGATAATAAATTTAAGCGATATTGTGAAACAATACAGTTCACAATACTATCGGAGTCAAACCTGTAAAAGTTGATAAATCAAATGAAAAAACTATTCTTAAATCATCATTTACCCACATCAAACTTGCAACCAAAATACCAAAATATTCAATTAAAGACAGTGTGAGGATTATTAAACACAGGGAAGCATTTACGAAAGGTTACACACCAAACTGGTCAAATGAACTTTTTAAGATTAAAAAGGTAAACGTAACCAATCCCACAACATATATATTAGAAGATCAAGACGAGAAAGAAATCAAAGGTGCATTTTATGAAACGGAGTTGCAAAAGGTTAAACATCCAGGAATTTACCTGGTAGAAAAAGTCCTAAGAAAGAGCGGAAATAAAGTATTTGTAAAATGGTTAGGCTTCTCTAACGTACACAATAGCTGGATCGATAAAAATAATGTTTGCTAGAAGTTGTTATAATAATAGTTAATAAGGCTAACATTGTAAAAATTATATTAAAATAAATAATACAGACAAAATCTTTCTATTGTTTTTTATTATTATAAAGGAATTTTGTAAGGCTAACATTGTAAAATTATATTAAAATAAATAATACAGACAAAATCTTTCTATTGTTTTTTATTATTATCAAGCCATTCTTTTAATAAAAATGTATTTTGTTTTGCGCATTGCAAATTATTATTGCTGTGTTTACAACAATGGATGTTATATTTTAAACGATTGTTAATTTTTAACTCCGATAGCTTAGGACAACCTAGTGCAAGCATATCAGTTACAACGTTTTGCATTATATATGTTTCAATCAATTTCTTCTTTTCTAGACCCTTCACACATACTTCTTCACCGGGTCGGATAATTTGCTTCAAATAAAGCGCTATATATGATGACACCATTCCAGCCGTTTAAGATTCATCCCAAGAAAGACCATGAATATTCCTTGTCACCCAGTCGTTATGTTTTATATGATCTTGACTCAAACAACTAGACTGCATTGGCAGTTTAAAAATTTGATGCCAAAGATCACCTAACAAGTCCAAAACCGCAATTTCTTTGCACACAAACTCGTTTTTCTTGTATTCAAATCCCTGAATATCAATTATATACATGTTTGTATGTAAATATATGCAGTAAACTTCGACTAATTAAATTAATATTAGGAGCAATCTCCTTATATAGCAGATTACCACCATCTGCGCACTTTGCCAACCCACTTTTCAACCTATCACAAGAGTCAGTGGCGTAACTACGATTTTTGGGCCCCCCCGCAAAAATTTTAAAGTGGGCTCTCTTTAAAATGTATTACTTTTACTGGCTTATATTTAGCCATATTTTTAAATTATAGTACATGTAGAGAAGGAAGCAGTATAGAATTAAATACATATACTATATTAATCAAGTGCTTTATTAATTATAAAACCAAATTACATAAATTCAAACTTATAAGTTAATTAATATTAAATCTACATATTTATACGCCGCACAAAATTATTTACACCTAAAAATTTGATACAGTAAAAAAACCTATGAGCTAGCAGACATTCCAAATCAAATTCAAAATTTTGTTTTTCTTGCATGTTTTGCTGCAAACGCGTTTATTGTATCCTCTATATTCATATTTTTGGCAGTGTCATGTTCTACTGCTAAGAGGATAAATCGTCTAATCTATCTTGTGAAGTGCGGTTCCTAAGATAATTTTTAATAATTTTTAATTTTGAGAAAGATCTCTCCGCACTTGCAACGCTAACGGGTAAAGTTAGGTATAACATTAAGGCTGTTATGGTGTTTGGAAAACTGCTAGAACCTGTAGATTTGGAAAGTACTAGATATTCTAAAATTGTAAGATACCGTTAACATTTTAATTCATCACAAATAAGTCTATTATTTTTGAGTGTAGTAAGTTCTATACCTATAGCATCATTTAAATCTTTGTAGTAAAATTTTTGCAATTGTTTTGCCTTAGATAAAATATCGTCTGCAGTTAAATTCAAAAATACATTAGGTTCTAAGAAATTAAACTTTTCGTTTACATGAAAAAGCGATTTAAAACGATTCGACAGCTGTGAAATTATAATATCCATTACGCGATAAAATACATTTATTTTAAATTTAAATTCTTCATCATTAAATCGATAATCATTGGATAATTCATCGTAATGCTTTTTATTTTTGGTTGCCTTTTTTATAAATTCCGGTTTAATATTCCATTGCCCTGCAACTTTCGCTGCTTCCTCCTTGATGTTGGAATAGTTATTTCTTGTTTCCTTGAAAAATTTTAAAGTTTTTTGAAATAAGAGAGTTATCTGATTAATATTCGCCTTTTCACTCTGAGCAGTTTGTGAGAGCTTGTTAAGCTCTTCTAGAATTTGACTTAAAAACACTTAAAAAATAAAATTAAAATTATCCATGCTAGTTAATATTTGCTTTGCGTCATTTCGTTCATCTGTTTTTGATATCATAATAATTTTATTAAGAGACATTACTATATCTTTATACCGAATTCTTATGGCAGCTAAAGATTTTACTCGATCCGCCCAACGTGTCGGATTTAAGCGTTTCAATTGTGTGAAATTTTCTTTAAAACAGAAAGCCAATTCCATCTTACTATACTATTAGCAAAAATGTATATATGTTTTCTAAAAGTAGAAAAAACGATTCTATTTTTTTATACCTTTAACGGCATCATTTATGACTAGATTTAAGTTATGGGCACTACAGTGCATATATAAGGCTGCAGGCTCTATGTTTAAAATTCTCTTTTGCACGCCAGAATACGTACCGCTCATAACGTTAGCTCCATCGTAGCCCTGCCCTCTACATTTATTTATATCTAATTGCATGTTGGATAAATTGCTTAATATAGTATTACATAGTCCTTCAGCAGATTGGGACTCTACTTTTGTAAAACCCACAAAAGTTTCACAAATATCTATTTTGGTTACCTCTCCCAAGCTGTCTTTTTAAAATCAATATATCTTACAATTTTACTTAATTGATCAATCTTAGTTATATCCTGTGTAGTGTCTATTATGATTGAGAAAAAGGAGCGGATCTAATTTTATTTAATAAAATATTTTTAAGTGTGCGCTTAAAGTATTAATAATATCGTTTTGAATTTTTGGGAAAGATATTTAATTGAACCTTTGGGTCGTTCAAGCACTTTTTGTAATATAGGATCATAGTTACTAATTAAATGAACTAAACTTAAGAAATTACCGTTGTAACTGTCTTTTGAATCAGAAAAACTTTCTCTATGTCCTCGAAATGACAGCATGCGCTGGGATAGTGTTAAAGTAACATTGAAAAGTCTGTGTAAAACATTTTTCCAAAATTCAGTTTCTTGTGTTAATAGTAGAGTATCTTTCTTATCTATGGTATAATTTTTTCCACATATCGTAAATAAAACAACAAGTTAAATGAGATTGAGCAAGCAAATGCTCTTTAATTTTTTTTGATAAACCCTGCCAATCATTAATTCCGGTCGTCCAACTTGACCTTACTGAAGCAAACAGCCAACATGGTTGACAATAAACACAATTTTTAATTTAGAATAACACAACCACCCATTTGAATTGTGTGTAAGTTTAACGTATTGCTTTTATTTTCGCTTGCAGTTATTAAGTAATAATAGTGAACTGAAAAACTTCTATTTTTATTATCTTTAGGAAACGCACCATCTGGTCTACACAATCCGTAATTAATTATTTCTTTTCTTAAATTGTCATGTTGTAAAACATTGATTTTAAAAATGTGCAAAATCAGGTTGGATATTCTTTCGTCAGATCCATAGATAGTTCATTAATGAAAAGTACTACTCATTTACCTCTGTAATTGTAGTAGTATCTAGTTCCAAATTTCTATCGCGGCCGTCATTATGTGATGTACTTGCGCCCTGGGTGAGAGTTTTTAAAATTGTTGACGACTGCTGTTCGTCTGTAGCGGAACTAGTAGATGCTACTGTCGAAAGCCCAATTTTTTCATAGATTGTTCTTGTTTTCGGACTCTTTAGAAGTAAAAGGAACTTATTTTTGGAATCTTGCTCTTTGATTCTTCCAATAGTTTCCTTTTTCGTTTTTTGCAGCGCCGCTTGTAGTGCTCATTGAATATTATTTCCTGCAATTTTGAATGAAATTAATTATAATGTAATTAGATAAGTAATAATTATTTAAAAGCCTTTTGAAATTACAAATAACACATACATACTTTGCTTTAAATGCTTTAATTAACAAAATATAAATGATTTTTATTGAATGCTTAAAGATTTATTTATATGTATTTCTCAGCGCGACTTCAACTATGATCAAATCAATAGTAGTTTAATAAAAATAGATATAAATACTTACGTTTAAATATGAAAGACCTCCTGTAATACGAACACAACACTATTGAGTAAAACGTACTGGAATGCTTTTTACTTCCTTTCCGTTATATATAATGCAGCTAATGCAAATACGTTGCAACCAGCTGACTAGAAACCACAAAATGAATTTCTTTCTAGTATTATATTTCTAGAAAGCGAAGGTTACTAAGCTACCTGCCATCCTGTGAATCTGTACTGTACAGACAATAGCCCTTTTATTCCTATTTAAAATCCCACAAACCAAACTAACCCTACTATACGTCGTTTAATAATGCTTTACCACTTTATACAATTTATCACTTAAGAATAATATAGACATCTTTGTTATTAAAGTTTACAGTCTCTTTCATCTGTTTATTACAAAATAGGACAGAACGGATAGAAAGAAGAAAGGATGCAGGCTGCAGGTGGTGTTCAGTATTTATCTTAATTATTATTTCTTGTATTTCAGCAGTTCCTAGTAGTAACATCAAGAAAACGTTCGTTAACTTGCGGTTTCTGAATTATCTGCAATATTTTCTTGACCGTTTCTTACCTGCCAAATACGTTGAAGATGAATAAGTTGAGTTTATTATCGTTTGGGCCTTCTTGCACTTGGGGCCCCCCCGCATAGCGGGGGCTGGCAGGGGTGTAGTTACGCCACTGACAAGAGTGAACACATTTTGAATTGAAACCGACCCATGTGTATTTGCAGCCTCTAAACATAAATCAGAATCCACTTTAATTAAACACAATTGACTTGAATGCGATATTTTGCATCTGTCATACTTTATAACTTCTCGCTAGAAAACCAAATTCAAAACATCTACACACATTTTCTCTGCACTTACATTTTTCAACATACGTGTGTTTTGAAGTATGTATGTTCCATTGAAAGTAATATAAAGCCGATCCTAATTCAAAACGTGCCCACAAGTATATAAGAATTTATGTTTTCACAACTATTTTACATTGAAATGTTTTCACAACTATTTTACATTGAAATTATATGGGGCCGATCCTAATTCAAAACGGTGCACGTGTATTTTACATATGGAAAATACGTCTGAACACGTTTTGAATTAGGACCGGCCCTACCTATCTACTAACAGCCTAAGCATCCTCAGAAGCTCAAATCAGCAAATTCAGGCTTATATGTAATGGTCGATGGTAAAGATGAATGTGAGATTATGCTGAAACTAAAAAGACCGGCATACCTGCATAATCTTTAGCGAGAACAGAAACGACTGTGTGTAGCCTAGCCTACTTCAATTCGTGGTACACGCAGTAGATATGGAAATGACATGAGATTTTGTTAGAAATTGTGGGAGTAGAGGGAGGAAGTCGGAGCTGGACCCTCCTCCACCTCCCTCCACATTCCTCCACATCCCTCCACATCGTTCCACATTTCTCCACGTCCCTTCGCATCCCTCCACATCCATCCACATCCCTCCACGTTCTCCACATCCCTCGACATCCTTTCCCATTCCTTCACATTTCTCCACATCCCTCCACATTCCTCCACATCCTTCCACATCCCTCCCACTAATTGCTTTTTAATAAGTTTTCTCATTAAAAACCCATTAGCACTAATTGCTTTTTAATGGGTTTTCTCATTAAAAACCCATTAGCACTAATTGCTTTTAATAGGCTTTTCATTAAAGACCCATTAGCACTAATTGTTTTTTAAGGAGTTTTCTCATTAAAAAACCATTAGCACTAATCGCTTTTAATGGGTTTTCTCAATGAAAAGTCATTAGCACTAATCGCCTTTTAATTGGAAAACTCATTAACACTAATCGTTTTTAATGGGAAAATTCATCAACGATGTTATCATTTTTTCATACGTGACATATGTCATTACCGCCAGCGCCATCTAACCTTATTTAGCAAATATTCGCACATCTGGAAACAGTACTAAATAAAATTGTCATCTTAAATCTGCACAATAGTTTTCTTCAACGTAGCATTTTTAAGCTCCAGGCACGGATCTTGCTCTCGACACACCGATCTGGAAGCTAGACCCTCCACCCCACAACCGCCGTCGCACTTGTAAAAAATAATCACACATCTGGTAACAGTATTAAATAACATTGTCATCTTAAATTTGCACAGTAGTTTTCTTCAACTAAACATTTTTTGGCTTACGGGGCCGTGGATCGTGCTCTCGGCACCCTGATGTGGACCGCCGGGCCCTCGGCATCCTTCTCCATGACCACCGGATCTGCAAATTTACCCCGCTAATTCTGACGATATTTACATAAATCTACTACATTAGAACTTATTTACAGAGTGGGAGATGCTCTAACTTATGGCGATATTTACATAAATCTACAAACCCCATGTGTAAACCCAATATTTATTAATAAAACTAAAAAGGTATGTACCCATTTATTTGCAAATAGGTTTTAAAGATGATCACCTTATTTTTGGTACAATTCAAATTATTTTTACATGCATGAAGTTGACAGTTATGGGAAATACTACTATACTTGTTTAACATCTTGATGCAAGGAAAATTGTAATCTTCAAGTTTTTGCACATCGTTTCTAGGTAGGTACTGACAAATTAGTTTTTGCTTCTGTAGACCTTTTACGAATATCGTAGCCTCGACGGATACCAATTCTTGTAAAAATAGACTTAAAAATTGTGTTGAAAATCCATTTGTTGAAGGCGTATTCCAGTGCAGTCCATGCAAATTTTTAGTGACCCACCCGTGATGCTTCTGAAAGTCTTTGCTCAACTGTGCAACCGTCAAAGGTATATTGAAAATCTCGTGCCACAAGTCCCCATTTTCTACATTGAGTATAGCATTTTTTTTTCACGAAAAAATCGCTCTCCTTAAACTGGAAACTTATGATATCTATAATGTATGATGATACCATGTTCACTCGTTATAGATTGCTTTGTAAATGTCCAAAAAGTGTAAAGACGCCCCTTATATTATAGAATCTATACTTTGCCAAGTTGGTTTTAAAGCCGTACCATTGGATTGGAAATTCGCGACCTGTATTCCTCTCAGGCTATATAGGCAACGTTATTTGTTACAAAACTTGCATGGAAAGATTAGGAGCTCCTATTAAATTCAAAGTGAGCCTTGTTTTTAATTAGACTCTAGTCATAGGGACTGAATAAATTTAAAAGTCTTACTTATTTTGTATCGAATTCTGCAGATGTTGAAACTGATATTTAACGTAGAAACTCGGTCTATTTATATAAATCTTCAGATCCTTTAAAATCAACGTAAATCCTGTTCTAAAACCTGACCTTCAACTATGGTACCCTTTCACAGAACACTCTAGTTTCATATTGTTTATGGAAAATTCTCAAAAACACTTTTGTAACTCTAAAGTATTTAGTAAAATTACGTTACATAAAATCACTATAATCAAATAACTTCTACTAGAAGTATTGGCAAGCTAAATGTTGCTAAAATACATTAACTGTTGTTGTAGGGATAACAACGATGGGGTACTTGAACAAATGACACACATTCAACCACCCTGCGTAACAAATTTTAGATGTACTCTCCATATTGCAAAAGTTGCCTTTGAGAAAGATTAATACGAGACTTACGGCAATTTTCGTATTTAGATCTACTACAGACATAAACAAATTTCAAACTCTAGCAATCTTTAAACCAAAAAGGCGTGCCATATTTAAAATTAAAATCAAAATAAATCTTTGGTGCAAAAGTGCTAGGGTAATTACATCACATTTGACTTTCCCATTCTCATTAACGCTTCAACAGGATGGAATTTGTAAAAATTAGTAGTAATGTGTTTATTGAAACAGAAACTTGACCTTTCCAAATTATATTAAACCAGGTTATATTAGAAATTACATTTACAGGATTCTTAATACTGGGTAATCGCGAAGAAATATCACGCAAGAAATGATTTTAATTATGGCAAGCTCCATAAAAAAGAAAACAATAAACACGTCTTTTAACAACCTCTTATGCTTCATTAGATTGTAAATATAATTCATAACTGAAAAATTTTATTGACAGAAAAAAATTCCTCTTATACCTTATGATACATTACTCGTTAGAAATGAATTTTGAAAAAAATTTCGCATTAACAATAACATTTTTACGTAGAAATGGATTTTTAATTGAAACAGTTTGAAACAAATATGTTACAAACGCAAACACATTGCTTTAACCAAGTAAAATTTACAAGATTCTGTTTATGTTCAGCTGTTTAATGTAAATAACGTACTAATTACATTTATCATTAATGTATAGAACAATGATCTTTTATTTATGTGTTTAATGGAGCGTTTTATAGAATACCATTTTCGAGAGGAACAAAATAACCAATTTTAATAAATTCTTTATTCAATTAAAAAAATACATCAATTTATTTTCAGCTGTATAATGTAAATGACTAATTACGCTCCTCATTAAAGTATTGAACAATGACACTCTTATTTATTTACACACAGAAATGTGTTATATTTAGACGCGTTTTGATTTGAATTGTGCATGCTAAAACTAAATCACTGAAGAAAATGGCAAAGTTCAATTAAATCATTTATTCAATTAAAAAATACATTTATGTCTATGGAGTGTCATGCTAGTAGCTCGATGTGACATATTATTGTATTATTCCGTAACCATAGGTAAAATATCCGACCATCTATGACCGCATTGCAAGTAGCATCTTCTGTACAACTTGTTTTTGATTGTTCTTAATAATCTTTCGCAGAAGTTGAGTTTGATTGCGGGATACGTAGAATTATGGTTTATCTTTTATTTCATAGAGTTCAGGTATTCGTAAAAGTGTTCTGGTAAAAATAAAAAATCATAAAATCGAAGCTGCTTTAATCAATTCCAGGTAATTTGGTAAATCCTCGTGTAAAGTGAAATCACCATTTTCGTGATCAAGGTCCATATAGGTTAGCAGATTGTACAGTCCAAACGCAACACGATACTTTATATTATTTAATGTAACGTCACCATTTTCTCGGTTTATATCCAACTCCTTGTTTCCGAACACCCATTTATCATCTTCAAGATCATACCTCACATCATAAACAGATTTGTCTATAATTTCGTCTTCATCTTTGATCAATACGTCCGCATAGTAGGGATGAAACGGTTCTTCGAGAATAGACTGCTTAATTTTGTTTAAAGATACTTCCTTGTTTTCAACTTTAACCTCTCTTGTAGATAGTTTTTCGGTTATTTCTTGCAAATGGGACGCGGTTACTTGCAAAGGTTCAATCAATTGTTTGTGGGCCGCTTTGAATTTATGCTGCGACGTGGTGTAACCCTTTTGCACTCCACAAACTTGTTTCGCACATCATCTTGAATAAGCTGAAGTTTACGTATATTTGCAATTAAGTCGTTAACATCTGTCATAATCAATCTCTGAATCACAACTAACCATTCATTACACCTTCAATACATATATATTGGTCAAAGTTTTTCTTATAACGTCCTTTATCAATATCAAAATCTTTCACAATAGTTATAAAAGTATGCTTCGTATCATCAGCATTCCAACACCGTAAACACATATCCTTAAATGTTGAATATGGCATGTCACCACTTATGTGATCCGAAAAAGTATGTCTAAGATTGGTCTCATCCTGTTATTACTTTGCGATGACGTTTGCGTTGTCTATTAACCTGTGTTTTAAGGCGCTCGCATAAGTTTGGCATAGGTCGAAAGAGTCTATTGCTTTATGTCTCCCACACGAGAAAAACTGGGCGATCTTGCTTTGATCGTTTACAAGAATATCGTCAAAAACCATAATGAAATCATTTTTAGCATCTTCTGAACCGATCAAATCGTCGTAGTTTCCAAATTTGTGGTAACCAATTTCTTCTCTTAAAGGTTCAAATACACTTCTTAACAGTTCATACTTTGGCTGATATAAACTTTTAGAAAACACATAAACGTTTTGAAAACTAAGTCCATTCTCATGTAAAATGAGAGATATTAGAGCGTTAGTTTTTCCACAACTCAATGGTCCGGCGAATATCGCCCTTATATTGGATGGGAACAAAGGCCCATACTTACCAATTTGGGTAGGACTCGAAGGGGTGTATTCATCAAAATTTTGTATTGGAATTTTGAATTTTTGTTTTACAATATCTTTTACATCAACAGGAAAGTTATTGTTTCTTGCATAATGTTGTTCGAGGTGTCTCCGTAGGGTTCTTCTAGGTATTTTATACAGTTTGCTTGCGTAGCAAGTATTTATCACGCCTTGCTGGACTTCACTTATCGCTTTCGCCAAAGTTTCCTTGGTGTACATTTTTAAGCAATCGGTTGAAACTAACTTAAATTGACCATAATACGCCCTTATATACTTACGAGAACAGACCACACCCGGGCGCAGGAAGCCGTACGGCCAAGTGGCGGTACGGGCAGTTGACCTATGGTCATCGTGGCCACACCTGGACCCAGGTTGCCGTACGGTCACAGACCACGGCCACAGACCACGGCACAGGCCACGGTCACAGGCCACCTCTGGGCGCAGGTAACCGTACGGCCACAGGCCACACCTGGGCGCAGGTGGCCGTACGGCCACAGGCCACGGCCACAGGCGACACCTGGACGCAGGTGGTCGTACAGCCAGGTGGCCGCACCAGGTCTCCCAGAAATAGATTACAGGCCACCCTAAGATAGATGTCAGACCGCACAGGTCTCGCAGGTGGCCGCACACCTGAGATCATCCAAATTATTTAAAACAAAATAAAATTTTTAACACATACAAATTTATTAAAAGTATTGCAAATACATAATACTATAGATTATTTAATTGTAAAAAAAAATCAATTGACAACTTCTGTAAACGGTTTGTACTCAAACGTAAAGTCGTGAAAAATCAAACCATAGGCCTTCATCAAAGGTTCAAAGTTTCTTGATGATTCTAGCTCTATTCGATCATCCACTGTCGCATCTTTAAAGCTCTCAAACTGGTTGCGGCAGTCAATTACAAATATGGGTCCTTCTTTAAACTTGTTGTGGTCCATTAAACATTTATTAGAAACCTTATTCTTCATAAAAGTCGCATACGGTAGGTATGCTGGTAATAATCATTCTGCTCGAAATCATGCGATGTTGAAGAAACGCCTTAGAGTTCAAAAACACTTTGATATTGGTTATATTAGCGTTCGTAAAGCTAGAAGCATTTTCTCCTTTCTTGTCATAATTACTGTTTGAAGTGCCAGTAATATCTATCTCGCCTTTTCGGCTTCATTCGACACTTTAATTCTCCACGCCCGAGACTTTGATTGAGGTAAAGATGGAAGTTCGTGTAGTTCCCATTTCCTGATTGCCGCAATTATATATGATTGATCTGCATTTCGGAGAGCAGCAAAGTCTTGGCAAAGTCGCTTAACGTTATATGCGAAACTTCCCATGAGGTACGTTGTATGATAAAAGTTTCTGTGAAATCATCAAATAAATAATGACTTGCTCGGTGTTCACTTTCTATTATAATTGTATCTCTTTCTATGAGATGGTGAGAAATGAGGATGCCTCTGCATAATAAATTTTACACGCTCCCAATTGACATGCCAAAATTTGACATGCCTAAAAATTTAATATACCTAAAATTTGACATCCTCAAAAATTTGACATGCCTATGACAAACATTTTAAAATAAAAATGCTACAACTTCGGCGATTCTCACGTTTAACTCCTATATAATTTAAGATGAAGTCTAAGATGTTTCCTTAAACATCAGGAATCTTACCTTATAAAGTTTTATATTTAAAAGTATGACAAAGATAAATTTTAAACGGAACAATAGGTATTGACAAAACTAAAAACAGGGGTAACTGCATGAGAATTGCTCCGATTTCAAAATTTTTACAAATGAATTTTTCAAAAATTATATACTAATTTGATAGGTTACACGATGGATTTATCATCTATAAGATGATGAGTAATGAGGATGCCACTGAATAATAAATTTGACACACTCCCAATTGACATGCCACAATTTGACATTTCCAAAAATTTAATATACTCAAAATCTATCATCCCCAAAGATTACCATGCCCATGACAAACATTTTAAAATAAGAATGCTACAAATTTGGTGGTTCTCACGTTTAAGTTTCTATATAATTTAAGATGAAGTCTGTAAGATGTTTTGTTAATGATTTGGAATCCTACCATATAAAGTTTTATATTTAAAAGTATGACGAAGATAAATTTTAAACGGAACAATTGGTATTGACAAAACTAAAACAGGGTAACTGCATGAGAATTGCTCCGATTTTAAAATTTTTACAGATGAATTTCTCAGAAATTATCCACTAATTTGATAGGTTACACGATGAATTTATCATCTATAAGATGATGAGAAACGAGGATGCCACTGAATAATAAAATTGACACACTCCCAAATGACATGCCAAAATTTGACATTCGCAAAAATTTAATATACTCAAAATTTAGCATCCCCAAAATTTAACATGCCCATGACAAACATTTTAAAATAAGAATGCTACAAATTTGGTGGTTCTCACGTGAAGTTGCTATATAATTTAAGATGAAGGTTTTATATTTAAAAGTATGAGGAAGATAATTTGTAACTAATTCAATGTTCTTGGACTAAAACGTTCTGTGTAACAGTAATATTAACTAGGAAAAATTTGGGAAAATTTGTTGAAGCAGAGCAAAAGAATAAATAAGTCCCTAACCGAGTAGGTTTTATCCAGTTGATACAATAAATGCCGTGTTGTGTAAGATTACATCCAGTAGTAGGCAATATATCACTCGTTAAAAGATATAATTAGATATCGCGGTGAATCTCGAAATGTACATTTATTGTTTTCCAACAGTATTTTTATAAAATTTGTCAAAACAGGAAATGTACGATATTTCATTTAGAATAATAGATTCGTCAATTGCAAACATACAATATAGGAATGTTATTATGGTTTAATTACTACTTTTCGACTTTGATATGCAATTCCAAAAACCAGTAGTTACAAAAACTGTTTGCTACTGGTAAAAGTTGATTAGTAATGCATCAAAATAACGGATAATGAAATCATAATTGCTTTCACATCCTCATTAGAAAGTTTTAATAGTTAAATTATTTTAGTAAAACTTAGAACCTAGAAATAATATTTTGAAGTTGATTTTAAGCATGTATTAAATATTTTGATTTAAACATACCTTTGCTAACAAACGAAATGTTTTGTTGAACAACAAACACAATTTTTACACATAAAGGTTATTGAATGTAATTACACTTATGCATACATTACTGAAAAGCTAATATAATTAGCGTTGATTAGTACTTTCACAATACGGAATTCCAAAGCAGTCGACAATCAACAGACAACCAAGCCTATGTCTTTGCATATTAAAAACAGTCAATCTTTTAAGTGAAGTTTAAAATTGTATTAATAGTTAAGGCTTAGTTAAGGTGGTGGGGGGTGGGATATATTTATAGTGTTTTGATTCAGCTAAAAGTGATTCAACGGAAATTTTTACAAACCATCAAAAGGTATGTGTTTCAAGTCTGTTATGCTGAACTTTGATGTAGTTTATTATTTGTTTCCATGGTAACGCGTTATTTGTACCAAAAACAGTTTTGAATTTCAATTTCACATTATTTGCTTAAAGAAGTTTATTTAACGGGCTTTACTAAAAGTTTGTATTCGCAAGCATCGTGTAAATACCTACGCAACTCAAACATCAAGTTTTTCTGCGACGTATTTAATTTTTTTTAGAAAGTCTTGTCTGGCACAGTCATTCCTATTGCAAACGTGAATACATATTTTACTGATTTTAATATTTTTGTGTATAAGGTGTACGTTGGCAAAGACGCTTCCTAAACTTCTAAAATTGTGTATTTTTTAAAATCAAAAGATGTTAATAAGTTTCCGCAATTGATTCACATTTTTTATTATGTTTGAAGTATAAGAGTATGAATTGATGTTTTTGTGTATGCCTTTTGTGGCAAGTTTGGTTGCTTATATAAACATTAAAAAAATATAATAATTATTTTTACTACTAAATCAAAATCATTAAGTTTTCGCATTTTTTAAATTTTACAATTCTTCTCTACATATAATTTAAAAGTCAAAAGACCTAACAACAAAAACCCCTATATTTTTAAATGTTTAACGAGCAAAGTATAAAATTTAATTAAAAATTATATGCTTTTAATTTTGTATACCTTTTAGCGGGTGATACATCGTCCACCACAGAATGTAACCCCACACAACACTACATTTATTGCACCAACTGGATAAAACTTACTCGGTCAAGAGTGTATGTTTAAAGAAGGCATTTATAGAAATTGTTTCGTTTTAAAGTAACAGTATTTGTAAAATTAACTCATAAAACTTTGTTTATGACCTTATGACAAAGCTGATTTACGTATTGTTAAAATTTGATAAATTATATATAGAAATAAAAAGTCTCAGATTAAACTTCTATTTTATGTTCATTACAATATTTTTTTTAAGACTCCCAATATCGTGACGAAGTATGAGGTCTTCTATTAGGCGTATACGGTCCAAATCTAGATCCACATCTACAATAATAAAATTATAATTTTATTTACATGTATAATTCATAAAAACTTATCCCCGACGTATGATCTCGGGACCCTTAACCCTATCGCCGACATACCGAACTCCGACACAGATATTGGGATTTATGTCTGACACGACTTTTGGAGTCGTTACATCTAAAAAAGGAAATAAATACATTTATTATAGTATACATTAATAACATACTTGAGAAATCATGCATTGTAGTTAACTAGATATAACCTTCAACCTCGCTCGGTATTTTATATTGTTCATCAATGTCAAATTCCAAAGCATACATTAGTATATCCATCATTAGGTTTTCACCGCAAAAGTAACTGATTAAGCTAATGACTACTGTCCGCCGTGTGTTGGTGTTTAAACAGTCTCCATGGTTAATGGATTTTGGTAGAGACTTATTTACTCTTTTGTTCTGCTTCAACAAATTTTCAAATTTTTCTTAGTTATGTTTTTTTTACTGTTATACAAAGCGTTTTAATCCAATAACATTGAATCCATTTAAAATTTACCGTCGTAATTTTAAATATAAAACTTTATAGGGTAAAATTCCAGATGATTAAAGAAAAATCTTACAGATTTCATCTTAAATTATATAGGAGCTTAACGTGAGATCCACCGAATTTGTAACATTCTTATTTTAAAATGTTTTCATGTATAAACTTTACAGGGTAAGATTCCAGATGATTAAGAAAAATCCTACAGAATACACCTAAATTGTTTTTAATATTTTATAATGCAATTACCAAGGTCTCTTATCCTTAGTACACCCTAAGATTTTATAGCACTTTGAAAATGGAAGTAAGCGATCGTTACTAATTCTTGTAAAAATTTGAGATTTCGGCATGCATAATATCCTATTCTAAAAATTATTATAAATAAGTCTTGCAATTAACATTCCTCTAAGAATTATTTCTTCAAACGCATTTTATAGGTAAAAGTAATATTATTTGATGTGAATATTTTTTCCAAACACATTTGTAGCAGTAATGTATACATCTAACTAATTAGGTGAAAGCAGTTTGTTTTTTATATCATCATAAGTTCCAGTTATCAATTATGTTTACATTCTATACGTAAAAATGTTATTGTTAATACGAAAATTTTTCCCAAATTAATTTCTAACGAGTAAATGTATCATAAACTATGAAAAGAGTTTGTTTTAATATAATTTGGGAAGGTCAAGTTTCTGTCCTATAAAACACGTTACTTATAATTTTTACAAATTCCATCCTGTTGAAGCGTTAATGAAAATGGGAAAGTCAAATGAGATGTAATTATTCTAGAACTTTTACACCAAAGATTTATTTTAATTTTAATTTTAAATATGGCACGATTTTTTGGTTTAAAGATTGCTAGAGTTTGAAATTTGTTTACGTATGTAGTAGATCTAAATACAAAGAATGCCGCAAGTCTCGAATTAATCCTTCTCAAAAGAAACTTTTGCAATATGGAAAGTACATCTAAAATTTGTTATGCAGGGTGGGCGAATGTATGTTAATTGTCCAACTATCCCATCTTTTTATTCCCTACAACAATAGTTAATGTATTTTAGCTACCTTTAGTTTGTCAATACTTCTATTTAAAGTTATTTAATTATAGCGATTTGATGTGACGTAGTTGTACTAAATACCTTAGGGTTAATAAAATACTTTTGAGAATTTTTCCATAAACAATATTAGAAAATTGTTAAAGATGTGTCAATTGATTTATTTTAATTTTAATTTTAAATATAGCACGCTTTTTGGTTTAAAGATTGCAAAAGTTTGAAATTTGTTTACGTCTGTAGTAGTTCTAAATACTAAAAATATCGCAAGAATATAATAATAGTAAACACCGGTCGACTTGATTCAGCTCAATTGAAGCAGAAAGACATCCTGAAAGGTTTAAACTTTTCGCAGAAAATGATGCTACAAGCCAAAACAATTTGCTTAAGATAGGGGATATAGTGCTTATATTTAAATATAAAACTGTTTTTGATAAAGGTTATTTGCCCAACTGGTCAACGAAATTATTTAAAGTGATACAAATTCAGCAGACAAAGCCTATCACTTATTTGCTTGGGGATAATTTGAATTGTATCAAAAATAAGATAATCATGTTTAAAACCTATTTGCAAATAAATGGATACATATCTTTTTAGTTTTATTAATAAATATTGGGTTTACACATGGGGTTTGTCGATGTATGTAAATATCGCCATAAGTTAGAGCATCTCCCACTCTGTAAATAAGTTCTAATCTAGTAGATTTATGTAAATATCGTCTTAATTAACGGGGACAATTTGCAAATCCGATGGTCCTGGTAAAGGATGCCGGGGGCCCGACGGTCCAGACCAGGGTGCCGAGAGCACGATCCATGGCCCCTAAGCCAAAAAATGTTTAGTTGAAGAAAACTATTGTGCAAACTTAAGATGACAATGTTATTTAATACTGCTACCAGAGGTGCGATTATTTTTGCAAGTGTGCTGGCGGTTGTGAGGTGGAAGGTCTAGCTCCCAGATCGTGGTACCGAGAGCAAGATCCGTGCCTGGAGCTAAAAAATGCTTAGTTGAAAAAAACTATTGTGCAGATTTAAGATGACAATGTTATTTAATACTGTTACCAGATGTGCGAATATTTGCTAAATAAGGTTAGATGGCGCTGGCGCTAATGACATATGTGACGTATGGAAAAATGATAGCATCGTTAATAAGTTTTCCCATTAAAAACGATTAGTGTTAGTAAGTTTTCCAATTGAAAGACGATTAGTGCTAATGATTTTTTAATGAGAAAACCCATTAAAAGCGATTAGTGCTAATGGTTTTTTAATGAGAAAACCTATTAAAAAGCAATTAGTGCTTTTGGTTTTCTAATGAGCAAACCCATTAAAAAGCATTTAGGGACAATGGGTTTTAATGAGATAACTCATTAAAAACAATTAGTGCTAATGCGTTTTAATGAAAAGACCTATTAAAAGCAATTAGTGCTAATGGGTTTTTAATGAGAAAATCCATTAAAAAGCAGTTAGTGCTAATGGGTTTTTAATGAAAAACTCATTAAAAATCAATTAGTGGTAGGGATGTGTGGGATGTGGAGGGATGTGGAGAAATGTGGTGGGATATGGAGGAATGTGGAGGGGTGTGGAGGGATGTGGAGGGATGTGGAGAAATGTGGTTGGGTTATGGTGGGATGTGAAGGCATGTGGAGAAATGTGGAGGGATGTAGATGAATGTGGTGGGTGGTTGGAGGAGGGTGAAGGAAGGTGGAAGAGGTTGAACTCCGACTTCCTTCCTCTACTTGTGGGTGACATTTTAATAATTCTATTTTTTAGAGTTAAAACGGTGTTAAGTTTATGTTTAATTGTTTGGTCCGAGTAAAAATTATCATACCTTCCGGAGTCAGTGGGTTTTTTATATATATCTAGCATTAGTTGATTATTATTGTCCCTTGTTATTTTTATATCAAGAAAAAGAATAATATTGTTTTGTTCAACTTCGATTGTGAAGTTTAGATTAGGATTAAAATTATTGAATGCATTTAACGTTTCCGTTACAGAGTTACTTGGTATGGAGCAAAGAATGTCATCATCTAAGTATGAAGGGCATCTGAAATGAAAGTGACGGAAGGGTTGTTTCTATCAAGTGATCGAGTATAATCTGAGCAATAATCGGTAATAAAGGTGAACCCATTGGAGTTCCAGAGGTTTGTAAGTAAAATTGATTTTGAAACGAGAAATAAGTGTTATTGAAAAATTAAATTTATTGTAGCGGTAAACACATGACAAGAAAAGCTGCAGTGAGGTTGAATTTCGTCCCACTTTCCTTCCAATAGTTTTATAACTACTGGTAATGGGATATTTGTGAATAGTGATTCGGCATCCAGCGAGACCAATATAAAATCTTTATGTAATTGAAATTCTTTGAGCTTCTCCACCACATTAAAAGTGTCTTTAATACTGTAACTTTCGCTTAACGGGAATGCTTTTGTTAATATTTTGGTCATGTATTTAGCAATATTATAGGTGGGAGTATTGCCAGATGATATAATCGGCCTTAATGAGCGAACTTGCTTGTGGATTTTGGGTAATCCATAATATTTTCCCGGAACTGAATAGTTTTTTGAAAGTTGTTTTTTTATATTTTCAGATATTATCTGTTTTATGTATAATGCTTCTAAATGATCATTTACTTTTTTGCGTATTGTGAACGTGGGGTCCTGTTGTAACTTTTTATATATACTAATGTCATCTGGTATTTCTAAACAAAATCTTTATGTTAATTTTTACTCGGACCACACAATTAAACACAAACTTAACACCGTTTTAACTCTAAACGATAGAATGATTAAAATATGTCACCCACAATTTCTTAAACAAAATCTAACAAACTTAAAAAATACTTTAATAAATAACGGTTATCCTAGAACCCTACTACAAAAAATATTATTTAATACCGTTACTGGAAGTAAAATTGATAAGAGAGTTACCACAATCTTGCATAAAAGCCTCCCCTACATCAGAAACTTAACTCCGAGCTTAATAACAATATTACACCGGATATGAAGATTGCGGTAAATTATAACAGAACTCTGAGAAACCTATTCATTCCGCTAAAAGATTCTACCAATAAAAAATTATTAAGTAATGTAGTGTATAAAATTACCTGTGAATGCAATCAATGCTATATCGGGGAAACTAAACAATGGTTACACAATCGTATAAGACAGCATAAAAGTAATAATAAAATAAATAAGAAATTTTGTGCTCTTGCAATACATCTAAATAAAGAAACACATAACGCTAATTTTGACGATATAAAAATTTTAGAAATAGAAAACAATTAGAAAAAACGATAATTTTGGAATCTTTTCATTTCAAAAACAACAATTGTGCAATAAATTTCAAATCCAATATAGATAATTTAAATTCAGTGTATTCATTACTATATAAACTAAGTAGGCGCATAAATACAGCAAAGCCATAATTCACACTCATCATGTATATCGTCAAAATGTAATTGATATAAAATATCAATTCTCAATTGCGATAACTAATCAGTATTAACATGCAAACCAACAACACTATATTGTAAGCATCTTGCTTGAATTAGTGATTGTTCTTATATGTTATAGTAGATTCTAAGTTTTAAATTAATTTTATTTTTATGACTGTTATTTTTTAATATTTGTTTCATGTTTTAAAAGAAACTGTTTTTATTCTGTTAATGGTGTGTAGAATTACTCAGAGCTCACATAGATTGTAAGTAACATCTATTTTGTAAATTTGTATTACAGCCTATCATTATAGGTCATGACTAAGAAAATAAATTACCCGAAACGTCGACAAATTTATAAACGAGCGTTTTATTAATGAGTGGACGAACATACTCCCAAGGAAGATTCTAACACCTTAAAAATTTTATATTGTTATATATATATATATATATATATATATAATATGCTGTGAAATACTCCTTTGAATGCGGGAACTGGGTCCTTTCAACAAAAAAATTCTAGTCCCACCGATTGGGCGTCATAAACTGCTGTGATCCTGGTTTCGCTTCAGCTGCTCACCTAATTTTATAAACCTCCTCATTCATAAAATTAAACAACACATTCCTACCACAAACATCAACGTTAACTCTATTTACATCAATATTCAGAATACATTAAAATTTCAAATTAAATTTCAGCATAAAATTCAGTTTTAAAAAGAATTTCAAGATTAATTTTATTATCACTTTAAAGTGCATCCAAAATTAAAGTCCTTGTTGGATGCCTACTAATTAATATAACAATATAAGCAGACCGGAGTCTGAGTATAAAGGGAGCATCTACCACCCCTTTACGTTAATTAACCAGGTTCGTCTAATTGAGCTCAAAGACATACCTAAAATTTCATCATAATCCAGAACATCAATACTAAATACCCCTTTCTACTTAAACAAGCAAAATTTCACCTTAAAATTAAAATTTTATTGTTAGTACAATTTCACTAATGTCCATTTAAAGTAAATCAATTATAAAGTTATTCGACACACACCAAAATATCAAAGTTCAAACAAAAAAGTATAATTTACCTGAAGTTTACTGCACTCGTAGCTTCAATGTACATCGTCCCTTTTGTTGATCACACCATTCCAACTGGGTTATATTTACAGCTTCTGATTCTCCACGCTTTAAAAATTTTCTCCATCATCATTCATCTAAAGTCGTTTCTGGGCTTTTCCGGAACTCATCTGTGTATATCTGACCCTTGTTTTGTGGATCCAGACACATTCATGAACCATTTAATCATTAACACCTCCGAAAAATAGCAAAGAAATTCATACTTCTTTCACCAATATACGCCAAAACTGCCTACTTTTGTGTATACATTTGTCGTTGTAAATTTTACTAATTGGTACAGTGATACTAAATTTTATTACCTTGTATCTAAGTGCACTCAAGTACATTCATGTTAGCACGTAAATAACAAACTATTTTGAATCACCAAAATATACGAGCAAACTTTAAATTATTTTATCAAACTAAAATGCACTGTTTAACGTATTGAATCAAGTCGCGGATGTAAGAGCTTTTAACGCATCGAATAGTCATATACTCCTGGTTTCGCTTCAGCTGCTCACCTAATTTTATAAACCTCCTCATTCATAAAATTAAACAAACACATTCCTACCACAAACACGAACGTTAACTCTATTTACATCAATATTCACAATACATTAAAATTTCAAAATTAAATTTTGGCATAAATTTCAGTATCAGAAATTTTCAAGATTACATTTATTATCATTTAAATGTGCATCCTGAATTAAAGTCCTTGTTGGATGCCTACTAATTAATATAACAATATAAGCAGACCGGAGTCTGAGTAAAAGGGAGCATCTACCACCCCTTTACGTTAATTAACCAGGTTCGTCTAATTGAGCTCAAAGACATACCCAAAGTTTCATCATAATTCAGAACATCAATACTAAATACCCCTTTCTACTTAAACAAGCAAATTTCATCTTAAAATTAAAATTTTATGGTTAGTACAATTTCACTAATGTCCATTTAAAGTAAATCAATTATAAAGTTATTCAACACACACAAAATGTCAAACAAAATAGTATAATTTACCTGAAGGTTACTGTCCTCGTAGCTTCAATGTACATCGTCCCTTTAGTTAATCACACCATTCCAACAGGATTATATTTACGGCTTCTAATTCTCAACGCTTTTACAATTTTCTCCATCACCATTTATTTAAAGTTGTTTCTGGGCTTTTCCGGAACTCATCTGTGTATATCTGACCCTGGTTTTGTGGATCCAGACACGTATTTGAACCATTTAATTATTAACACCCCCAAAATAACAAAGAAATTCATACTTCTTTCACCAATATACGCCAAAACTGCCTACTTTTGTGTATACATTTGTCGTTGTAAATTTTGCTAATTGGTACAGTGATACTAAATTTTATTACCTTGTATCTAAGTGCACTGAAGTACATTCATGTTAGCACGTAAATAACCAACTATTTTGAATCACTAAAATATACGAGCAAAATTTTAAATTATTTTATCAAACTAAAATGCACTGTTTAACATCTTGAATCAAGTCGCGGATGTAAGAGCTTTTAACGCATCGAATAGTCAAAAGTCTAAGAGGCCGAAATTCATATTACCACCGGTATATATAGCGAATAGCCGGCACGTCGCTTTTGTCCTCAAAACAGACAATTCTTAAGAATTTCTCATTCTATGTTCCCAGTCCGTCGCTCGCGCGTCGGTTTTTACGAATTTTTCACTCGCCCCATTTAAATCTCAGAAATTCTCACACGGCACGCAAACATGTCGGAGAAAAACTAATTAATTTTGTACAGAAATTGTTGTTTCTACCTCTGATATTTGCATCCTATTTTCAACCAATTGTGACCCTCGTGACGTTGCTTAAATCACGCCTTTTACTATATGTGTCTTTGCTTGACGCATTTTCTCTTTCCTTTTCTAACCTGTTCGTATTGGTGAAAATTGATATTCTTTATTATCGATTATATTTTAGTCCATGTGGACTATCTGGGTTTAATAACCCCGTATCGCACATTCTCGTGAATATTAAGCCCCGGTTTCTCCAAGATTCTTTGAAACCATTTGTTATCCACACAATTTTCGCCGTACGTGATATTTAAACCACGCAGGTGTTCAAAATAATACCAATTCTCAGAGCTTTTTTAAATAAACCCTGTTTTGTATTTCGTGCTAAAGCATCTGACCGTTTCCAATATCCTTAGAATCGACATGTTTATCTAAACAAATTAAACTGAAATTGCCTTTTAAAATACGCAGGTGTGTTCAAACATCCTACTTCTAACTAACACTTCTAGGATTTGCATTTCATTGGGTTTTACAAGTTTCTATAGATATTATCTGTTACTAACGATTCAATACCGGTTACTTGAAATAGAGTTAATTAAGATAAATTTTGCACGTAATTTCCATTTGTTTAGGAATAATTACATTACACGCAGAGCTTTCCAATACTGCTTCTTTTGATATAAAGCGTCTTGTACATGATTTAAATCTCTTATGTTTAATGAAACTAATAAATTTTTATGCTTCACGGTTTTAATAAGGCTTATTATCTAATAATATTCATTATACACGGTGATTAAAATTATTTGATGTGATTATTTAATTTTCTACCCTGGTCTAAATATGAGTAATATATATGTACGAGGGGTGCTTGATATGTATCGGGAACTGACATAAGCGCGATCTGACGTTTCTAACCTAAAGTTTGACATTTTTGACAGTATACATACTTATAATATTTTGCCATATGAACACTATCTGTTTTGTTTAGATCGAGTTGAAAATTACGTCTAGGTCAAAAAATGGAATTAATTTGTGAACATTTTCGTGCGATGATATTTTACGATTTCCGACGTGGATTATCTCCAGAATAGTGCTTAAATCAACTCATTTGGACTTTTGAGACAAAAGCACCAACTAGAACCACCGTATGTAGTTGGTATAGTGAATTTAATCGTGGTCAAAATTCGCTAGCGGATAAATTTAAAAAAGATCGTCCAACATCGGCTATGTGCGCGTTGGATCCCACGTAATTGGACAATCGCTCAAAAAAGACTAGTGTCGATTGGTGCAAAGAAATCCTCAAAAATACGATAGCAGTGCATAAAACGCAGTGTATAACATCTACACATGTGACGAATTTTGGATTTATTTGTGGTTAACGGTCACTTGTTTCGCTGTCAGTTGCTTGTCAAATAGTGTTATTTTAGGCACCGTTTCTTTAACGTTCAGCATTTTGTGATCGAGATGAGATTCATGTCGCTTGTCACTACTTTTTATTAGTACACCTTTGTGTACATTGGCTTCAATTTCAGTTAGCGTATTTGAGCATTCGGCAATTTCGGATTCTTTCAATGTAATAAACAAAACGGCATCGCAATGTTCTTGGACACATTCCTCCGGGTTGTTGTTACATTTGGTTTTCAGCTCTACCCCATGTGGTTGTTCTTTGTCTTTTAGAACCGGTTCAACATCTATTCGATTACGTAAGAGTTTGTTAGTACATTCAATTTGAGAATCTTCCGTTGTAGGTAGGTTGATATTTGCTTGTGCGATATCTTCTGAGTCGACACGTTCTTTATAAAAATTGGCTGCAAAGTAATTTCTATTACTATGTGCAATCTGATAATCTTCCGTTGTAAGTACGTAGACATTTGTTTGCACGAGTTTGATGGAATTGACTTGTTCTTTATGAAATTTGACTCCAAATTCGTATTCGTTTTTCATTCGAGACTTTTCCGTTGTCAGATGAAAGTTATTTGCGCGTTTGGTTTCGAATAGATTCGTTCTTTACTAAATTTGGCTGCAAATATATTATCAACGTCACCGTGCTTGTTAATATTGTTGAAACAAATTTTCTAACTAAGGCCTGACACTACTACTACTAGTGGCTTCAACTCGCCTCACACATAGGCGCTAGTGAAACGATTGCCCCAAAAGGCCTCACGTTGCCGGCACCAGTGAAACGTTTTTTTTTGACTTACAAAAACACCAGCCTGGCACTACTTTATTAACACCATGCTTCAAGTTAGGTGTCTGCAAAACTAAATCTTCCGACGTAACTAGGGGTCTATTCCTGGGGTAGAGCTATGAGCAATGGGGGGGTAAGTCGAAATCTATGGGGGGTCACACTCAAACTAAAACAAACAGGCGCCACCAAGTCCAGATTGATTTATATTAATGGCATAGCAAATTTCTAAGGGCGGACTTGGAGACCCAAAGAAAAAAAGATCGCCTTCGCTGACATACAAATTTGTCTTAACAGACTAAGACACTGCTCCTGTAAGAAAGAATAATAGTTAAGTTACCTAAAAAAATGGGAACACTATTTGCGTCCCTCAAGTATACCTAAAATGCATAGAGAATATTTCTTATATAATGGAATCATAAAAATTTAACTCTTTCTGTGTTTTGTTTATCAGGTCTGATCAAACCAGATCAGAATAAAAAACTTTAAATGTAGATAATTAATTTACTAGAAAGAATTTTCTTTGTTTCAATAAATAAAATTTCATGATAATTAAATAAAATAAATATTTGATATTCTTGCAAAATTGTTGTAAGGTTTAACAACTGATCCTTACTCAATTATATTACACTTCAGTGTAACTAACAATATTAAGTTTCTTTATAACCCAACCAGATCTGTGTAGGTCACTTACAAATGAATATATGAAATTTTCTCATTAATTTAACAAAATTAAAATTAGTCTGAAGTTAATAGAATCACCAAGATATTCTCTAATTTTATCAAAAGTAGCAGTACTGTAATGCTAAACATCTGTTAGCCATTATGCAATTGTTGACGGCATTGTTCAAATAAACAGGTGACGTAATAGCAGCTGTTAATTTACGTTGTAGCCATATGTAGTCACATCTTTACAAAACTAAGTGAAATCAAATTTTGATACTGGGGAAAACCAGCTTAATTACAGGTAAACTCAATAACAATTTTGTACATCTAACAAACAAAACGAAATAATGTACTTTCAGAAGGAAGTACTGAGGAAATTCTTAATTCTATTACGAACCCAAATACCGGCTGTCGTCCTTGGTTGCAATGGAAACAACTTCGCAGAGCGGGCCTGCTGTTAAATATGTTTGTTTTCCATGCTTTAATACAGATGCAAGAGCGAAGCGGATTTCTTACATTGGTTCACGGCAACATTTCATAGCGTACTCCTCCGTTGTCTAATTTTATTTCAAATTGGTCGTGCAGTTTCTAATTTATCGTTGCTTTTTCTAAGGTATGGTTGCTTTTTCTAACGTATGGTTACTTTTCTAACGTATGGTGCTTGCGCGTTACTCAGGAAGTGCTTCACCAAATTAAAGCGACCCGGAGGTCACTCGTCATTCTTTTGAATGCATCTTCACGCTGCCTAAACTATCGACGAGTGCGCTTGCCGCGCTCCCGCAAGGTGGGAGGATCATAAGTGTGGTTCTCGAACCTCTCACGCGCGCGCTAGTGGCTTGTGGATTTGCACCGAACTCCGAAACGAATAGACTACTAATCCTAGATATAGCAATATTATAAAAATTTGATTGTTACTTGAATCTTTATATTAATTAATAAAGGTATTTCAATATTCATGGTACGTTTAATGAGTAGGTTCCTTTACTGCTAAAATAAAATTGTTACACTACCCCTTTCCTAAAAGAAAAAATTTTTTTTAAGAAAAACTCTAAATATAACAAATACAAAAAATTTTTATAACAATACTAGCCTTTCGTACCTTCCTAACTAACTATGCAATTTTATAAATTTATTCAAATGGGGGACAAATATTTACAAATGAGTGTGTTGGTAACTACGCGTACCTGACGTCCATCGGGAGACAAAATCGGGAGTCACAATCGGTAATAATCAAAATTGGGAGGGTCAAATTAGAAAGTCAAACACTCCACGGGGCAAAAAAATTCAAATTTACAATATTTCTTGACTTGAGATTCTTACTTCTAACAAGGCTAATATTTCTTACCTATAACCAAACACTTACTACTTACTTCTAATTTCAAAAAAAACTTCACTTCCAGGAGCTCATTTAGCTCTATCTACAAAAAAAGAATGCTTCCTCATCAAGACAGCATAACTATTCAAAACATCATCACTACACGGTGATAATCAAAAGTAAGACCCTACTAATAGGTCTATATTTAAATACCATCATCACAAAGTGATAATCAAAACAAAGATGACCTAATCAAAAGGTTACTCATCAAATGCAAATACAGAATATCATCGCTTCATCGTAAAGAGATGATCAAAACAAAGGTAACCCAGCCATAAGGTTACTCATCAAATGCAAATACATAATATCATCGCTTCATCGTAAAGAGATGATCAAAACAAAGGTAACCTAACCAAAAGGTTACTTACAAAATTCAAATTCAAAAATATTATCATCACAAAGTGATAATCAAAACAAAGGTAACCTAACCAAAAGGTTACTTACAAAATTCAAATTCAAAAATATTATCATCACAAAGTGATAATCAAAACAAAGGTAACCTAACCAAAAGGTTACTTACAAATCTCAAATACAAAACATTATCACTTTATCGCAAAGAGATAATCAAAACTAAGGTAACCTAACCATGAGGTTACTTATCAAATGCGAGTACAAAACTGGGCCAGTCAGGGCTGTACTATCCTACACCCTACTGAATATCCTATCACTAAGTTCTAACAAACAACTGATCTCATTAGTGATGGAACAAACGGTGAGACTCACCAAGCCAACTTTGACCTTATTAAATCAAAGAACTTCTAATGGTCAAAAGGAACAAGGGAAAGAATAATCTAATATTCTCTCTACCTCGATATGTAGAAATCAGGACCAATAACCAAATAGCCCACCTACTTCTACATTGTAAGGATATCTGTCAAAGACATCCTCCAAACACATCTCTGAGCAACGCGCGAGCAAAATATCCAGCGTGCACACAAAGGCACACCTCAAACCTACAAAACTTACAAAATCTCAAACCACTTACTTCACTTCTCAAATAAAATACTCAATATTAGTGGACCGACACTAAATCAAAAATCGGAACAAAACAAAACAAACCACTACGTCATTACTTAATATCAAAGAGATGATCGGACCGGAATTAATCGTCAGGATCATCATTTTCATTTGGATATGATGCTTCAACTGGTTTCAAGTCCTTTACGTGCCATTTCCCTGCTCTTGTCCCATCTTCGTTCTCTAACTCATATACTAAATTGGAATGTTTTTCCGAACTTTACTCATAACGAACTTAGGGGCTAACTTAGCGGAAAATTTATCACTAGCACTCGAGAGG
>JARFIW010000458.1:0-37125 GCA_036346225.1 Platerodrilus igneus | reverse complement strand
CGCTTTAAGCATGAAGTTGGGTACTGTTGTTAAGCGATTTAACAGTTTTTGGCAAATAGATTAGCGATTCTCTTTTTGTTCATCGGACAAATTTTTACACACCAGTTTTGCACATTTTTTTCTCATACCTAGTTCCTTTATCAGAATTCGATAAACAGTATCTTTACTCATGCTTACCTTATGTGCGATCATCCTGATTGTTGACCGCGTATCTCGCGCTAACACGGAACGCACCGTGGACACACAATCGGCTGTTCTCGATGTGGACGGCCGCCCGGAGAGATGCTCATCTTTAAAGTTTTCGTGGCCGTCGTTGAAAGCCCTGTGCCATCTGAAAACTTGTGCTGAAGACAAAACGGAATCTCCATAAACTGTTTTCAACATTTAAAGTGTCTCCCAACCAATTCCTTCTAATTTAACACCTAATGTAATTGCGTAACGCTGTTTAATATTTGCCTGCATTTTTGCTGTAACGCGAGTTAAGGTTCGGGCCTCTGGAGCGATGTTTTTAAAAAACGTTTCCAAAACTTAACAAATTTATTTATTTTAAACAGAGATTAATGTGGAATTTTGACAACTTGTTCTTTTCTTTAAACCAAAATAATTAATTAATTGTGCTAATATTATAGCGAGTAGCCTAGGTAAACAACAATGCAAAAGCTGTAATACTCAGATTGACTGCCGGGCCTTGAGCTAACGGGCTTTTATAATAATCCTGCCCCCTCACATGGCTGTGAGAACTTGCAGATCTCATGTCTGCTTTACACTTAATTCTACACTCTATTACATTGTAACAATCTTATTTCTAGGTAATTGTGGTATGTTAACCCTCTGTAACCTGCCACCTGCAGTATCACTGTCGTCTCGGATACAAAGTTGCATATCCGTTTTCATGAACTGTTAATAACCTGTCCGGTTTATCCTTGTATTACATTGTTGCAATTGATTTATGATTTATTTAACAATTTCTAATAATTTCCATTAGATTCTATTATTCAATATATATATATATATATATATATATAGGTAAATTGGGGATACATAACTTGCGGTATTAAAACGCATCCACCAACAAGTAACCATAAAACCGATACCACTACATTGAATGGACTGCACGTATTCTGAATGTGTACAACCCTATCACTTAAATTCAGTCAATGTCAATTTCAATCTGATACAGTGTTCCCACAATGGGCATAAAATCTTCATCTTAATTAATTCTGAGAGAAACATCGTGCATACTTACATAATATCCACAATCGCTAAATAAATGCAAAATTAAAGTAAAGTAGACAAAACAATAAAAGGAAAAAGAACCATTTACTGGTATAACGGGACGTGACGCTCGCAATACAATGACAACGAGCAAAGGGGGATTTCAAATTGAATTCTAATTTACACTAAAATCGCTAATGAGGTTAAGCAAGGTAAATGCTTATCGGGGCAGTCGGAGCAATCAGCTTCAATGTACCCTGAGCTAACCCAGTACCGAGGCGGGGAGTGGGGTAAACCATCAACCAAACCTCTTACCAAAAATTAGCGCCACCTAACTCTAACAGCTGGGCTCCGACGGAACTGAGATAGGGAATTCCTAACGATCACAAATAATACCCACACAGCATACAATACAGCTAACATATGTTAACACACAGTAATGTAAACCTCATAGCTATTCAATACGTTTACTATACAAGAATATATCAAATTAATAACAATAAACACATATACTATAATTTAATTAATAACTGGACTTACCCATTTGTTATGGTGCAACTTTAACGATACCAATACATCGGTTGACTAATTCAAATTTTACTTTAAACTCAAATATTAATACAGCCAACAAGGCAACATAAATCTGCGACCATACGGTCGATTTAAAAAGACTATTACGCAATTAAGGGGTTGCACTAAGATCCTAGCAAGATAACCCTTAAGCACTGAGGGTATCTGCAATAATACCTGTAATAATAATAGGCGGGTCGTTGGCTTAGTTTTACATACTCTATTAAGTATTGTGAATATGCAATGTTCAACACCCTAAACTAGAACCCAACCCTATTATAGTAAGCCCAATAATGTTACAATGTAATTCACCAGCATGCAAAGTCAACCAAACGGTTGCGATGATAAAAATAAGATATGGAACGAACTCACCAACTGCTGATGTGGATGGCGATGTTTCAGCTCAAATGGCGCGTGCAGGTGGAATATCGCTACCAATTATCTCACATGGGTCCACTGGATTCTTACTTGTAAACATCTTCTCCTTTTAATTACAGATGCCACATCTAGAACTCGAAATTCAACATACAGGTTACAACGGTACTAGAACATAGAATAGCAGAACGTACAACGTGGAGTGTAGCACGTGGAACAAAACGTAGAACATAAATCTTGAATAGAACTGAAGTAAAACTTGACTAAAAATTAGAACTAGAACCCTAAAATATAATCCCCTAATTACAGTCAGTAAAATCGCGGCTTACTTACCGATCCACAATCGGGTTCAATGTGCAACCAAACAAAATGTGTAACAGGTGGTTACCAAATAGCAGTCGAGGACTCAACTTTTTGAATCGCCGTAATCTCAATTAGGCAATAAGGAAAATTATATTCAATTACCTCATAATAATTTCCTTTCAAATTAATTCGCTAAAATCCCTTCAACGAAGGCGGGCATATATACGAACCCAAAGCATAAATTAAAAGTGTACGATTCAAATGAAGAATTAAGTCAAGATCATACCACTAAAGCTGGTCTGCAAACTCGTACCTGATAACGCGCTATCAATATTAAAGTATGTACAATCTAATACTGAAAGGATTAACTATTTAATACACTGCTAAAAATCAAAAGTCGTAGTGAAAATTTCAACCGTAACATCCCCATCTTACCCAAAAATGATTAACCTATGGTGGGGTTCGAACCCACGCACAAACATATCGAGACATCGAATCCGAAACTTCTTCGCCTCCAAGCAACTGTAGGCAATCAAGTCACTCGAAGTCCAGCACAGGGAACAGATCCAACAATTGTCGAACAGTACAACGTAATATTTCCCAAATAATGAAATTCAAACTCCAGAATGGACAACAAAAAAACAACAACAACAACAACAAAAGAACTCACAAACATAGTCAAGGATCAGGACGCAAATCCTTGGCATGCCAAATACCAACCTTACGACCTTCAGCGGATTCTAACTGATACGTCCACGGTGAAACGCAGTCGGACACGATAAAAGGACCAACATATTTGGGTGCAAGTTTACTTGAAAAATATTCGGCGGCATTCGATTGCACGAAATTTCTGTGCCATACTTTCTGACCAACAACATAGCGATCGGGACGACGTCGTAAGTCATACACCTTTTTGCTACGTTCAAATACTTTATCTAGACGAGCACGAATATCTTTAAACACTTTGTCAAAAATTGGGGGGCGATCCCCAAGAAGCACGGGATCTTGCTCTACTCCATTCTCTAAAGGGACCGTTGGTAAGTCGTGACTATCGCCACTATGATGCATCTCACGACCAAAATTCACGAAAAATGGGGTGAGATTAGTAGCCTCATGTCTCGAAGTACGAATTGCACAAGCAGCCTTCTGAAGCAATGACGCCCACTTGCGCTGGTTGTCTTTAATAAAAGAAATCAATATAGTCTTGAGAGAGCGATGCTGTCGCTCGGCGGCATTCGGCTGAGGATGATAATTTGCAGTATGGCTAACTTTAACACGGTAAGCATTCATCAAATTTTTGAACTGTCTGCCCTGAAATTGGTTGCCATTGTCGCAAACCACGGTACGAGGGACCCCAAATAACAATAACACATGATCCTCTAATAATTCAGCAAGCTTAGATGAAGTAGCCTCTCTCATGGGTAAGAAAATACAAAATTTACTTAAATAGTCCTTTACACTCAACACATACTTATATCCGGAAGTAGACCTAGGAAAAAGTCCAACGATATCCACAAAAATAAGTTCCCAAGGTCTGAAGACCTTCGGACGACCTAACAGATAACCAGCAGGTGGCTTCTGTTCAACCTTGCTAGCAATGCTAGTTTGGCAATTGCGCACATATTTCGCGACATCGCTTTTGGCCTTCGGCCAATAATACTTAGAAGTAATCCTATGGTATGTCTTAAAAATGCCTAAATGGCCGGAAGTAGAATATTTAACCTATGTGATTTGGGGACTACGATCTTTCACTCAGAAGTAGCCGATTCTAGATCAGGATAAGGGATTTTACACTTCTTAAATAAATTTGCGCCGTCAAATCGCCATGCGGGAAAATTAAGGGGTTTATTTAAAACACGATCACACATCTTGTGGAACCAACGATCTTTTATCCCTTTGAAATACGGTTCCGGGTTACTAAGAACCTTGACCTCATTAACAATAGGTACACAACGGGATAAAGCGTCGGGGACAACGTTGTCTTTGCCACGACGATGAACAATATCGAAACTAAATTGTTGCAAACGGACACTCCAGCGAGCTAAGCGACCGGCAGGGTCCTTTAAATTATCTAGCCAGAGTAAAGCAAAATGGTCCGTGACAATAGTGAAATGGGATCCTTCAATATAAGACCTAAACTTGCCAATAGCCCACACTACAGCAAGACATTTCTTTTCAGTAGCGGTAAATTTCCGCTCGCTAGGACTCAAAGATCTACTAATATAACTTATAACTTTTTCGCCATCGGGATGAAGTTGGGACAAAACAGCGCCCAAGCCATAATCACTGGCATCGGTTTGAATTGTAAACGGCAATTCAAAATTGGGACAACTCATAATGGGAGCTGACACAAGAAAATTTTTGATTTCGGTGAATGCGAATTCGCATTCATCAGTCCATAAAAATTTGTGGCCTTTGCGCATCAATTTATTTATTGGAGCCACTACCGTAGAGAAATTCGGTAGGAAACGACGGTACCAGCCGCAGAGGCCTAAGAAGCGGCGAACTTCAGAAACGTTGCTGGGTTGAGGGAGGTCTAAAATAGCCGAAACTTTCTCGGGGTCGACATGTAAACCATCTTGATCAACAACATATCCCAGATATTTGATTTCGGGTCTACAAAAGTGGCATTTTTCCCGAGCTACAGTCAAACCAGCCGATCTTAAACGACTGAAAATTTCTTTAGTTAGTTCAAGATGTTTATTAAAATCATTTGTGGCTATAACCAAATCGTCAAGATAGACGTACACGTAGGAATCGAGGTCGAGACCAATAACGCGGTCGATAAGTCGCTGCCAAGTGGCAGGGTTGTTATGCAAACCGAAAGGCATTCGGTTGAACTCAAAGAGGCCTCTATCCGGGACGCTAAATGCGGTAATCGGGTGGGACGTTTCGGCTACAGGCACTTGCCAGTATGCACTCTTAATGTCTATGGAAGTAAGGTACTTGGCATCTCGTAGTTTGTCGAGGGTCGCTGAAACTAAAGGTAAAGGGTAGGCATCGCGTTCGGTGACTTTGTTTACTTTACGATAGTCAACGCAAAATCGATAACTACCGTCTTTCTTCTTGGCCATAACAACAGGGGACGACCAAGGACTAGAAGAAGGACTAACTACACCTTGTTCTAACATAGCGTCCAGTTGGGAGTTTACAATTTTTTTAAGAGCAGGTGACAAAGGGTAAAACCTTTGCTTTATAGGTTCGGCATTCGTTCTTATCAGATGTTCTACCATATGAGTGCAACCTAATGTGTCAGGCATCTCTTTGAACAATTGTTCAATAGGCAAACTTAAAAGTGCAGTTTGTTCCGGGTTAAGTTTATCATTCGATTGTATACTAGATAGGGTGGGCGTGACCGAAGAAAATTGCCACAAGTCGTGACGTAAGTCGGGTACTACGCCCATACAAAACCAAAAGTCGGTACCATGAATCAATGGGTCCGGGATAGACGGAATCACCAGAACTTTAATGCAAACAACTTTGTTTTCTAATTTAATTGGCAGAGTATAAGTGCCAATAATGTTACAAATTTGGCCATTCGCAACACGGCATGATGTAATGTCACTAGGTAGGAGTTTTATATTTAGTTTTCGAAGCTTATCGTAGCCTGTTTGACCTAATATGGTATGGGATGCTCCACTGTCGAGTAAACCGAGCATAGCTATACCATATATATTCACTTTAAGATAAGGGCGTTCGTCGTCTATGACACTTGCCAAAACAAAGTTAAGATTGGCTTGGATGGTGGGATTGAGTTCCTTATTAAATTTATTTACTTTAGACAAATCGATCGGGTTTGGGGGCGACACAGAGCACGCGGACCGATCTATCGGCGGCTCAATCGTCCGTTTTCCGAACATTGCGGACAATTTCGTACTGTGAAATTAGCAGTACCACATTTAAAGCAGCGTAATCTTTTTGGTTGAGGGCATAATCCAAACTGGTGCCCTTCCTTGTCGCAATTCCAACACTTAATTGCAGACAAGCTAGGTTGAAACGGGTTTACGGATCGAGTAGGTGTGTCGGATAACTCATAATCTACAAACGGATTGGTATTAGTCAGGTTAGGTTTCGCTTCGACATACTTGGGACTACTGTCCTCTATAAGGCATACAACAGCATTGTGTTTTGGTTTATGGTAGGCTAAGTCAGGTTCGAGTAAACCTTGTGCGTTGGACGGGGGAGGACGGTATTGATTTGCTCTCATTAATGTTTCCTCAACAGTTTGTCCTAATTCCGTTAATTCAGCTATAGTACGTATGGGGTGTAATGCTAATTGCGCTTGGATATGTGGTAACAAGTTGCGTCTAATTAATTGAACTTTACTATCTTCGGGGGGAGGGTGGCGTAATCGACTAAACATATTTTCCATCACCGAGATGAATATAACGGTTCTTTCATCGGCGCCTTGCGTCCGTGATCGAATCTCTTCTTGGAGGGTAAACTCATAATCATAAGGTAGGAATGCTTGGCGTAATCGGATTTCTAAGTCTTGCCATGAATTAATTGTATGTTTGTTTGCTCTGTACCAGATAAGTGCTTGGCCATGGAACAATTCGATTACAGAACTAAAAAGGTTATGTTTCGATATACCGCGTGAGTTGCATAGCTCTTCTACGCGCTGTAGGAAATCATTAACGCTAGTCGAACCATCAAAAGTGCAATTCCATTTGTATAATGGAAGGTAATTTTTATTAGTGTCCGAGATATTTCGCCGTATTGGGCTTGAATATGAAATTCTTACTGGTTCAATAAAGGGATTATCGTCATTTAAACTCATGTTGTTAACATGTGTTACTTCAGGTAGTAATAGATTGGGCTTATCTAAAACATGGCCAGAACTATTTTGTGGTATACCTAAATCAATCAAGGACGTTTCAATCGACACTTGTCTTAATTCTTAATCATTCTTAATCATTATCATTATCATTATCTTAAAATAACAAAAAATTTCATTAATAATCACAAAGATATTTTTATTACCTATGCAGATAAATGCAATAAAACTGTAATTATGTACCAAAAAGATTATATTAACAAAATGCATGACTTACTAAACGATACATCTACTAATAAAATAGAAAAATATGACCCTACAAACAAAATCCAAATGGAAATGAATTGTCTCATAAATAGCTGGGCAAAAAAGAAATATATACCTATAGAAATAAAAAATAAATTAATCTGCCATAACGGTCATGCACCATATATATATGGAATACCAAAAATACATAAACAAAACACCCCATTAAGACCAATAGTAAACAATATTCAATCTCCAACATATCGATTATCAAAATTCCTATCGGAATCTTTATCTAAAATAATTGAAATACTGAATACCATGTCAAAGACACATGGCAATTCCAAAACTTTATAAAACACAATACGTACCAAAAATTTTATATTAATATCTTTAGATGTCATATCTCTTTTTACGAATATCCCAATTAAATTAGCATTATCAGTCATAAAGAAAAATTGGGAAACGATAAAACCTCACACAACATTACCTTTAGATGAATTTATTAAAGCAACAAAATTATGTCTACAATCAACCTATTTTAATTTCAATAATACCTTTTATTCCCAAGTTTTTGGAACTGCCATGGGTTCACCCATTTCATCAACAATAGCCAACTTAGTCATGGAATAATTAGAGAACACTATAATAACAAAATTAAGTTTTAAACCCCACTTTTATAAACGATATGTCGACGACTGTATCATGTGTCTACCAGAAAACCAAATTGCAAACACTTTACAATTATTTAATTCATTCCATAGTAAATTACAGTTCACTGTCGAAAAAGAAGTAAACCATAGTATTTCATTTTTAAATATAAAAATTATATATAATAAAACAGGAAAAAATTTTACAAATTGGTTTACAAAAAATATCTGGTCTGGTAGATATTTAAATTTTAATTCAACCGTTCCTATACAATATAAAACTAACGTCATCAATAATCTGGTAGACAATGCAATACAGTTGTCTCACTCAAAATTTAGACCCAACAATTTGAGAAAAGTAAAACAAGTATTACAACAAAATAATTACCCTAAAACTTTCTATGACCCTATTATAAAACAAAAAATCCATAAAATATATAATAACAACAAAGAAAATAAAAACAATGACAGTAATAATATTTATATAAGTTTAGAATACATACCAAAACTTTCTCATAAAATTCAACAATGTTTAAAAGTTATGATATTAAAGTGGGACATAAACCAAATAACTATACAAATAAATTCTTTAATAAATTGAAACCAACAATTCTTGATAAAAATAAAACACACACTATATATAAAATAAATTGTAAAGAATGCCCTAGCACCTACATACGAAGCACAAAACAATACATAAACAAAAGAATTTATGAACATAGATACTCTATAAAAACCAATAACAGATGTACCGCTTTAGCCAACCACGCACTAAACAATCTACATAATTTTAATTTTGATAATATTAGCATTTTAGGTACCGAAAAACATGAAATAAAAAGAAACATATTAGAAATGATACAAATTCAAAGAGATCATAATACTGTAAATTCAAAGACTGATAATGATGGCTTTGTTAATATATACCATAACATAATTAATAATTAAATCAATAGTTTGCATCTTAGTAAAATATCAGAATAATTATAATAACAACAAAACAAATATGATGTTCTTTTATCTACACTCACACAACTTTCGCCTATACTTTGTTTCAAACAGTCCCACAGTTAACACGTATATTTAAGCAATTGACACAACATCCATTGATGTTTTTATGTTTTTAATATGTAAATTCTGCTATTCAAAATTTGAACAGGTATAAACTATAATGTTATTATTTTATACTGTATTTATACCAAATAACGTTTTATATATTGTAATTAATTTTATGTATTTTAGATATTTTGATAATGGTTGTAATAAACCGAAACGCGTCATACAAATTTACTTGAATATTATTGATGACCAATACCCAGAAAATCTACATATAATATTAACAATATGGTCAGAAAAGCAAACATATGTATATATATTACTCATATTTAGACCAGGGTAGAAAATTAAATAATCACATCAAATAATTTTAATCACGGTGTATAAGGAATTTCATTAAATAATACGCGTTATTAAAACCATGAAGCATAAATAAACTCGGTTGTTTCAGTAAAAATAAGAAATTTAAATTATTTATAAGACGAAGCAGTAGTGAAAAGCTCTGCGTGTAATGTAATTATTCCTAAACAAAGAGAAATTACGTGCAAAGTTTATATTAATTAACCCTATTTTAAGTAACCGGTAGTAAAACAAAGTGTACATATAATAATTAATATTTAAGTTGTATTCGCTAAAAATGAAAAGGATAGAAATCAATTTTAATTGGAGTTAATTAAACCGTTAATAACATATAATACCTATAGAAACTTGTAAAAACCCAAGATTAAAATACCACGGAATAAAGCTCTGAGAATTAATATTATTTTGAACACCTGCGTAGTTTAAATATCACATTCGGCGTAAATTCTGCAGATAATTAATGTTTCAAAGAATCTTGGGAAAACGTCGCATAATAGTTACGAGAATTGCTAAAGCTGGGTATTTCACACTCCATGTGGACTAAAATAATCGATAATAAAGAATATCAAGTTGCACCAATAAGAACACGGTAGAGAAGGAAAGAGAAATGCGTCAAGCAAAGACACATATTGTAGAAGGCGGGATTTAAGCAACGTCACGGGGTCACAATTGGTTAAAAATAGGATGCAAATATCAGAGGTAGAACAACAATTTCTGTACAAAATCAATTAGTTTTTCTCGGACATGCTTGCGTGCCGTGTGGAAATTTTCTGAGATTTGAATGGGGCGAGTGAAAATTCGTAAAAATCGACGTGCGAGCAACAGACTGGGAACATAGAATGAGGAATTCTTTAGAATTACCCGTTTTAGAACTCGACCGACAGACAGGCTTTTGCTATATATACCGAGATGAAGATAAACAAGCTCTCTTAGACTTTTGACGATTCGATGCGTTAAAAGCTCGTACATACGCGACTTGATTGAAGATATTAAACCGTGCATTTTAGTTTGATTAAATAATTTAAAGTTTGCTAGTATATTTTAGTGATTCAAAATAGCTTGTTATTTACGTGCTAACATGAATGTACTTCAGTGCACTTAGATACAAGGTAATAAAATTTAGTTTCACTGTACCAATCAGCAAAATTTACAACGACGAATGTATACACAAAAGTAGGCAGTTTTGGCGTATATATATAGGTGACAGAAGCATGAATTTCTTTGCTATTTTTCGGGGGTGTTAATAATTAAATGGTTCAAATACGTGTCTGGATCCATGAAACAAGGGTCAGATAAACACAGATGAGTTCCGGAAAGGCCCAGCAACGACTTTGAAGGGATGATGATGGAGAAAATTTTAAAAGCGTAGAGAATCAGAAGCCGTAAATATAATCCTGTTGAATGGTGTGATTAACTAAAGAAACGATACTTTGAAGCTATGAGGACAGTAACCTTCAGGTAAATTATACTATTTTGTTTGACATTTTTGTGTGTATTGAATGACTTTATAATTGATTTACTTTAAATGGACATTAGTGAAATTGTTCTAACCATAAAAGTTTAATTTTAAGATGAAATTTGCTTGTTTAAGTAAAAAGGGTATTTTGTTTTGATGTTCGGGAATATGATGAAAATTTGGGTATGTCTTTGAGCTCAATTAGACAAACCTGGTTAATTAACGTAAAGGGGTGGTAGATGCTCCCTTTATACTCAGACTCCGGTCTGCTTATATTGTTATATTAATTACTAGGCATCCAACAAGGACTTTAATTCTGGATGCACATTAAAATGATAATAAAATTAATCTTGAAATTTTTTTGAAAACTGAATTTTATGCTGAAATTTAATTTGAAAATTTAATGTATTCTGAATATTGATGTAAATAGAGTTAACGTTGATGTTTGTGGTAGGAATGTTGTTTAATTTTTTTATGAATGAGGAGGTTTATAACATTAGGTGAGCAGCCGAGGCGAAAAGCGTAGTTCACGGATTTTAAAGGTATCACAGCATTCTTGACGCCCAAACTGTGGGGCTCGAATGTTTTTTTTGAAAGGGCCAGTACCTGCAGATATGAGAAGATACACAGCATTCTATATATATATATATATATATATATATATATATATATATACATCATTTGTACAATTCTACATGTATTAATGCTTTTTATCTATCTATAATTAAAAATATCTAAGAGTTGTCTCATATTAATTTTACGAATTTCGCAAGTTTTAATTTATTAGAAGTCTTTAAGAAGAGTATTGTGTTTTTAAAAATGTTCTACAACTTGTACTTAATACCAAAAAAGGATCCTGTTTTGGTTTACATATTATTAATTAAATGTATTGACTTTTCATAAACTGTAAAACTTACATTTTTAATTAATTTATTTCTTGAACAAAAGGTCAAATATGCTTATGGTATGAACTAATCTGTATTCTAATTGTACTGTCAAAAAAACTAGATTTTATAATGTGACAAACAAACACGAATATGTCACCTGCTTAGTTAGAAGCACTTTTAAGGTTAACCTTTTAAATTCCTAGAAAGCTATATTAGAGAAATTTTTTTGCGTTCTTACGAACATTTATACGACATCTAACCATTAAATCTTGAACAAAACAATTACGTATGCCAATTTAAATCACTATATAAAATTTACGCAAAAATTATTACATTGTTATAAAATTTGAACTTTTTGGTTAGTATTATGCAGAGGGTGGCTTCAATTAAGATGACATAGAGCCAATCAGTGTTTCCAAAAAGAATTATATAAGCTCGCGGACTAGGCTCGGGGTCTATTCCTGCGGAGGCATAAGAGCGGGGGTCTTTTTAATAATTAACTTGTCTTTGTACAATTTTAAGGCGCCACTACGTCAAACACATGAACAAAAAATAATCTTCTTAAGGAAAGACGTAGATAAACCTTAAAGGAATCAACTTATGCCTGGAGATAGATACTCAACAACATAACTGTGTTTCTTTTACACTTAAACCTTGTAGCTAGAATTTTCAGAAATTAAACTATTACCTTACTTTGCAGAAATGTAATAAAGTTATTTCTAGTTCTTGTATGTACAAAAAAAAATAAATAAAATAAATTAATGACAATCAAAATTATAATACATGAAGTGAAAAGGTCTTATCGATGTTGAATTAAGAAATTAGCAGTTACTAGTGGGTGAAGCCCATCATAAAAATAACATTTCATTACATTGAACAAATGCTTCAAGCAAAGATTTTTGTTCTCGGCTTACAAGGATAAGTCAAAGATTAGCTTATCATACAATTCATTTGTACAACATACATTTACTTGTTTAAGTAAACATGCAAGTCCAGATGTTTATCTGACAGATGTTAAACCAAGATGTGCCTTAATCGACTATTTAAATTCAACAATTAATACAAAAAATTTAGTCAAATTATCTAACATATTTCAAATAAAGTGATTTTATTTTTACCGAAAACTTTCTAATTCTGTATTCAAAACACTAAAACTATTTTTAAATCGTTAAGCCAATTATTTTACATATCAGGTTATCATAAAGTAAGGGATATATTTTAAATTATGATAACTTTTTAACAAATTAAGTTAATAACAAGAAATAAATGAAATCTAATTGCTTATGAAATGGGATTTAGTATGCCCAAAACAGGTTACGGCAATTGCTCAATATGACCTCCATTTTGTTGTTGTAAGATCACCATCCTTACTTCCAAATTGTACACAGCATTTCGTAACATTTCTGGTTGAATTGTACCAATTTGCTCCGTAATACTGTCTTTTAATTCTTGTAGTTGGTCGTCTTCTAAACACTAAACTTTTTATATAACCCCACAGCCAGTAATCCGCTGGGTTTAGATCAGGTGATCTTGGTGGCCATGAATTTACGAAATGTCTGCTTAACACGCGATCTTGAAAACGTTGGTTAACAATTCTTTGACTGGTCGAAAATGTGCGGGGTGCTCCATCCTGCATAAAATGATGTTTTCAATTCCGTAGTGCTCGTTTTGCAGCTGTGGAATAACATAATTTTGTAACATTTGCAAGTATCGTTCACCATTTACAGTTACAGATACGGCTTGTCCATTCTGCATTTCCTCGTAGAAATACGGACCAATAATAAAATCAGCTGTAAAACCGCACCAAACGGTGACTTTCTTGTCATGAAGACCTTTTTGAACGATTTGTTGCGGATTTTCTGCAGACCAGATTCTACAGTTTTGAATATTGACTCCACCATTCAGAGTAAAATGTGCCTCATCTGTCCATAAAATACGGGATAACCATTCGGGTTCAATTTCTATCTGAGCCATTACTCGCAAAGAAAAATCGTACCTAGTAGCCAAATCTGCGTCCTTTAATTCAAACAGCATTTTCAGTTTATATGGATACATGTTTAGAATTTTGCTTAAAATTTTCCAAACCGTGGTATACGGCATTTGCAATCGCTTGGATATCGCATTTGCACTGCTGATTGCGAGTGAATTGCTTCTGGCTATGTCTTGATTTTCATGAAGAACCTCTGCAACTTGGACATCACTAATTATTGGTCTTCCTGATCTTGGTAAGTCAGTTACAGACCCTGTTCTTTCAAATTTTTGTATCAAATTGCGGTAGGCTTTCATTTGACAGGGTGCCGCTCTCAAACCCATTCTCGTGCGAAATCTTCGTAATCCAGCGGTGTAATTTCTGCCGGATTCATAATAGCACTGAACTAAACCAATTCTTGTTTGTAAATCCATGTTATTACAGTTGAGTCGTTTGAACTCAACGTTTACTTGAGTTTTAATTTCAAAATAAAACTTCAAATTGAATAATTTCGTTTTGACACTAGTGTCAACAATTGTTATGACAACGCTTTTGTTTCTCATAGATACGGTAAAATCCCATTCATTAAGCAACTAGATTTCGTTTATTTTATGTTACTAACTTAATTTATTAAAAAGTTGTAATGATTTAAAATATATCCCTTACTTTATGATAACCTAGTATATTCTGTGGCACATAATTTATTCTAATAGGAAAGCTTTTACACCTTAGTGTATGAAAACATGCTACAATTTTATAGTCGTTTAACAGAAAACTTTAATATATTTAATTACCAGAAATTTATTGAATTTAAAAAAAAAAAAATTTAGAAAACTACATATCCTTTAAGTTGACATGTTGCACAATCAATTCTTGTGAGTGGGTGTTTGATACAACAAATTACAGCGTACTCACCAAAGGAAAGTGTTCAACACTTACAACACCTGCAGATTATAACCACGTGCAACTTAGCTACATTACGAACGAATGCATCATCACCTCCAACGTCCATCGACTTCCATACGAACCAAAACCATGCTAATCGATTCAGAAATCCATTATTTATTTATACTTAAAGATGAAACTTATAGATGAAATTTATAGATGAAATCTATAGATGAAGTTTATAGATGAAATTGCTTGCTAAAAATTCAAATGAATTATTCTCTATAAAGTCGCCATATTGTCATGCTTACGAACCGTTTTATCGACCTTGATTATGCTGCTGATTGTCTTCAATAATAATAACCTATGCCCTCTTCATGTACCAAGCGACGTGTCTCTCTCACGAATCCAACTTCAATCCACCTATCTTTGTAGGAAATTTTCTACCACGTTTCTTTAGTATTCGTGCTTAGACGACTACATCTGATACAATAATGGATCAAGTACATCGAGCAGATGCCTTGAAGTCCATGCGCATGACGGCGCGGATCGATAAACAGGTCGACTATATATTCACGCCTGAATTGTGGCAATCCATTAAACATATAGCAGTTTGGTAATTGCCTATATATGAAGTGTTACACTGCCTCACTCCGAAAAGAAAAAAATGAGAGGTTAACAAAATCAAAATAACCAAAACCGACCTTTTTTTTTATACTGATCAGTAAATAAAGAACAAAGCCTAACATAAAATATGACTGACTTTAAAGAAAATTCAACTATGTAAGGGATTAAATTGGGGGGTGTATTGGACAATAATTAAAACACACCAAAATTAATCAATTGAGTGCTACGGTATCTGCGCGTACCACACCTCCGTGAGGAGTCATAATTGGGAATACACAATCGGGAATTGTCAAATAGGTACGTCCAACAATCAAAAGTTAAAAAGAATAGAATGACATAAAATGCAAGTCAAGGATACTTGTACAATTACAAAAAGATTTAACAAAAATGCCCAAACTTATATTGATTAATGTTGATACTAATTTCAAAAAAAAATTTACAAGATTTTTTAATCCTACTAATATTGACTTTATACCTAAATTTATTTACATAATTACAACTATATTCGTGAGCTCCACTAAACAAAGGAACTTCAAAGTGCCGAAGAATAGTAAAACATCGAGGTCAGAATCACCAATCAGAACGGAATTCTGCCTAATCAAATTTATATCACTCAACTCTGTGATCATGTAGTCTCTCCTAGACATTACCACAGAACATCAACCGTATAATGAAACATTCAGCTTCCTAAAAATTCAACCTGACAATAGTTCAAGCCAAACACCACTGTAAACTATTCTACACCATATTATGATATAGTCTTTATTTCCGAACAGGACATAGCAAAACCCAAAATGAACTAAGTTCAAATAAACCAAACATGTTGGTCTACAATCATCCCATACCAAGATTACATACTGACAAGCAGCCAATAAAGAATTTCCTCTAAACCAAAAAAAAAGAATAATAGTATGCCCACAAATAGGAATTCCTTAACTATACTGTACATACTATATCAAATAACCATGAACAAAACAAAACTTAATATTTAGACAAGTAAATTATCCTAAAGCAGCTTATTTAAAGAAGACATACTAACCCCAAAAAATATCAAGATCTATAAAACGCAAGCTCAAAACAAACGCGTGCACCCAAATGCACTCTTTTCACCACGAAGATGTCCCTACTTAATTTAACATCTCCTCTATCATTACGGTAAGATCACATCGAAAGAAGAAAACAGGACTGAACTACTAAAAAACGAAAAAGCGATAAAAAGTGTTTCCTTGCAAACCGTCTTCTGGAATTAATAAAGTAAAAACATACTAGTTACCATCAAAAATATATTCTATAAGACCAAAAAATTCTTAACCAGAACAAACAATAAATAGACAAAAATGTTTCATATTTCTTATCAAAACATCAGGAGCATTGCTTAACCTTCAGAAGCGTCATTAGGATCTAAAGTAGAAAAAGGCTTCAAATCTTTAATATGCTATCTACCGGCTTTTGATCCATCTACATTATTCAAATCATATACCACACTTGAGCACTTCTTTTTGACAACGCTCAACACAAACTTTGGTGCAAGTTTGGCTGTAAACTCATCACCTGCGCTAGAGAGCACTTTGTTCACTCTCCACACTTTATCACCGACTTTAAAAGATATGTCTCGTCTTCTCAAATTATATTGTTTACTGGAACGTTCATAGGCTAAACGTAATTTTGTACGAACATATTTAAATATCTCAAGTAGCCCAAGACGATCTGAAACATACGAAGGACGACTATCAGGAACGACATCAACAAAAAATTTACCACTGACTGGAACATGCCTTCCGAAAACTAAAAAATTTGGAGAAATAGTCGTAGACTCATGCTTAGCGGAGCTTACTGCATATTGGATCTGTGACAGCTCAAGATCCCACGAGTCATGCTCGTCAACATATGAACGGATAGCGGTACCAACAGTTCTATTGAACCTTTCTACGAAATTACACTGGGGGGAATACACAGCAGTATACCAAATCTTTTGAACATCATATCTGTCACACAGAGATTTGAAATTTTTCCCAGACAACTAAGGACCATTGTCACAAATAATAAATTTTGGAACTCCATAATTAAGAAAAACTTTTTCTTCTAAGAAATTTACAATGAAATGCGCTTTGGCATTTCTTAAGGGTTGCAAAATGGTGAATTCCGAAAACCAATCCCTTACAACGAGCTACCATTTATGTCCTGCCTTGGAACGAGGGAATGGACCAATAAGATCCAGAGCAATGATCTGAAAAGGGAACCTCACTGGTTTCTCCTTTTCCATCATACCCATAGGACCCAAATTAGAAGATTTTTGCGCACCACACGTTAAACACTTGCGACAGAATCTCAACACATCTATATTCATTTTAGGCCAGTAGTAATGTTCTTGTATTTGTGCCATAGTCTTTGAAAAACCAAAATGGCCTGCTATAGCCGGATCATGACATGAACGAATCACTTCCTCCGGCTGTGACCTAGGAACGAGATGCTTCCATTCCACAATATTAGACGAAAGAGGCAAATTAGAAGGTAAAAATTTAAATACAAAATCATTTTCGACTTTCCACTGTGGATAGTCTTCAGGCTTCAACAAAATTTTTTCACGCAATGAGAGATACCATGGATCTAAATTATCTAAACTAACTTGAACTAAATTAACAGTATCTTTTCTACAGGAAGTGCTCTACTCAAACAATCTGGAACAACATTGAACTTCCCCTTTCTATGTACTAAATCAAAAGTGTGTTGCCTCAAACGAACAGCCCACCCAGCTAATTTTCCAGTTGGGTTTTGGATATTATTCAACCACAATAGCGAAAAGTGGTCGATGACGATAGTGAAACGGGTACTTTCTACCCAGAGACGAAACTTTTCTATGGCAAAAATCACTGCGAGACACTCCTTCTCGGTAACTGAGTAGTTACATTCAGTACGGCTAAGAGATTTACTTGCGTATGAAATTACACGCTCTTCATCACCAATTCTCTAAATAAGAACAGCACCTATACCAATATGACTAGCGTCACACTCTACTATAAACGGAACAGAATAATCAGGCTGCGATAATAAAGTAGAGGAACTAAAGCTTGCTTAATTTAAACAAATGACGATTCTGCTTCTGGGCTCCAGTTAATAATTTGACCCTTCTTTTTTTTCTTAATTAAATCACTTATAGGCAAAACTGAGGCAGAAAAATCTTTTATGAATCTACGATACCAGCTGCACATGCCAATGAAACGTTTTATCTTAGTCGTTGTTTTTGGACGAAGAAAATTAACCATGGCTGAAACCTTTTCTGGATCTGTCCTAAGAGAATTCGAACCTACTATGTAACCTAAAAATTTCAAGAATTTCTTAAAAAATTACATTTATCTAAATTTATGGTGAGATTAGCATTCTTAAGACGTTCTTTTACTTCATTCAATAACTCAACATGTTCTTCAAAAGACGCCGAACAAAGGATGATATCATCCAGGTAGCAAAATACATTGGGCTCAAATTGAGGACCAAATATTGCATCTACTAGACGTTGCTGCGTTTGCGCACTATTTCTCAGCCCAAACGGTACAGTAACAAATTTATACTGACCTCTAGAGATGACGTTAAAAGCAGTCTTTTCTTGAGCGCTCTTAGAAAGAGGGATTTGCCAAAAACTCCTCCTGAGGTCCACGTTAGATATAAAATTTGCATTACATAGCGAATTAAGTATTCTATCTATATTTGCCATCGGATAACTATCATGTTTCGTGATATCATTCAACATTCTCCCATCAAAACAAAGTCTATACTCGCCAGAAGATTTCTTTACTAGGAGCACTGGAGAATTCCAGAGGCTCTGACACGGCTCAACTACTCCCTACCGTAACATCTCGTCTAACTCATCATTTAAAATTTTACTCATGTAAGGCGACATGACATATGGCTTCTTTCTAACTGGTTTCGCATCGCCTGTATCAATATCCAAAACTATTTTATCAGTTCTACCCAATCTATCTACACTACTGATTTCCTTAAACGTTCTGAGCATTTGAAAGGTCATCTAAGTCAAGCAAATAATCTTTACATTTTAACGGCACTGAAGATTGTCCTATATACGACAATTGATTTCCTATTTCACCCTGTACATACCAAGAATTATTCTTAAAATCAGCTATAAGTCCAAATAATTTCGCAAAATAGCTTCCAAAAATAAATGCATGAGGCAAAGAAGGGACCACTAAGGCATTAAGTACACGGCACTGGGTTCCTATACAAATTGGCAAATCAACTACTCCTTCCACAACAATAACAACTTGCAAACATATGACCAGGACGGGAACAGTTCCAACAGATAGGACTTTTTTTATTCAATGAATTTTGAGAATTAACCGATACAGGACTAGAAATATTTTTGTCTAAAACTTGGACTTGTGGAGACGACTTATTTTTATACTCTTAGCTTGTAGATGCTGAAAAATTACGACTCAATACTGGACGTTTATAAACATATTGCGGCTTGGGATTAAAATTACTTTTACTCAAAATATTTTTATTAGAATTATTTGACATTGCTGAAAATGATTTTTGTTTTAATAAGGAAGCCTCCTTCAGTTTCTTACACATTCTCAACGTAGATATGCTATCTATTTCAAACAATGCTAGTTGCGAAATTAAATCTGGCAATAAATTTTTTCTTATAATCCTAACTTTTGTAGTTTCTGCTGGGACTTGTGGTAGTCTCCAAAACAAACTCTTTATATGAGCAATAAATAATACCACCGGCTGATCCTCCTGCTGTCTACTTGATTTTATATCTTCCCATATTTCATCCTCACAATGAGCAGGTAAAAAATCTTCCTTTAACCGAGACACTAGAGAACTCCAATCAGTCAATGAATTTCTCACACTTCTTACCAAAAGAGTCCTTCTTTCTCAAAAAACTCAACTGAACTATTAAATAAATCTACTTCCGACAACTTACGAGACTGAGCTAATTCATTTACTCTATCTAAAAATATATACAGCTCCTTAGGGTCTCCACTAAATTTTACGGACCAAGAACTAAAAGGTATTGGCGGCGAAAGATACGTTACTGTGTGCATAGGCACACTGACTGTTGAGGAAGACGCATTAATTGTATCATTATGGGAAGTGGATTCTGAAATTTTCTCCACCTTGTCATATAACTCAGCTTCTAAAATAATGACAGTAGCTATTGTTTCATTTTTAAATGTTACAGCCTCTTCAGGTTTTTCTAAAGGAATTTGCATTCTCTTAACGCGATCAGACAAATGAGTCAACCTAGATTGAATCCTCTTAAAAACAGAATCCGAAGTATTTTCTTCAAATTGCTTGGGAGCGCGTCTTTTTAAAACTAGAAATTGTTAAAACGAGTTTACGGTTGAGCTTGGCTGAAAATTTATTAGAAAACCATATTCTGATAAATATGAAATTGGAACTACTGAGTTTCATACATTCAGAAAAACTTATTTTTTGCCTAGCAGCAGAAAGTTTTTCATATAAAAAAGTGTTAGATGGTTAATATATCTATTTTAATCCGACACTTTATATTTTGCATTTGCTCCTTTTCTGTTCTTGAAGTTTATTTCATAACTTTCATATTTAAACGCTATACATATAACCATAAATCTTAAAGTTTTTTATTAATTCTTTTTTTAACGTTTATTTAAGTTTAACTATCTAGTTAAGTTTGTTGGAAAGTAATTTGTTAACTAAATAATATAGCTTGATATCTTACTATTCCCTTTCCCTTTAGCTGCATTTTATTGAAAATACCAAAATACAAGTATAGAAAAAATAAAAATAATTTTGTAAGTATGGCCTACGGCTAATGGAGGAGGAACAATTAGCCAATTGCAGGCCTTTATCTTCCCCAGCTATTGCTGCTAATGATTTTCAACCGTAATACGCACACTTTTTGGTAGGTTCTGTTTGCGAGGCACCTCTAGATTCAAAGCCTCACCAGGATAAGATAGGTCAGTCCGGCATTGGAAGTAGCGTAATAAGTTTATTGTCTGTGTTATAGCTTTCGATTTTTACACGACTGAGTTTGACAATTTATTAAGCTTTCAAACAGCATTCTTAAAATTAACATATATTATCTTGCTAAATTACAAAAACCACTTTACTAGTTCTCGCGGAAAGTTCAATGTCTGCACTCTGCAGAATAACACCAGAATGTAAAAAGAGTAAATCCAATAAATACTTGTTGACTCGCTTTTTACTAATGAAAGTAGAGGTATTTACGTACTTTTAATAAAGTAACTCACTCAAATGAGATTTATCGATAACACCAGTATTGAAATTAGCCCATCAATCGTACACGTGTTGACAGTAATTTTATATCAAAAGTAAATACAAATCATTAAGTTGTTTTTGTTGCTGGTTAAATGGGTTTTCTTGAATAATTTCAATCTATTAATTTGCTTAGAATCAATAAATAGAAACGCGAATCGAATTTGTGGAAAGAACAAACGCGCAAAAGAATTACGTCTGAAACTATTTAGCTATTTTTAACGAAACCAAAATTGTAAGGAAATAACTGTAACGTTCAACAATGTTCTACTTGTAATTTAAGAAAAAGGAGTACGCCTTTTTAGTATTGTTGCCAAAAATATAAACCTACTCAGAAAAATAATTTTGTAAATGCAAAGCGTTCTATGATTTAAAGTTTTTCATTTGGTTCATAAGTATTCACGGAGCAATCTTTGGACACTGAATTTATCAGTTTGACCGTTTCTAGTTTAACAGGGTGACAGGATTCATAAATCTGAACAGTAACTGGAAACCCTTCATATTTACAAATTTAAAGACACCAATGTGTTGTTTAAATCTATTCGTTGCACTTCTTTTAATCTCAGCAATATATTTTTTAATATATCCTGTTCTTAGAACTAATCTGTGAGGGGTGCTTAATATATGTCGGGAATTGACAACACTAGTGTTGCAGGGTGCGATCTGACGTTTCTAACCTAAAGTTTGACATTTTTGACAGTATTTTGTTTGTTTTTTGATTGAGTTGGAAAATTTCGTTTCGGCAAAAAAAATGGAATTAACTCGTAAACATTTTCATGCGATGATTTTTACGATTTCTGACGTGGATTATCTCCGCAACAGTGCCTGAATATACTTATTTCGACTATTAGGGAAGAAGCGCCATCTAAAACTACTGTATATCGTTGGTATAGTGAATTCAATCGTGGTCATAGTTCGCTGCCAAATGAATTTAAAGAAAGTCGTCCAAACAGTTGCTGTGCCAGAAAACGTCGATGCTGTGCGCGAATTGGTAATGCGAGATTGTCAGGTTACTTACCGTGAGATTCAGGCATCCCTAGGCATTAGTATAACAAGTATACATTCGATATCACATAAATATTTAGCTGTGAAAAAGCTATGTGCGCGTTGGATCCCACACAATTAACAATCACAAAAAAGACTCGTGTCGATCGGTGCAAAGAAATGGTCAAAAAATAGTTTGCGGTGCATCAAACGCAGGTGACGAATCTTCGATTTATTCGTATTATCCAGAAAGTAAACAGCAGTCGACTGTATGGGTCTTCCAAGATGAACGAAATCCAACAGAAGTTGTCCGTGGTCGAAGCACTTCGAAGAAAATGGTTGTCTGTTTTTCGGAATAAATGAACATGTCACGACTGTTGTTTTATAAGATCGTAGAAGAATTAATTCTGCTTGGTATAAAACCATTTGTTTGCCACAGGTTTTCTGAGAAATAAGAATAATAAACCGACGACGCCGAATCATTCTCCTTCACGACAATGCGAGCTTTCACACAACGGCTCAAACAAGTGACTATTGAGCACTCAAAACATCGAATTGGTAGGTCATCCACCGGATAGTCCTGATTTCGCACCTAATGATTTCTTTTTGTTCCCACGCGTAAAGAGGCGATTGATCCGTTCAAAACTCATGTTTTTGAGATATCTTAATTGGAATGGAAAAATTGCTATGAAAATTGGTTCCAACGTATGCAAAAATGTTATCAATTGTCGTGGAGAATATTTTGGAAAACAGTAAAGATGTTTTCACACCTTAAGTTTTGTTCTTGTTACTTTTTCCCGATACATATCGAGCATACCTTGTATTAATTCCTGACTTTGAAATTTGTCCACCTTCCTTTTTGCATTAAATAGCAAATTTTTAATATTAATTGTATTAAAATGCAATTTTAAAAGTATCTTAATTAAATGTTTTATTATAACTTGTAATAGTTCTGTGCCAAAAATATCTTAACACATCTAACACAGTCGTTAATGGTAATTAGTTGCAAGTTTGTTGATTTACAAAAATTATTTATATTTTTTGTATTTTCTGAGAATGGAGCAATAAAGAATAAAGTGTATTCAACTATTTGATTAGAATGCAAGCTACTTATTGTATGTCTCTATTTAAACAAATCTAATTAATGCATTAACTAGAGTACTAAAATACTCCAGTGTTGTGTACTGTGTTTAGAGGAGGTTAAAGAAAAAGAATTTGCATTGGCTTTCTTTCTATAAATTTTAAATTTTATTTTCTAACCTCTTCCAACTACCAGTGTATCTGATAGTTGTTGATTATTCTCTAGTTCGTAGATCAATTTGCTACTTTTAACTATAAATTTAGTAACTGGGGATATTTCTCAAAGTTAGATTTAGAAATATCAAAAATGGTAGAAGTGACATTTGCGCACATTAACCATGTCCTCTTACAACTCAGTTTTGTATAGATATATTAGACAACTACCCTGAAGAGAAGTTTCAAAGAGAAACAAAGAAGGGTCATCTGATTATTAAGGAATTGTATCAGAATATGGGCTGTTTTAAAACTCTATTGTGTTGCGCACCTTCTGAGCAGAACAACATTCACTTAGGTATTTCTTACAATCCTCAAAATCTAGTGAAAAGAGAATAGTGAGTAGAATTTCAACAAACTACTATTAACTATAAATGTCTAACCACACTTAGAAGCTTTTTCTAATAGAGAAATGTAGGAAATGCTAGCGGAAATGAAATAATACCTCTTTTATGACGCTATCATGGAACAAGCCATAACATATATCGGCTTCAATCAATATGTGAAACACTCCCTTAATCACTGAACAAACCCCTAGGTGTGGTTAATTTTTTTTTGTAAATTGGGATTAAAAAGTTGTTTAGAGCTTTAATGGTCAAATTTTTAGAAGCAAGTTAAATTTTGAAGGACGAGAAAACCATATAATATTTGCTTACCCTTTTTGTTTTTAAAACACATCAGTGTGGGTTTGAACTGAGCAAGTCGAGGCATAAATCTAATTGTTTGAAATTTAAAATTTATTCTAGATTATTTAGGAACAGAGCGGTGGCGAGCAGCAGGCAACTGAGCGTTATTCGAAGTACGACTATATCATAGCAATATATATATATATATATATATATATATATATATATATATATATATATATGATATTATGAAATTTCTTGTACGTTGGTCAATGTATACCTATAGTTATTTCTAAAAGTAGGTAGAATAACTATAACAACTTGTAATTGTGTTTATTATTTTTAAGACGCGTTTCGGTCATCAGGACCATTATCAATTATGTTTTACAAAATATTACCTATAGAATATGAAAAATATTTTTAATAATTACATACCTAAAACTTAATTGTAGATTGTGTATTTAAGCTAAAGTAAAGCATTTAAACATTTGTCACAGTTATACAAATTCTCTAAAACTTGTTATTTCATAAAAATAAAATAATGTTCTTCGTTTAAAAATACAAGAACGAAGAACACTAAAAGTATACGAATGTAATAATAATAATTATTTAGTCTAAACTGTTAAATAATATAAACTGTAATGTGTGGTGATAAGTAAACTTGTTTAATAGTGGTGGTATATATAAGAAATATGTGCAATAGGATATTTATAACAAAGTGCAATTAGGCTATTAAATTTTGGTTGAAATGTGTGAAATTGTCTTGATCGTTTTTGAATTTATTTATTGTGATTTTTTTTGGATTTGAATAGTTTCTAAAAATCGTCTTTTACTATCTTTCATTTCAGTACCTAAAATTTCTACATTATTAAAATCAAAATTGTGTAAATTTTCTAAGGCATGGGTTGCTAGAGCGGTGCATTTTTTGTTGTTAGTTTTTATTAAATATTTATGTTCGTATATTCGTTTATGGAGGTATTGTTTGAAATTTCCGATATACTCGCCGGGACAATCGCTGCAATTTATTTTGTATATGGTGTATGTTTTGTATTTTTGCTGTATTTCTGGTCTTAGTTTCGTAAAAAAGGTTTTTGTAAAAGTGTTTGGTTTGTGCACAACTTGAATATTATGACTTTGTTAACATTCTTTTAGTTATAAAAACAAAAATACACAAGATATTTAACAACTATGATAATAAAAAATCAAACGAAATGGACTACTGGATTAGTATCGACTACACCCCAGGACTATCCGAAAAACTAAAACAATGTTTACAAAGTCATAATATTCAAGTTGTACACAAACCAAACAATTTTACATAAACGTTTTTTACAAAATTAAGACCAGAAATAGAGCAAAAATACCATATACCATATACAAAATAAATTGCAGCGATTGTCCCGGCGTGTATATCAAAAATTCCAAACAATACCCCCATAAACAAATATACGAGCATAAATATTCAATAAAAACTAACAACAAAAAATGCACCGCTCTAGCAACCCATGCCTTAGAAAATTTACACAATTTTGAATTTAATAATGTTAGAAATTTTAGGTACCGAAATGAAAGATAGTAAAAGAGGATTTTTAGAAACTATCCAAATCCAAAGAAATTCACAAGCAATAAATTTAAAAAACGATCAAGACAATTTCACACATTTCTACCAAAATTTAATAGCCTAATTGCACTTTGTTATAAATATCATATTGCACATATTTCTTATATATACCACCACTATTAAACAAGTTTACTTATCACCACACGCTACAGTTTATATTATTTAACAGTTTAGACTAAATAATTATTATTATTACATTCGTATACTTTAAGTATTCTTCGTTCTTGTATTTTTAAACGAGAACATCATTTTATTTTTATGAAATACCAAGTTTTAGAGAATTTTTATAATTGTGACAAATGTTTTACCTTAGCTTAAATACACAATCTACAATTAAGTTTTAGGTATGTAATTATTAAAAATATTTTTCATATTCTATAGGTAATATTTTGTAGAAAATAATTGATAATGGTCCTGATGACCGAAACGCGTCTTAAAAATAATAAACGCAATTACAAATTGTTATAGTTATTCTACCTACTTTTAGAAATAACTATAGGTATACATTGACCAACGTCCAAGAAATTTCAATATCATATCTAATACAGATGGTCAAAAAATTAAAATTATATATATATATATATATATATATATATATATATATATATATTGCTGTAGTTCCCTTGGAATCGGCTCTCCAATTTGTGCCCCTCACTTTTGGCGTCATAATAATTGCTGTGGATCCTCTCTGTCTAAGGTGCCACTTACCTTTGGAAGTACCCCTCTTATGAATTTCTACTTACCCTCGCTGGACTCAAAACCAAACTCCTCCTATCTTTACCTAAATAAAACAATTTAAGCTTTGCCAAGCTAATCTTTCACGGCTACTCATTCTCTCAACACCTTTATAATAAAGAAAAATAAAAGAATTCAAAATAAAATCTTTCGACAAAAACATACACCCATTTATTCATATGACATAAATTATGCTTCAAACAATCTCGATATTTACAATTTATTTACAGTAAAATATTTCACACTTCGGTTCAATCTAAATTCTCGTAAATTTTATGTTCCTCTATACTTCAACATTTCATTTAAAAGTAGATAGGCCTATCCTGAAACCCTATATTTACTTTTCCCAGGTCTATGATGAGTTCACTATAAACCCTTTTTATTCTGTATGTATAAAACACTGCATTATCAAACTACACTAGAGACCCGTTTACTCCTTACATCAATTAAAAATATTATTCATGTATTGACACGCTCAGATTTAAAATAGAAAAGTGTCTTTTCTATATGTTAATCAAATTAATTTTCAGTTCATAAATTTTTCACCAAGTAACTTAAAACACTCATAGTTTTTATAATTCAATACCAGCACAACAGTTCAATAAAAAGAATTTGTTGCCTGGAGTGTTCTCCGAAATCACCACTTCAGTAGATGACATCCACCAAGATCACGTTCCTAGACTACACCTAATGTCTGCTTTCTAACTAGGACAACCATTCCATCTCGACTCGTTCATTCAATTCCCCAACGATTTGTAGATGCCTTCCATACAGCTACCCATCCAGAGGCCAAACTCCACTTAACGTCCAACTCGCACATTCGTTCAAGATGTAATTCAATCGCTTACTTCAGTAACATCCAGCATTACTCGTCATAATTATTTATAAAAATCTTCAGCCCGTTTACTTTAATTGCACCTACTTGTGCTCTTATAATACTTAAAAAATATATTCGGCGGACTGCACTATCACCCGGTTTTTAAATTAGTCTGTCTTCTCAACGATACTCAATGTAAGCGAAGTGAATCAAATAAATAAGCGAAAAATAAGAGAGCCTTGCCACCTCTGGCAACGCTTATATAAGCTCAAAACCCCCTTTTGTCACGTATTTTCACTCTGCCTTTTTCAAACTCTAGCAACAGCCACACAATTCCACAAAATTCGCTCGTACAAAACAAATAACGAACTTTCAAAACTAAGCATTTCACCACTCCAACAACACTTTACTCCAAAAAACCAATTGAACTAGCCAACCGTCCGTATTTTCCGTGAAATCTGTCACTATACTATGACCTCTAACAAATCCAAAGCGCGCCTCTTATGTCCGCGTCTATATTCTTATTCCACTCACGTTCTAATACTCACCGTTTATTGTCTTTGTCTTGTTTTCCTACGTACAAAGTCGACTTTATTTCCACCCCACTGCTATCTTTATCTTCCGCATATTTTCCGTCCTTCTTATAGTCCCACTATAGCCATGTCGTTTACGGTTAGTGCCCTTCCTACACGTGCGCCTTGATAAATTAATAACGTTCACAAACATGTTGCATCTCCGTCCCGCTTATTTATTGTTTAAAATACACTCCTTTGTCACGCGCTTAAAACTGTTTGTCATTTAGCTACCTGCTATATTTTCCATCTTTATCTGTTGCTTTATAACGATTTTCTGTCCCTTAATTTTATTGATTTGTTTGCAGAATAGTCGTCTGTTTGTTAACCTTTTTTCTTTCCGTTGGACAATACGTTGAAATGTTTTCGTAACGTATTCTAGTCTTCACCAGAATTGCGTATCACCCCTAAGTTTTTATTCTCTGAACTTCTTCGTAGTTTTCAATTTGTTTTGCTGCCTCAAACATTGTAGCATTTTACGAATTTAATAAATGTACGTTACTAAATTATTGATTTTTACTCTGCAGAACTTTAATACTGCAAATCTTTTGTACATAATTTTCAACCTTGCATTAAATTAACGTATACAAATTATTGATTTGAACCTACATATTACACTGTCGATTTCTATACCAATTTAATTAATTTGAAACGTAATAAATAACTTCTTATTTTCTATATACAGGATGCTTACATAGCTACATGCTTGACCTATTTACACATGGTTAGACTTACCCATCACAGTAATATATATATATATATATATATATATATATATACGCACACACACGCGCACATGCACACGTACACGCGCGCGCGAACTCGTATACACACACACCCATATATATATATATATATATATATATATATATTATATAAATGGAGAGGTTGGAGGGGGATATGGCGGAGACCTATGCCCAAGATCACGGGTTTAAATCCCGACACAGTCTGCTTAAAAAATGTTATGTGGGAATTCTTCCTAAAAATACGCTCTCGTTCGGATGAGAGGTAAAATGTAGGTTCCATGTGTGTGTTGCCACGCACGTTAAAGATCTTTACGTTGTTTGAAAAAGCAAAAGTTAAGTAAAATTTAAAATTTTCCAGGTAAAAACTTCGCTTCTGGCCAATGTAGTACCTTGCGTGGAGTATTGTAAAATCAAAGTAAGGAATAGGGGGAGACCAAGAGAAAGAAGCGGGAGAGAAGGAGAGGGATTTACTTTTTGGTTGTATTTGTAGGGTTAACTAAAGGGTTCTACCGTTTGTCACTCTTCAAATACAAAAAAGAATTGAGGAGTAAAAAAATTGTCTACAGTTAAAAAAATAGCATATAGTGTAGGTTAAAAAATCTGCAATTGCTCAACAAATTTTTATTATCAGTATATATACCCTATTCACGTTAAATATGGGATGACGTCATAAACAGTAATAAAGTGCTAGCGATTGTAAAATGTGAACGTAACTATGAACGTAGGTTTGATGATATTAGGATTTAGTGTGTAGCAGTTTGTAGTTCTGTTCGGTGTTGCAACATTTTTTACTTCTATTACTTTGACATTTCTCATTTTATTGTCATTGTTTAGTTTTGTAGTAAATCGTTTATGCTTTATATTTGCTAAGTAAAACAGTTTTTTTCAGAACTAAAACACTTTATACATTGCAAGTTTCGAGTATTTAACATTTAGAATGCCTAAACATTTGGATTCGCGCGCACAAGAAATGGTTACTCTGATCAGAAAATACACATAAAATAATTTAACCATGATAACGCAGCATTTATTTGAATTATGACGTCATCCCATATATAACATGAATAGGGTATAATTAGCTATTTACTTTTTAATTTCTTGATAGTCATGACGAAATCGTTATACGTCACTCGTATCATGCATTTTATTATATATTAGGAATCAGGAAAGAATGAATGCACGTCATTAATTTCTGATTCAATCCAAGATATACTTCCGCATATACAATGGGCGTATTTAACATGTAGGAGAAAGAAAGAATACAAGTAGCACGTGTTTCGAGCAAAGTAGCTTAGTAACGACTTACGCTGTGGAGTTTATGATACGTAAAGAATGGGAACGGTAAACTGTCACATGTCCTAACTATATTACACTCATATTAATGAGTCTTTACGTTGATTTGTGCGGTTTTTTAACACATGTCATTTTTAATACAACATACCTAACATAACCATAACTTATAACTGCGCGTTTATATTTGGGTTTGTTTTTATATTTTGTTGTTTTCATTATATTATTAAACAGAACCGGAAACTAGTTAATCCTCCAATGAGAATATATCTTGAAATCTTTATTAAACAGTCAATTGATTAATCTCGATGCATACGAATACGGTTGATAACGTGCATTGATTCTTTCCTGATTTCGACTATATTAGAGTTTTGGTAACGATATCTTACGATGCATGAAGCAATACAACTTTATTAGTTTCTTAAAAAATTTTTACCTATCTTACGGGCCTTCGTTTGCAGTTTTTGAGCTTAATTGACTGCAACTTGTGCTAAACACATTGTAAAAAATTTTGCATTCATAATTTGACTTCTAAACGTATAGGGCCTAGGCCGTTGCATATCAAAATGAACGAAATACAAAAGTTACTAGTTAGATTATTTTTAAGATTATCCTACGAACAAAAACATTCTTATGATATTCAATGCCAAATAAAAAGCAAGTGCGTTACCAGTGTTACCGTGTAAACAAGTTCTTAATGATTCTACCGAAAACTTTATAATGCAGCCATGAACTACTTGGAACAATGAAAAACTGTCGAATGACCTTTTACTTAAGTCATTTTAAACTGATATCTTTAAATACCCGTTACACTTTTTTATAAATTCAGCTTTGTGCTTCACCTAATTTTAGAGGCAAACTTGATTTTAAAATTAGTAAATTCCTACGGCTTTTAATGTTGCTCACCAAGTGAAGATGAACATCTCTCGTCAGTCTATAATATGTGTCCAGAACTTGAAATAAAAAATTTCGACTGCAAAAATGAATAATAAACAATAAGTAAAAATTAAGGATATTATTTTTATTTACCTTTTAATTAACGGAAATTATATTAAACGTTTAAATAGAAGAGAAAGTGTTTGGAAAAACGATCTATTACTTCAAGGCAATATGTTACCATAATTATCCAACTTTCAATATAAAATAAAATAAATGACAAAATTTTGTATATAATTTCTGTTTTTTTTGATAAACGCAAACAATATCTTAGATTTCTGAAGCCATGCATTTAGTCAAAATGCTCTAAGCAAATACGGCTAAAAATTAAGAATTGCCACAGTTTTTATTTTCATATGAATCGTTATCTAACTTAACTCTGAAAATCTTCTCCAAAAAATTAAAGGACTTTGCCAAAAAATTAATTTTGATGCAAGAAATAATATACCATAGAGCCTAGATCATAAATATCTCACTTTAGAATTTTCTACGACAACTATAAAATTTAAGAACATAACGGCTTGAATAGAAATAAGTTTGTTGATTTTCAGTAATTATCGTCAACTTGTTTATCGACTATTTTTAGAAGGACTGCTTTGAATTATAACAATATATATCCTTGAATTTATTGCTACACTTAACACAAAATTTAATAAATTATTACCTTCTCGAACATTTAAGTGGTATTGTTTTTTCAGCCAATCTTTGATTTGGTTCAAATCTTCTAACCTTCTATTAGGATCTTCGTTCAATTCTTGCTGAGCTTTCTTTTGATAAAATTCTGAGAGAGGACGTATTTCCATTTTACTTTCAAACGTACAACTATCAAGTATCACTGACATATATACATGTCGATAAAACCGGATAATGTATTTATAACGGTTATAACCCGCGTAACTAAAAATTATCGTACAGATAGCAGAGCTTGCACTTATTACTTGTAGGTCAATCAACCATTAAAGTTAAAAAGAGCTCAGAGACATCTGTAGCGTTTGCTGTTTAATAGAAAATGCAACAGAAATCCTAGAATGTTTCTCTTTTAATAACCGATAAATTTGAGTTTAATGAGATGCATTATAGAGGAAGTAGTTGGTTTTTTACTATAAAATGGCTACGATTTCAATGTTCGACGTTCATGTGTATAAATTATGTGTTTTATTGTTACGGGTGAAATAGGCGTTAAGTAAATTTAATTTTGTTTTGACCTGAAGGGACGGGGAGTCCGTAATAATAAAAGGTGTGTCGGCTAACTGCAGTGGTGCGGAAGTGGGTTTATATGGATAAATGAAAAAAGAATTTAAAGAAAAAGTAACGATACTACAAAAATAATAAATAACAAGGTTTAAATCTAAAATTTTACATTACCTTAATACTTACTCTGAAAGGTCTACTTACTGTCAAAATCGAGGGGCGCCAAACAGTCTGTTAGCGTAATGCTTTTGATGCCATTTCTATGTGGAAGACTGTTATTCCGCATAAAAATCCCTTGCTTTGGTTTCCTTAAGTTGGTCATAATTAACAAGATTTCTCAAAATAAAATGCTCGTTCCAGGTATAACTATCACAAGGGTAGCTGAATATTCTTTAAAAATCACTGGCTTTAACGATATCCTAAATAATTTAGATAAAAATCAACCCAAGGTTAACCTCTATTAGCATAAATACAATAATTCATATGCTTTTCTAAAAATAAATTCCTAACATCAAATCTGCAAAGGTGTTGCTAAGATAAATATATCCGAACGGAAATTCTTAAAAAATTTTAATTCTAAGACATCAACCAAACCATTCGCCGCTCCAAATTTTTCCTGCTTTCATCCTGCCATTCATCAAAACATAAAAACCTGTTAAATATAAACTTTGTGCTATATTGTTGTCCTTTCAAAAACTACTAAATTTAATAATTATAATACCCCAAATTTCACTAATATATCTTGCAACTTATCACTAATTAGTCCAACCAAATAACTATTTTCACATAATTATTCTGCTGCTAGCAAAATATGTACAATTAACATTTAAGAAATCTTAATATTGTTTTTAAAAACGTTATATAAAAGTGCTCAATTTTTATTTCCAATATTTCCAACCACCAGCAGGGTTTTTCTCTTACCATTTAAGAAAGATCTAAACACAGTTGCTCCCAGACTCCAAAACATGCTCCACAAGTTCCAATCAAATGGAGAAATCCCTAACCCTTTGTTTCAAAACAGTTTTCCGACATTTTATCCGCATCCACGCGTCATGAACATATTCTGCCACGTGCAGAGGTATTTAATTTTGTTACAGTCGAAAAGCGCATATTCTCTTCGAGAATTGCCAGACAATTTTTTTGGAGCTTCAATACCGTCTATCAAATCCTCATATACAAACACGTTTCTAGCAATTATATCCGCTCTTTTCTATTCGTTCGTATTTCTACATTTTGAATATTTTTAGATAACCAAGTTCTATGTAACTGTCTGTAGTTTTACTTCCGTGGGTCCAACACGTCTGTCGTACTCCCACTATAAAATATACTTTACTACGGTTAGCGTCTGGTATCACAATGTTTTAAGCTATTTTATGCTTATTTCACTATTTCCGTGCTTTCAATCTAATGTATGAAACGATTACATCATCTTTGTAATTCTAAACTTCTGTATTTTTTATTGCTCAACGTCTATTTTAATACTTTGTGGTAATTGCAACAATGTTTGTGGTTTCCCTTTATTAAAACCGTCTATTAAGAGCTACATCATATTGTATAGAATGTGTTAAACCAACTTCCTAAAGCTCATATTTGGGGTGTATAATTGAGTTCACTCTTATTTCGTTTATAATTCTAAAAGTTTTTTATGACACGCTTTCAATATAAAATTTGATGATTATATTTCAATGGTTTACAAACTTGTGGTTTAAGATAAATTGCAAGTCTAGATTTTAAACAAGTTAGTCTATTTAGCATTAAATATTTTTATCACTCCAATTTAATGTTAGCGTAGCGCATCGCGCTACAATATACATAATGCATTTGCGGGTCTTAATATATCAATTTCCACACCGTTTGTTTCAAGCAACAACCGGTATTTTCTATTTTTGGTAGAATCCCAGTAATTGAATGGCTACCTACTTTTTAATCAATCTATTGATTTTACAGAAAATTTGCTGGAATAGTAATTTGTATATCATGTTCACCAGGAGTGGTATATATCAACCAAAACGACGTAAAAATCTCCGCTCAGGTATCACGATGTAAAAAGGAAGAAGCTTCTGCCCATTAGAAATACACGCACATTGTCTCTATATGGAATATCTAAGAGGTCAGGGGAGTGAGATATACATTAACTTTCTCAATTACACGACGTTCTTTGCATGTGCTTGTCATTTACTCAACCACGTGACCGCTAATGTTGTTAACCTTTTCGGTATTTATTGCAGCACAACTAATGTCCTTGTGATGCATTTTTTACACTTTACGCGATTTACATATCCCCAAAATCAACATATGTATAATTAAATAGAAGTTATTAAGAAACTTAAGTTAGATGCAACAATGTAATTCAAGGATAAATAAAGAAAAAGTTAATAAAAGTTCATAAGCAAGTTGTGACAACGAATGTGAATACAATGTATTCCAGACGTAAGTATTACTTCAGGTGCAGGTCACAGACAGTTATAAAACCACAATTATTAGAATTAAAGATTATTACTTTATATTGTATAAATTAATAAAGAAATAAGCAGACATGAGTTTTGCAGTTCCCACAGAAATGTGAGGGGCAGAGACAATATAAATACCCCGGAAGCCCCAAAACAGTCAGTCAGTCTTGAGCCTCACAGCTTTTACATTGTTGGTTGTTCAAGCTACTCATCCAAAATTAAATTCATTTAACAGTAATTTCGACTTAGAGTAATTTTATATAGTTTTGCAAAATTCCATTTGCAATTTCTGATTAAATAAAAATTTGTTACAAGAGTTTTTGGAAGAAGATTTTTTAAAAAGGCAGCTCCCAACGCCCAAAACGTAACTGGCGCAGCCGTTCGGATCCAGAAAGACACTAAGAATCCAAAATTGAAAAACTGGTGGCCAGAAATTTCAAATTCGCAATCTGGAAGAACAAAACAAAATTTGGACAAGGTAAGTCATTTTCATTGTATAATTATAAAGGAACATTTAATGCACTTGTTAAAGCAACACCTACTGAGATGAATATAGCAACTGACTACTACAAACACTTAATTACGCAGCAAGCCTGAAATAAAAACGTACAATTATAACGTATCTATTGCAAAAGATTATTACCTACATAAAACCATTCAAGAAATTAAAACTCAATTCGCGACAACTGCAACATTTGCAAAGTATAAAAATACGTTCAAGGCTACATAAATTTACCCCGTATTGATAGTGCCAAAGAAATTAGACGCCTCAGGTAAGCGAAAAGATCAAATGGTTATAGACTATAGAAAGCTAAACGAAAAAACGGTAGACGACAAATATCCACTACCCAATAACACCGAGATTTTAGACAAATTAGGAAAGTGTCAATATTTTTCAACATTAAACCTCGTCTCAGGATATCACCAAGTAAAGATGAACGAGAAGGGCACAACGAAAACCGCATTTAGCACACGTAGAGGGCATTACGAGTACAAACGTATGCCATTTGGATTAAAGAACGTACCCGCAACTTTTCAACGAGTCCTGGATAACATTTTACGAGGAATACACAAAGAAAAATGTTTTGTGTACCTAGACGATATAATATATTCAACATCACTGGTAGAACACATTGAAAGATTAAGACAAGCTCATTTTAAGGTTTAATTAGACAAAAGCAAATTCTTACAAAAAGAAGTATCATTTTTAGGACACGTAATAAACCCACGAGGAGTTATGCCAAACCCAGACAAAACAAACGCAGTACTAAATTACCCCCTACCCAAAACTAACAAAGAAATCAAAGGATTTTTAGGACTCAGTGGTTATTACCGCAAATTCATCATAGGTTACGTACAGATAACCAAATCACTAACAAACTTTTTAAAAAAAGGAAATAAAATGAAATACACTCCTGAATTTATTAAAGCCGTAGAAAAAATTAAATGCATACTTACGAATCACCCTGTATTAGAATACCCAAACTTTTCGAAATCATTTATATTGACAACCGACGCATGAAACGTAGCACTACATAGCACAGCGAAATATTTTAGACCATACCTTTATGAAAAAAATTCTATATATACACCGACCATAGACTATTAGTATGACTATGCAAACTGAAGAAACCGAATTCAGGATTACTGAGATGGAGAATCAGACTAGAGGAGTGAGTATGATTACGATATTATATACAAAAAAGGAATTTATAATAATAACGCAGACGCACTAAGCAGAATACAATTCAACGTAATAGAAACAGAGTCAATTATAGGCAAGGTAGACAAAACAGAAATAAGAAAACACCCATAAGAAATAGACACCATTCACTCAACACAAAACGAAGAACCAAAAACCGCTATTAAACTATCAAACGAAGCGATAGATATAAAACCAAATCAAGTTTTAACCAACCCAATCGCGTAAAAATACAAAAAAAAGACAATAAGGAAATATACCAAATTCAAATAACTCTAGACGAGAACGAGGAACAAATAATTAAAATTCTCAAAGAATATACCCCAGAGAAGAAGCGTTTTTACTTTCATTTCACCACCGAACATTCATACAAACGATTTTCCAAATTATATATTAAATTATTTAATAACTCTAGTCCTGAAATTATTAGATGCTCAAGAAAATTAATAACCTTGTATGACCTGACGAAATAAACGACGTAATTAGAAATCAACATGAAGGCAAAACCAA
>JARFIW010000457.1:0-37291 GCA_036346225.1 Platerodrilus igneus | reverse complement strand
GCAAGCCATTTCACCTGTTCTAGTAATTTAGAACTTCGGCAAGGTGCAGGTCCATTCGAAATGGAAATTTTATTTATAATCAGATTAATTTCCAACAAAAATAGTATATTTCCTAATGTGACTAGTCTCATAATCCTCATTGATAAATATGGATCGCGGTATTTTAGCTTCTTCAAAAGTAACTGTTAGTTTTTATCTGCATTTAATTCTACGTCGATTCCTGATGCGGTTGGATCTGCTACATTTGCGACGAACAATGTATTACTGCTGGAACTAGTTGATGGCATTGGCAAAACAGTCAAATTAGTGGCAACGGCACTAGCATTAGTTTGCACTTTCACAGCATTCTCGCCTTTTTCCACCATAAAAATTGTTATTTTTACAAGTTTTTGTTGTTGTTTCGATTTGTGTGTCCGCAATTTACGTTTGTCAGCATCACTTTTATATTTTCAATTAGACAACATATTACGGAATTTCGAACTAAACTAAAACTGAATCCAATGCAAATACAAATAGCTAACTTGGTAAAGAAAATAGTACGAATAAAAGAATGTGTCGTTTCAAGAAATCAGTACTACCCGTATAGACTCTTGAATCATAAATTCGTGGTAATACTGCGGTTTCTAAAGATTGATTACCAGTAAGACGGTTTTTAATAATTCAAACTCCGAAAAATCTATATTTTATTTCAAATTACCTTTCAAAAAACTCAATAGAAAACTATAACAACCATTCTATTTTTAAATTCAAGGCTAAATTATTTTGCCTTTAACATCAGAAATTAGAAACTGTCTGCAGGTCTACATTGTTGATCCCGCAACATCCTCCCACCTGTCGCCAGAAGGAAACACAATTCTCGTACGGGATCACCTTTACTCTGCAAATCTTGACGGCAGGGGCACTCGCGATGCCGCTTCCTACAAGAAGTACGTTGCGGGGCCCATGGTTACGCCCCTGATCAAACCATACCTCGCATTTAGAGAATGGGAATATTATATTACATACAAATCATAAACTATGTTTGCACGTAGCATGTGCTCTTATATGTTCAATTAAGTAACTTTTACCCAATACAGAGTAGTTACGAAGGGTACATGATGTATACGAATGTTCGTTAGGTTGTTTCCGGATAATATTTTGTAAATAATATCTGTTAGATATAGAATACTTAAATAAATTGCATGCAAATGGTTATTTGTTGGTACGAATACGCAGGTAACGTATGAAAGTATCTTTGCAGTTGCGAAGTAGCAAGATATATTACATACCTACGCTCGTTCGTTAGTACGTGTTCTTGTATGTTTATTTAAATCACCTTTAATTTAAGCAGAATAGCTCTATACGTTACATGCAAACGATCGTTCCTTAGTATGTGTTGCTATGTGTCTGCATAAACTGCTTTTGTGTGATGAAGCAAACTCACACAAATTACATGCAAATGACCGTTCGTAAGTGTGTGTTCTTATATGTTTATTTAGATCACCTTTAACTGCTGCAGAATAATTACATAAATTGCATGCAAACGGTCGTTCGTCGGCATGTGCTTTCGTATGTCTGCATAAACTGCTTTTGTGTGATGCCGTAAAATTACATACCTTACATGTAAATGGTCGTTCATTAGTATGTGTTCTTATATGTCCACGCAAACTGATTCTGTGTAATGTAGCAAAATCACATAAGTTACATGCCAATGGTCGTTCATTAGTATGCGTTTTTATGTGTTGATTTAAATTACTTTTGATCGTTGCAGAATAATTACATATGTTACATGCAAACGGTCGGTCTTTCGTATGCGTTCTTATATGTCTGCATAAACTGATTTTGTGTGATGTAGAAAAATTACATAAGTCACATGAAAACGGACGTTCATTAGTATGTGTTCTTGTGTGGTCATTTAAATGACTTTTATGTGATGCAGAGTAATTACATAGATTACATGCAAACGGTCGTTCGTTAGTATGTGTTCTTATATGTATGCGTAAATTGTTTTTGTGTGATGCAGAGAAATCACATAAGTTGCATATAAAAGGTCGTTCATTAATATGTGTTTTAATATGTTCATTTAAATTACTTTCAATTGATGCGCAATAATTACACAGGTTACACGCCAACGGTCGTTCATTAGTATGCGATCTTATATGTCTGGATAAACTGAATTTGTGTGATGTGGAAAAATCACACAAGTTACACGCAAATGGTCGTTCATTGGTATGCGTTCTCATGTTGTCATTTAAATGATTTCTATGTGATGCAGAATAATTCCACAGGTTACATTCAGACGGTCGTGCGTTAGTTTGTGTTCTTATATGTATGCGTAAACTGATTTTGTGTGATGCAGAGATATCACAAGTTACATGCAAATGATCGTTCATTAGTATATGTTCTGATTTGTTTATATAAATTATCTCTAGTTAATACAGAATAATCACATAAATTGTATATAAATGCTTGTTTGTTAGTATGGATATGCATGTGACATTTCAAATCATTCCTGGCAGTTGCAGAGTAGTAACATGTATTACATACAAACGGTTCGTTATTATGTGTTCTTATATGTTTGCGTAAAGTACTTTTTGTGATGGATAATAAGTACACAAATTACATACAAATGGATAGTACGTATATGGATTTCCAATAACTTTTATTTGAATGGAAGAATTGCACAAATCACAACCAATTTAATCAAGTGATAATAACTGACTGCACAATGGTATTAATTACCTCATTGTGAGGCCGAACAATAGCATAATTAATATACCTATCAATGTTTATTGTTTCGTAAATTCAAGTGCTTTAGTAACTTCTTTGATATTTCTAGATAAGTCGCAAAATAGTACGTGGCGTTTTTCCAATATGTGATCTTATGCAATATTAAAGACAAGGCTGGTTCTCTTTGGCGATACTGAATAAACACATTAACGTGTTTCGCTATTTAAGCAGTAAAAAGTCTCTATAAATTGCAGTTACTTATAGAATCTCGGATCTCTCCGAGGGGTAAACCGCTGGTTGTATTAGGTGTACAAGCCGATTGTATTAGTTTGTATTACACTGTATTACGTTGAATTACATGTAGTGGTCTGAATTATGCAGTGTTGCCTTGTATTATAGTGAATTTCTTTGTATTACAAGGAATTTCACTGTATTACGTTGGATTAAGCAGTATTATTTGTTTATATTCAGCACAAGAAGTCTATTTTCTTGAATTTTTTTGCATCAGTTCGCTTTTTTTATGTTCGTGCAGCCACAGGTTTAGAGTAATAATTCCCTTCTTGCATTCGGTACGTTGCTAGTTAATGCAAGAGTGATAAAGTGGTGTTAAAAAAACAATAGGTCGTGTCTGTGTGTTTCGTTAGAAAACTGTAGTAACTGTACACGAGGTAAGATGATTACGACAGTGCAAATTCGGATATGCTGGTAAACGTTCTCCGTAAAAATTGTAATTCTAAAATGACGCGTTGTAGTAAATAGTTTAGCAGAATTAATTGTCCTTAGTATTGCCATGTAAAATACCGTGCACATATAAACAAAATTACTCCCTATCTCCCAAGTTAATTTATGTATTTGAATGAATAACCAAAAAGAGCACAATACGTATCGCGCATTATTTTATTTTAATAATACATATACAATTTAACAGCTTTTTGCAGAACGTATTGTTTCATTATTTCCTTCGCAGATACAGTATGGTTCACTTTTGATGAGGGGATCAAAATAACTATTTTATTTTGAAAGTAATCGATTTAAAATTTTTATCATTTGTGTAGGCCACAAAGCCACGACATTACATCTTTTTGTAGAAATAGGGTTTTTTATAAGTTAACATTTAGCCAAATAAAACAGGTTGCAATAGAAAGTAGCGTTAAAATGTTCAAGTAAACTCATAGTAGCAATTAAGATAGAGCTAAAAAGTAAAGAAACGTTGTTATAACGTAAATTAATAAATTACTGGTTGGGTTAACTAGTTAGGGCTTATTTTTATATCCCCAAATGTGACCAGTAACCTTTAAGGAAGGGTTTCCTTAAAATGATGGAACGCAAATATCTTCCGACTATGCTAGGGGTCTATTCCTTGGGCAGAGCTTATGAGGATTGGTCGTGGTTCTTTTTACAAAGCATTATTTTATTACTAGGGCTAGATTCTCAACAAAACAGGGGTTTGAATAGGGCGCCACCAAGTCATTAACTTTAAACACAAGGTTTTCCTAAGGGAGACTTGGGCGTCCTTAGGGGGGAATACCGTATTAACTGCTAACGCAGGAGCTGTAAACAAAATTTAATTAAATATACTAAAATGAGGACACAAGAGGTATCCTCTTGCTACCTCATATAAAAAAACAACAAAGATTAATCAGGCAACAATAATATGAACATAGATTTTATGCTTCCAATTCTGAAAAGGCTATTAAAGCTTCTTGTTAAATTGGGTTTACCACTTTACTCTATTTGATCTTATACTTTGTTACCCTACTTCTGAACGTACTTGTTCAGAATAAAACAATTAATTAAGAAAATTAAATGTTGCTTCTTTAATTAAAATTGTTCTTTCCTAAAAATTGGAAATATAAAATTCATGTTTAAGAAAAGATAATACAAGTTTCATCTACTCATAAGATAGGATTATATATATATTCAAAGAAAAATATCAAAAACTTTAAATGTTGTTTACCTTACAAAATTTAACTTGAATTTATACCAGAAATATCAGGTCTGTTTTTTCTGTTTACATATTTATAAAACTTTAACTACTTTGTCTATTAATTCATCATTCAAAATTGTAAGTGAAATCATGCATATATGAAACATAAATAAGAACTCTTTAGGTTTTCCTAATTTCATAAAATTTCGTAACTGTAATTATACTGAACTAGTATTGACAATAAAAATTTACTAAGGTCCTTCTTAATTTACGAAACGGATTTATGAGAATAGATAGTTACAAAAATATTTTCTGAAGCAGCCTCGTATCAAAGATCACCAAATGTAGACGTGATGCAAGAATAGTTCTAATCTCTTACCTTGGCTCTGCAGGTGTTGTTTGCATGTTGTCGTTACAACATGTTAGGGCAGGTGTTAATACATACATTTTTTAGAAAATAAGTGACGCAAAATCCACACGTTTCACAGAACACGAACAGCTGCGTGACCCTTGGACCGGATCATACTAACTTCCATGCGTTTTTGTTATACGCACAAACTGGACCAACCAAATTCTAATACTAAACTTAGATGTTCTACTGTGTGTAAATCTTTTGCGAAAGTTTCAACAGTACCATTCCAATGCATCATCGGACTTAATTTCCAAACCATAAAAATTTCTACATACTTTGTAGAACGTTTCCTTAAAATTCGAACTTATTGTTTTCTCCATAACATTACATAAAATCCAACTATCCATCGTACGGTTGAAGGACGATCATATTGGATCGATACCCTATCGCAAAGTTGACGTGAATGAACCATAAGTTGATACTCGGAGGTGCAAAAGTAGAATTTATATCTTCTTTAAATACAGCATACTCGCTACCTTAGTTTTATAAAACCAGATAATACAAAACGACTTCTTAAAGTTGCGAATTATAAAATAAATATCTAATTGACGACTTTCTACGAAGCGTTGATAAACATGTTTTATCGTAACTTTTACGAAATCATTAAAGGAATATTTTAAGTGCTATTTACACAAATGTCCAAAGAATTATCAAATGAATTTATCAAGGGAATTATCCAAACGAAGTTATTTATTAGAAGTCATTTAAAAACGTCGTTAAAAGGAACGTTTTAACAGAAGAAAAGAAAAAATACTAAAAGAGCGCTACAACAAAATTATTCAGTTGGTCTAATTAATTATTATTTTAACTCTTACCATCGTTAAAACACAAAGCCTAGTGTTCAGCGCACTTGGGCTCTACTACCGCACAAAAAGCCAGACGCAAGTTACATGCCAGAACCCTTATTAGTTCCATAATCGTTCTCGACGAGAGCTCTAGCTAATGTGAGTGCAGATGTGTTATACACGAAACAGGAAAGCTGCGTGGCCTTGATAATAATTGTATTAACATTCGGCGCCTGATGTTAGCAACCAAACTAGCATTTCTGTATGGCGGTTAGCACGTACAATACCAATACCGGCATTTATTTGTTTAAAAATGGTTTGCATGATATTAATGACTATATTAGAGTTATTAGGACTAAAAATTCGTTGATGTTCTGCAGTGGTCAAAAAAACTGTTACATTGTTACAAGACACTTAATACTCCCCAAATAACAAATTTTACTGATATACTTTTATTTATAAATCTTTCAACATTTCGATGCCGTCAGCAGATAAGGCTTGTACATAAATTTCGTTACGCAAAACTTGCATTATGCATAAAAACCCCAACACGACACATAATTTTCGGGATGCATAATTTCATTTGCATAATCCTCACCGCACTGAACTTGCAATGTGCATAATGAATATGTACCTAAAATATATTACACATAAATAAAATGCAACATAATTCATTGCACATGTGAGAGTGCTTTTACGAATCACTTTAATTTATCTATTTGCTGTTAGATGGCGGGGTAAACAAAATATCAAGATTAGGCATTGTTGTCATGTATTCATTTATTTGTAATAACAGTAAGAGGATAAAAATTACATTCCAAAAGAAAGGAAATTAAGCTTTGGTGTTCGGGGCAACAACTATAGATGTGAAATTGAACTACACAAACGATGTCTGTATACAAATTAGTTTCTTCTTTTTAGTGCATTTTTATCATGTAAAAGATGGAATTATTTGGTTTTCTTAAAGTTAAAATTATTTATATCTATCCTACGACTTAATCTACCCTCTTATCATAGAAATATATATATACCCTCTTATCATAGCATTATATATATATATATATATATATATATATATATATATATTACTCATATTTAGACCAGGGTAGAAAATTAAATAATCACATCAAATAATTTTAATCACCGTGTATAAGGAATTTCATTAAATAATACGCGTTATTAAAACCATGAAGCATAAATAAACTCGGTTGTTTCAGTAAAAATAAGAAATTTAAATTATTTATAAGACGCTTTATATCAAAAGAAGCAGTATTGAAAAGCTCTGCGTGTAATGTAATTATTCCTAAACAAAGAGAAATTACGTGCAAAGTTTATATTAATTAACCCTATTTTAAGTAACCGGTAGTAAAACAAAGTGTACATATAATAATTAATATTTAAGTTGTATTCGCTAAAAATGAAAAGGATAGAAATCAATTTTAATTGGAGTTAATTAAACCGTTAATAACATATAATACCTATAGAAACTTGTAAAAACCCAAGATTAAAATACCACGGAATAAAGCTCTGAGAATTAATATTATTTTGAACACCTGCGTAGTTTAAATATCACATTCGGCGTAAATTTTGCAGATAATTAATGTTTCAAAGAATCTTGGGGAAAACGTCGCATAATAGTTACGAGAATTGCTAAAGCTGGGTATTTCACACTCCATGTGGACTAAAATAATCGATAATAAAGAATATCAAGTTGCACCAATAAGAACACGGTAGAGAAGGAAAGAGAAAATGCGTCAAGCAAAGACACATATTGTAAAGGCGGGATTTAAGCAACGTCACGGGGTCACAATTGGTTAAAATAGGATGCAAATATCAGAGGTAGAACAACGATTTCTGTACAAAATTAATTAGTTTTTCTCGGACATGCTTGCGTGCCGTGTGGAAATTTTCTGAGATTTAAATGGGGCGAGTGAAAATTCGTAAAATCGACGCGTGAGCGACGGACTGGGAACAGAGCATGAGAAATTCTAGAAACTGGCCGTTTTAGAGACTCGACCGACAGACAGGCTTTACGCTATATATACCGGTGGTAATATGAATTTCGGCCTCTTAGACTTTTGACGATTCGATGCGTTAAAAGCTCGTACATACGCGACTTGATTGAAGATGTTAAACCGTGCATTTTAGTTGATTAAATAATTTAAAGTTTGCTAGTATATTTTAGTGATTCAAAATAGCTTATTATTTACGTGCTAACATGAATGTACTTCAGTGCACTTAGATACAAGGTAATAAAATTTAGTTTCACTGTACCAATTAGCAAAATTTACAACGACGAAGGTATACACAAAAGTAGGCAGTTTTGGCGTATAGTAGTGACAGAAGCATGAATTTCTTTGCTATTTTTCGGGGGTGTTAATAATTAAATGGTTCAAATACGTGTCTGGATCCATGAAACAAGGGTCAGATAAACACAGAGGAGTTCCGGAAAGGCCCAGAAACGACTTTGAATGGATGGTGATGGAGAAAATTTTAAAAGCGTAGAGAATCAGAAGCCGTAAATATAATCCTGTTGAATGGTGTGATTAACTAAAGAAACGATACTTTGAAGCTACGAGGACAGTAACCTTCAGGTAAATTATACTATTTTGTTTGACATTTTGTGTGTATTGAATGACTTTATAATTGATTTACTTTAAATGGACATTAGTGAAATTGTTCTAACCATAAACGTTTAATTTTAAGATGAAATTTGCTTGTTTAAGTAAAAGGGTATTTTGTTTTGATGTTCGGGAATATGATGAAAATTTGGGTATGTCTTTGAGCTCAATTAGACGAACCTGGTTAATTAACGTAAAGGGTGGTAGATGCTCCTTTATACTCAGACTCCGGTCTGCTTATATTGTTATATTAATTAGTAGGCATCCAACAAGGACTTTAATTCTGGATGCACGTTAAAGTGATAATAAAATTGATTTTGAAATTCTTTTAAAACTGAATGTTATGCTGAAATTTAATTTGAAAATGTAATGTATTCTGAATATTGATGTAAATAGAGTTAACGTTGATGTTTGTGGTAGGAATGTGTTTGTTTTTTTTTTATGAATGAGGAGGTTTATAACATTAGGTGAGCAGCCGAGGCGAAAAGCGTAGTTCACGGATTTTAAAGGTATCACAGCATTCTTGACGCCCAAACTGTGGGGCTCGAATGTTTTTTGAAAGGGCCAGTACCTGCAGATATGAGAAGATTCACAGCAATATATATATATATATATATATATATATATATATATTACTCAAATTTAGACCAGGGTAGAAAATTAATTAACGACATCAAATAATTTTAATCACCGTGTATAAGGAAGCTTTGAAAAAATTTCGCGTAATTAAAGGCCTACTGTGAAGATTTAAATCATTCAATTAGAATGTAGGGTTTGTATAGAATTTTATTAGATAATACGCGTTATTAAAACCGTGGAGCATAAAAATTTATTCGGTTCATTAAAAATAAGGGATTTAAATTATTCACTAGACGCTTTCTATAAAAAGAAGCAGAATTAAAATGCTCAACTTGTACGTAATTTAATTGTTCCAAGTACTAAAACTAGCGAGAAATTACGTGCGAAATTTATATTAATTAATTCAATTTTTAAGTAACGGGTATTAAACAAAGTGTACAAATAATAATTAATATTTAATTAGTAAGGGTAGAAGTCAATGCCATTCATTATTTTAATTGGAGTTAATTGAACCATTATTAGAAATATAATAAGCATAAAAGCCCGTGAAAATCTAAGGTTAAAATACCATGAAATAAAGCTCGGAGAATTATGTTAAAACGTTCATTAGGAACACACACCTGCAAACTTTTAAATGTCAAATTCTAATAATTTGTTTGGATAAACATGCAGATTCTACGTATATTGGAAACGGTCGGATGTTTGGTTATTTTACTGACATACGAATCCACGTGGATTAAAATATCAGATAGTAAAGAATATCGATTTGTACCTCTAAGACCAGGTTAGGAAAGGGACGGATAAAATGCGCAAAACAGAGACACGGATAATAGAAGGCAGGATTTAGCAACGTCACGAGGGTTACGATTGGTGGAAATAAGATGCAGATATGAGAGGTGGAAACATATCCATCTCTATACGGAATTGATTAATTGTTTTCGGACGTGTTTGCGAGCCGTGTAGAAATTTCTTAGATTTTCAACTTGGACGTGTGCAAATTTAGTAAAATCGCTGTGCTGGACTGCCGAAAAGGGAACAGAGAATGCGAAATTCTAAAAATTGTCTGTCGAGGGACAAATACGACTTGCAGGCGAGCCATTATATAAACCCGTGTTTATAGGTGTTTGGCTCTCTTATATTTTTTGATTATTCGATACTTTAAACAGTTTTGCTCTTAGATTTTTGAATTATTTCGATACTTTAAACAGTTTTGCTCGCTATCTTTTTGATTATATGATACTGTAAGTAGAATACGTGGTGATTACGTGCTACACTAAAAGTTATTAGTACACTGTGAGAAGATAAATGAAGGTAACAAAGTCTAGTTATATTTGCGGGTATTACTGTACCCATTATCTAAAGTAGTAGTGATAAATAAATACATTGAAGTATGCCGCTTTGTATAGCGTGAACGAATTATGAATTGCTTTGCTATTTTTCGGGAGTGAGTAATCAAGTGTTATTAGTAAACGTGATTGGATCCACAAAACAAGATTTAGATATACATAGATGCGTTCCTGAGAAGCCCTGAACAATTTAGATGAATGGTGGTGTAAGAAAAATTTTAAAAGCGGTCATAATCAGAAGCCGTAAACATAAACCAGCTGGAATGGTGGAATGAGCAAGTCCGATGTACATTGAAGCCACGAGTGCAGTAACCTTCAGGTAAACTATGCAATTTTGTTCGATCTTAGATATTTTGGTGTGTGTTGAATATCTTTATAATTTGGGTGATTAAAAATGGACCGTAGTAATTTGTATAAACCACAAAATTTTAATTTTAAGGTAAAATTTTCTTGTATAAGTAGAAAGGAGTATTTATCAGGTTTATGTTTTTGACTATGATGAAAATTTGGGTCTGCCTTTGAGCTCAATTAGACTAACCTATTTAATTAACGTAAAGGGGTGGGAGATGCTCCCTTTTATTCAGACTCAGGTCTGCAAATATTGTTTATTTAATTAGTATGCATCCTACAAGGACTCTAATTCTGGATGCAAATTAAAATGATGACAAATTTTAAACTTGAAATTTTATGATACTGAAATTTATGCTGAAATTTAATTTTGAAATTTTAATGTATTATGAATATTGATGTAAATAGAGTTAACGTTGATGTTTGTGGTAGGAATGTGTTTGTTTTTTTTTATGAATGAGGATGAAAGTTATCTAGGTGAGCAGCCGAGGCGGAAAGAGTAAAGAGCCGATTATCAGAAGAGAATCACAGCAAATCGTAGCGCCCAAAAGTGAGGCTCGAGTTCAAAATAAAATTTTTGTGATTTTATTCCAGGAAACTGGCGAGGCTTTTTGTACATTTCACAGCCATTTTATGACGGCCCAACGCTGGAGCTCGATTCGAAAACCTTAGTTCCCGAATTTTAGAGGTTTCACAGCAATATATATACATCACTCAATAAGTCCGTAGGATGATACATAGATGGCGTTGCTATGTAATAATCCATATGATTTGTAGGAAGTACTAACCTTAAAAGATATCTGTCAAAATTTCATGACAATCCGACGATTAGTTTACAAGTTACAGAGGTTCAAGTGACGATACTTTTGAGTTTTTCAAAAATGAATTCCAAGCAATTTCGCGTGTTGATTTATCATTGCTTTTGATGGGTAAAATACCATCGCAGCCAAAGCATGGCTTGATAAGTGTTATCCGGCTCTGCTCCATCGAGGCAAACGGTGGAGAAGTGGTTTGCTGATTTTAAACGTGGCCGTACAGACACTGACGATGCTGAACGCTCTGGAAGGCCAATTGAGGTGGTTACACCGGAAAACATCAAAAGTCCACCGAATCGTTTTGGAAAACAGAAAAGTGAAATTGCGTGAGATAGCTGACACCTTGAAGATATCAGAAGGCAGTGTGCACACTATTTTGCATGAACATTTGTCCATGAGAAAGCTGTTCTCAAAGTGGGTGCCGCGTTTGCTCACAGTGGACCAAAACAACAACGTGTCGATGATTCTGAGAGCTGTTTGGAGCTGTTCAACCGGAATAAAAAGGACTTTTGCGTCGGTATGTGACAATGGATGAAACATGGATCCACCACCACACTCCAGAGTCTAATCGGCAGTCAGCTGAGTGGACTGCAGCCGGAGAACCACGTCCAAAGTGGGCAAAACCGCAAAAGTCGGCTGGTAAGGTTTTGGCGTCTGTATTTTGGGATGCGCACGGAATTTTGTACATCGACTATCTTGAGAAAGGAAGAAGAATCAACAGCGAATACTACATGGCATTATTAGTGCGTTTGAAGGAAGAAATTGCCAAAAACGGCCACACATGAAGAAGAAAAATTCTCTTTCACCAAGACAATGCACCGTGTCACAAGTCGATCGCAACGATGGCCAAATTGCACCAATTGGGCTTCGAATTGCTTCCGCACCCACCGTATTCTCCAGATTTGGCCCCCAGCGACTACTACCTGTTCGCAGACCTGAAAAAAATGCTCGCCGGAAAAAAATTTGGCTCGGATGAAGAGGTGATCGCTGAAACTGAAGCTTATTTTGAGGCCAAAGACGAATTGTTTTACAAAAAAGGTATCGAAATGCTAGAACGGCGTTGGACTGATTGTATCACTCTTGAAGGAATGTATGTTGATGAATAAAATCGAATTTCGCCAAAAAAATGTGTTTTTCTTAGTTATCCTACGGACTTATTGAGTGATGTGTTATATATATGTATATATATATATATATATATATATATATATATATATATATACAGGGTGCCCACAATCTATCTCCGTATATGGGTAACTTTTTTATTATAGAAGATACAATGTTGGTTAAATTAGCAAAGTTGAAGAGAAATTTACGAGTAGTATGATGCTTTTTTGAAAACTCACCTAGATGCTCAACTTTTTTAGATATTTAAAAAAAACTGAAATTTGCCATTTTCTTCAAACGCTAATAACTTTTTAACGGTTTAACCTATAGAGAAAATAAAAACTGCTTGTAAGGTAACTTTTTACGTAGAATTCAATAGCGTATATGACAATTTTAATTGGAAATGGGTTTTCAAGCTACAAACATAACCTCACTTTTTTTAAATGGAAACCATAGTTCAATATAACCCAAATGGAAAGGTTTTTCTTTTCTGATTACCCTGATGTAAGGGTTGATGTACTTATTTTCAGTAGTTTCTTCATAATAAAGAAAAAACGATTTATTTATTTGCGGACATCAAGGAGTCCATGGATACATATTACAAACAAACAAAAAACAACTGGCATTTGTCAGATATTATTAGTTAAAGTGTTTATTTGCTCTGGGTTGCAAATTTTGTGTAGAAGACTTTTAAATTTATTTGATTATAATAGAGAATGTATACAAACGACGAAAAAAATGACATGCTCTTTTGTTACTATGCCTGTAACAGAAATTGTGATGCTGCTGGTGATATGTATTATGAAAGATATTTGGAAAGAAGGCAGCCAGATAAACGATTGTTTTCTAAATTAGAAAACAATTTAAAAGGTTTGGTGCTTTACAAAACCCAGTACTGATAAAAGAAAATTCAAAACTGATGATGAAGAACGTGTGTTAGCCTACATAAATTTTAAGTCAACAGCGTCCACCCGAGAAACTGCAATTGAGTGCGCTACTTCTACAGAAAAAGCTCGCCTAATTTTAAAACAAACCCGCTACAAACCATACAAAACCCATGTTAGCAATACACTGTATCATGGGGATTGTGAGAGAAGACAACAGTTTTGTAGGTGGTTTCTTAATGAAACAAATAATAATCCTGGTTTTAGTCACACTATTATATTTACCGACGAAGCAAAATTTACTAACAAAGGCATGTTTAACAGAAAAAATACAGTCCACTGGAGTCAGGAAAATCCCCATTTAACAGAAGAAAGGCGGGATCAACATCAATTTTCGATAAATGTGTGGTGTGCCATTTTGGTAATAAAATACTTGGGCCTTTCTTCTATAATTATAATTTAAATGGTGTACACTATTTGAATTTTCTACAAAACGAATTGCAAGAAATGCTAGATAATTTGCCACTTCATTTACTGCAAAACTTAAAATATTTTCAGCATGACGGTGCACCTGCTCACAATGCTCAAGCCGTTTCTGAATATCTTGATAATAGTTTTCCAAATTGGATTGGCAATGTAGGTCCAGTTCCATGGCCGGTAAGGTCACCAGAACTATCGCCACTGGATTTTTTTTCTTTGGGGTACTGTAAAGGATGTAGTGTATGTTAAAAAATCCAATAACATTGAGCAACTCAAAGATAGTATTACAGCAGCTATTACAAGTATAAAACCACAAACGATAAATAAGGTGCACCAAAACATAATTAAAAGGTGCGAAATGTGTTTGCCAGCTAATGGAGGTCATTTTGAGCATATGTTAATGTAGGAGTGGGCATTTTCGCATTAACTAATTTTTGTTTCCTTTGATTAAGTTATTTGTATTGTATGGATAGTTTATTTTTTAAGTATTTTATTTTTCTTAGTTTATAATAAATTTAGTTACAATAAACTTGTGTTTCCATTATTGATTTTACACATTTTGTTTGTTTGTAATATGTATCCATGGACTCCTTGATGTCCGCAAATAAATAAATCGTTTTTCTTTATTATGAAGAAACTACTGAAAATAGGTACATCAACCCTTACATCAGGGTAATCAGAAAAGAAAACCTTTCCATTTGGGTTATATTGAACTATGGTTTCCATTTAAAAAAGTGAGGTTATGTTTGTAGCTTGAAAACCCATTTCCTATTAAAATTGTCATATACGCTATTGAATTCCACGTAAAAGTTACCTTACAAGCAGTTTTATTTTCTCTATAGGTTAAACCGTTAAAAGTTATTAGCGTTTGAAGAAAATGGCAAATTTCAATTTTTTTCAAATATCTAAAAAAGTTGAGCATCTAGGTGAGTTTTCAAAAAAGCATCATACTAGTCGTAAATTTCTCTTCAACTTTGCTAATTTAACCAATATTGTATCTTCTATAATAAAAAGTTACCCATATACGGAGATAGATTGTGGGCACCCTGTATATATATATATATATATATATATATATATATATATATATATATATATACAAAGACAAGTTATTTGCAGTCCGCAATAAGAAAATTGATATAAAGTAAGATGTATCTGTAAACAAACTCTTACGAAAATAATAAGAGCCATTGACAAATTGACAAACAAGGGTGAGGATCATACATTTCATTAAATTTATTTAGAAAATACGTCTTATTTTGAACTACATTTAAAATAGATTACCGAACTACTTTCTAGCCTACCGTGCAGAATTAATATATATTTAACTTTTTGGTTTAATTATTTGAATGTGGATGCACTAATTGAAAATTTTTAATAATCCTAGATATTAATAAATATTTTTTGAGTTTTATTCTATTGTTGAGTTAAATCTAAATAAAAATGCAGAGGTGTTTTGCTGTTAAGTTTACGAATATTAAAACATTATGCGGGTCTTTGTTGGAGCTAATTTTAAAAAACGTGATAATTGATTTTGACTTCGCAGGAAATTCTATACTAATTTGATAGATTACACGATGGGTTATCTCAAAAAAAAGAGCAATACTGTTTAGAATTAGATTAAAGATGAACATCGTATGGTTTGTAAAAGGTTGATCTGTAAATCAGTATGGGGTCGTCCGGTTTGAAAAAAATTCCGAATGATTTGAGAACCTGAGGAAAACACAATAATAATAGATATCTTACACGACGGAGTGATATTAAAAATACCGCTAAGGGTAATTTTTTATAAAAATTCTAAAAATGGTGTTAGTGATTAAATACAAACAGGTAAAACCCACTATAAACAATCATAAGCGTCACTTTTCCAGTCAAGACTGGCATATAATACCAATTAACATAATAAGAACCTGGGCATGCTCGGCCGTCGCATAAAAAGCGAGGGAGCCATGTTCCAATGCATTAGTTGTCAAAGTAAAGATGGATTGTACTGGTATTGACGCACAAGTGATGTAAGAGTACCATTAGGTAACAACAAACTAGTAGGTAAGACCACCTATGCGCTAGGTGAATTTACATCAAATTTTCACCACCATAACGTGGAAATCGGTTTTGATTTATACGGTGGTCTGCAACCAGTCGAACAAATTATTTGCAATAGTAGAGTGTGTCAAAATTATGCTATAAAATGAACTACTTTAAATGGAGAGAGTTTTGCAATTGGAACTTAGAATCATACAATTTATCCAAGAAGCAGCAAACGTAAAATTCAATGGTTTTTCTGATGGAGATGTTTTACAATTACAACTGAATCTAATAGAAGTGTATAGGTGGCGAATAAATTTCAAAAAGAAAATTATTATAATATGGAAATTACGAAAGATCGGAATGTTATTGTGTTACCTGAGTACGAGTGACTGCGCTTGCGCACTCTTCGAGTATCTTCGGCAATCTTGATTCGCTTTTCTATTTGTGAAGTAAAGCATGTCTATACAAAAAAAGAGGATTGCAGTTTGGGAGGTTTTTACAAAAGAGACCATAATTCTTGTGTGTGTGTGCACGCGCGCGCGCGCGGGTGTGTGTGTAATCTATCTGGAATGCAGTATAAGACTATGAATTTAAAAAATCATATATTGCACAAGCATAAATGTGCATACTGCAAAAGAAGTTTTGGAGGTGGGAGGTAAAAGGTGGGGGAAGGTGGGTCGTGGAGATGGGATATCGGTGGAGGTGGGAGTTGGAAAGTTGGCGGGAGCGGGAGGTGTGGAGGTGGGAGGTGCAAAGAGTGGGAGGTGGTGGGAGGTGGGTGGTGGGGTGGGTGGAGGTGAGAGGTGGGTGAAGGTGGCAAGTTGGAAGGTGGGGGAAAGTGAGAGGTTAGCGGGGCGGAAGGTGGGTGGTTGGCGGGAGCGGGAAGTGTGTGGATGTGGGAGGTGTGAGGTGGTGGAAGGTGGAAGGTGGTGGGAGGTGGGTAGTGGAGGTGGGGATGGGTGGAGGTGGGAGGTGGAAGGTGGAGGGAGGTGGGTGGAGGTGGGAGGTGTGAGGTGGAAAGTGGTGAAAGGTGGGTGGCGGAGGTCGGAGATAAGTGGAAGTGGGAGGTAGGTGAAGGTGGGGGGTTGGTGGGGGAGGGATGTGTGTGGATGTGGTAGGTGGGAGGTGAGAGGTGTAGGATGAGAGGTGGTGGGAGATGGGTGATGGAGTTGGGTGGATAGCTGAAGATGGGAAGTGGGTGAAGGTGGGAGATGAGAGGTGGGAGGATGGTGGAGGCGGGATGTGTGTGGAGGTGGGATGGTGAAGCTTCAAGATTTTTCCGTAATTCCGGATTATGCCCCAACTTCTTCTCAAAGCAAATCGGGCGTTTTTTGCCATTGGATAGCTACCAAGCAGTTTTATGTCGTTATATTTTCACATAAGACCGGTTTTAAAACAGTTTCCTTTACAGACGGTTGCTACTTAGGGTATTTCAAGCGTTCTCGTTTCTTCTGGCGGAACAAGATATTTATTTTTTTTAGAGTACCTATTTTTTCAAGGGCGAAATACTCTTTTACCATTCTGTTCAGCTCATCTTCTTGGCCTCTTTGAACATGACACATATGAAACATGTGCTTGTCGTTACTGTTGCTTGAATTAAAATATTTCCTATTATAGTGGCCATACACCGTCCAACCTAGCCGAGTTTTAGCTGCTATAGGTTCGTTGAAAGTGCCTTCTCTAACTTTAAAGGGTATTCCTGGCTTCCAGTTGTCCAACCCATTTAGTCTTGTTGGATAGACATTAGCGTATTGCGGAATTGGTATTCCTTTCACATAAGGATAGCAGGCTCCTAACTATTTAGAATTTACAAAAGATCTGCGATTACCTGTAAGTCTGAACTGTTTTGAGAGTCTTCTTTCGATTAGCGTCATAGAAGAGTCTCGTTCAGAAATGTATAGTTGTGTATGGAGTTGTTTTTCTTTTTGATTGTCACACGAATAATTCGAAATGGAATCGGCAATTTAGTAGTTTGATGTGTATTACAGTTGTGTTTTTGGGTAATTGGTACCTCTGAGATAGTACTTAACGTGGGTTTGAGACTGACGATTTGACCTAACGAAATTGTGGTTGCAAACCGTTATGTAGCAAGTTATGGTGTTTTCTATCGCATTCATTTTTACCACAAACGCGTTTTTTACAATATCGAAAGTTACCAGGCCCTTTTAGACAATACCAACATAGCATTTGCTCTCGAACAGCATTCCACCTTTGCTTGTGATTTAAGTCGCCAAATATTTTGCAATCTGCAGCAGATATTCAATCTAATCGGTATGTTCGGCATTTGTACGTGTTTCCTGCAGACATCATAGAGAGGTTTATCTATTCTCACGCACCTGTCTTTGGTTGGTTAATAAATAAACTCAACAATTAGTATTACGGTACACCGGCATGAGCTATTTGATATATACAGTTACTAAACTCCTACTGGGTATGCTTGCTTATTTACCGCCCAGTTGCATTTACTTGGAGTGGGAAGTTTATCGGTTAATTCGTGTAATAACGTCGGATTACTTAAATGAGCAGTTAATCCAGTAACTTGCACCGTACTGCATATATCTTTCTACCGATATTGCAAACTCAATAAATGTCTCCAATTTTTCCATTTTTGGACCTAGTTCTAAAAGTGTTTTTTGAAAAAGCGTGCTGCTGATTAATTTTGGTCGTTTAAATAACATGCGTAAAATTGAAATTATTTCTGGAATACAACTCGGCCAAAGAGGCTGACTTCTCACAGCTTCTAATGCTTTGACTTTCAAACACCTTTGCAAACGAATTAAATTCTCTTCATTGGAGAATCTACACATTGACATAGAACGCTCATAACAAGATATAAAGACCGATCACTCATTAGCACGACCGGTGAATGTAGGTGTAATATAGTTAGTTGACATTTAGTAGTTGTGTCACGGAAACTGATAAATACACAAAGTTGGTTGTTTTGGTATAAGAGTGAGTGGAGTGGTATTGATTATGTAATAAATTAATGTGGTTGTAAAGCTTGATTATAATTTAATAGAGTCCTATCAGCTACACAACTATAAGACAGAAGGTAAATCTAAAATTTGAACAGGTTAAATAATTGTTCAATTAACTTTTTATAATTACTTCGCTGGTGCTTTAATATTCACCATATCTTTAGAAATAAAAATAATTTATACGTACAAAAAAGGCCGTCTATTTCTCACTATCGGTATAAAAGACCGATTGCAAGTCGAACAATAAAATAATACATGAATATTAAAAATGCAAAATAGTGCTCAATGCGCATCCGTACATAACTCCGTACGTCGGCACGCTAAGCTACATTAACACGTCTATCTTCAACCGAAGCTAGTTTAATACTACCCCTTGCCTGGCGGGTTATGTGAGGAACAGCAGCCACAATAACCACAAGGTCAACAACTGAGGGTTGCAGCAGATCTACAAATTTAATAATTAAATAAACGTAAAATATTATGGTTGCAAGTCGCTACCATTCGCTTAATAAGCTCATGTAAACGACCTGATCGATAGCTAATTTGTGGAGAGAAATATGTTTTGTGGAATTTGTTGTTTACTAACAGAGAATACAAAATTAAAATAAAATGTGCTTACAAATAATCAAACAAAGTCGATCATAGAAAATTATTAAAATATATAGACGGACGATTTATTTTGATATTATGATTTATTTTGATATGGGATCTCACCCCCTAAAGACTTTCCGTGGTGTGATATTTGTGCCATCAAACAAAATTTACAATTACATTACACGACCATACTAAAGAACATCTGTGGTATATAATTTATGTACTTATTCTGCACCATTTAACAGCACATTAATATGTCGTCACAATCTAAAAAACGCCCATTTGTTTGCTTTTTGTGTGCATATTCTGCATTTTTTAAAAGTACGTTTATAATCCATATGTGGTCCCACACAAACGAACGTCCATTCGCTTGCAATTTGTGTAATTATGCTGCATCTCGTAAAAGTGTCTTGAAAATTCATATGCGATCCCATTCGAATGAACGACCATTTACATGCAAAGTATGTAATTACTATTCATATACTAAAGGGCACTTGAAAAGTCATATGCGGTCCCATACGAATGAACGTCCATTCGCATGCAACTTATGCAATCATTCTGCACGTTTTAAAAGTAACTTAAAAGTGCATATGCTGTCGCATACAAAAGAACGTCCATTCGCATGCAACTTATGCAATCATTCTGCACGTTTTAAAAGTAATTTAAAAATGCATATGCGGTCGCATACAAAAGAACGTCCATACGCATGCAGTTTGTGTAATTATGCTGCATCTCGTAGAAACGACTTGAAAATTCATATACGGTTCCATACGAATGAACGCCCATTCGCATGCAAAGTATGTAATTACTTTTCATATACTAAAGGGAACTTGAAAAATCATATGCGGTCCCATACGAATGAACGTCCATTCGCATGCAACTTATGCAATCATTCTGCACGTTCTAAAAGTAACTTAAAAATTCATTTGCGGTCGCATACAAAAGAACGTCCATTCGCATGCAGTTTGTGTCATTATGCTGCATCTCGTAGAAACGACTTGAAAATTCATTTGCGGTCGCATACAAAAGAACGTCCATTCGCATGCAGTTTGTGTCATTATGCTGCATCTCGTAGAAACGACTTGAAAATTCATATACGGTCCCATACGAATGACCTCCCATTCGCATGCAAAGTATGTAATTACTCTTCATATACTAAAGGGAACTTGAAAATTCATATACAGTCCCATATGAATGAACGTCGATTCGTGTGCAACTTATGTGAATATTCTGCATCTTCTAAAACTAACTTAAAAAATCATATGCAACTGCATACAAAAGAACGTCCATTTGCGTGCAATTTATGTAATTATTCTGCATATTTTAAATGTAAGTTAAAAATTCATATGCAATTGCACAGAAAAGAACGTCCAATTGTATACAAGGTGTATGATTAAACCACAACACAAAAATGTCAACTAAAGAAGCATATGTATTCGCATATTAACTAACATTCATTGAAATTTATGTTTGTATGGTGCACAATTGAAAACTTATACTCGTTCAATAGTAGAAGGCGTCCAATTTGTTTAATTATATATAATAAAAACAATTCCATAAAAACATTTGTGATTGCGTTCTGATAGGTTTAATTTTACTTTAAATGTATGTGCCAATCTTTGGTTATTCAGTATAAATCCCTAAATGCATTAATCGTTTATATTTCCTTAACGAATGTATACTTTTTTATGTAACTGTGGTTCATCGCAAAAAGGTCGTTTAGAAATAGGAATGTTATTTGTGTGAATTTTCCTTATCTAAGAAACACTTTAGAAAGACATATGATGTTACATGTTAATAAAAATGCTCACTGGTATGGATTTTGTGTAGTTGTAATGCATTACAAAAAACTTATTTGCAAAGACTTATGCAATCACATACTAAGAAACGCGTATTTGTTAGCAAAATCTCGCATGAGCAAAAAATAATATAAGATTGCATGTGTGATCCCATACTTACAAACGTCCTCTTACGTGCAATTTGTGTAAGTATTCCGTAACACTATATGGTGTTCTGTGTGTGGTATTGGTTTTGCAAGTGTTAGAATAACTTCGCCGTTTGTTGTAGGTATAAAAGTATAGCAGAACCAGAAATGTGGACAAACGCCATTGTTTAATTGCAGAGTATTAATGTAATAGCCGGTAATAACTTTAGGGTTATTGTTTGTATAACTCGTTCGTAACCAAACTATATAACGAGAAAACCCATCTATGCAGCCACTTATTTCAATACCATAAGGTTTCAGTTTATCATATCCATCAACATGCCATAAGTAGTTTGGTCCTTTGTTGTAATATTGCCTCCGTCGTAATCTTTTTCGTCTACGAAATGAGACACTCTCTGAATCAAGTCTCAGTAACAAACGCCTTACAGTTTCTTGAGTCACAACGAACTTATTTTGAATGCATTTTAAGTGCATCCACCGATATCTGTGTAGGTGTCCCGAACCTTGTAATAGAAATTCCATAAATTCCTTCACATTATTTACGTCAGAATAGTGCTTTCTTCTGCATAATTGCAAACGCTTTAGGGTGCATTTAAGTTGCCGAATTGATATGAATAGTTTATGACGCAGAGCAAGTATTACTAAAATTTCTTTGTGATGCAATCCCACGTTAAAATACAATTTAATCAGCTTGTCTCTACCGTTTCTGTGCATGATTAGTATTTGCGCTACACGCACTCAATTAATGCTGCAAATACAAAATTCTTCACGAATGTTATCAAAACTTTAAGTATTACCTTTGTACTTCATCAATTAGTTCATCTTAAGACCGCTGATTCAACTGCCTTCAAACTATAGTATGTAGAATACTGTTGAAAATAAAGTCGAAGCTTCGAGAAAAAAGTCGAAACTTTGACTTATTAATTCTCGAAGCTTCGAGAAAAAACGTCGAAGCTTCGAGAAAAAGTCAAAGCTTTGACTTTTCAAATCTCGAAGTGACTTTATTTAAAAAAGTATGTGGCCTTCCAAACTTTCGTAAATTCCTTGTTAGCAACCACTTTGTTATATAATTGCAATTAACGATCAATTTCTTTAGCATACGAGGTTGTCATCGCTGACACAGTAATTTTTGCAGCCGCACTACTCTATTATCGATAGTCAATGTGAAACCAATTTGAAACTAATTTGTTGCAAAAGCATAAAAAGAGAATTACCGATTTTTAAAAAGATAAAACCTATCGATATAGCATTCGTCCATAAATATAAGCACTTCAAGAGCTCACCATTAATTGTTAGGACATAAACAAACGCTATTTCGAAAATATATCCATCCAAAGAATATTTTAGTATCATTCAACATAACTTATTTTATGAAGGTAGTAATGATTTGGCATAATCTTGTATACAAAAATATAAAACAAAAGGAGTCTAGTCGAGAAAAAGCCGACGGCGCCGGTAATGAAGGATTAATATACAATCGTATAAATCTTTCCAAAGGTATTTTTCTGTCGGAGCATTATTAAATACAAAGCATGCAAATGAATGTTAGTTACTATGGAATTGCACATTTACTTTTAGATTATTCGTCTCTGATGCGAAATAATTAACAAACAAACAAACAGGTGTTGAGTGATACAGGATTGCAAAAATATTTTTCCAATACAGAATAATCATACAAATGAATCTTTGCTAGAATGCGAGAACAAATGGGCTTTTACACTAGTTCTTTTTTATGTGAAACAGCCTCAAATTGCATGCGATAGTAGATGTTTTTATTAATAACTTTTTTGGGGAATGGTATAATCATACAAATTGTACGTACCAGGACATTCGTTAGTATGCGACCGAAAATGTGCGTGTAAAGTACTCTTCAATGATGCGCTATATTCATACAAATTAGATACCAGCGGACGCTAATTAGTATGCGACTACATATGTTTGTGCAAATCACTTTTTCGCGACGAGCTATAATTACGCAAATTGCATGCGAATGGAAGTTTATTAGTATACGACCAAAAATGTTTTTGTAAATTACTTTTACGTGATGCGGTATAATCACACACATGCGAATGGACGTTGGTTAGTATGCGACCGAAAATGTGTTTTTAAATAACTTTTGCATGATGTCGTATAATCACACAAATTGCACACGAATGGACGTTCGTTAGTATGCGTCTGAAAATGTCTTTTTAAATGACTTTTATGTGATGCAGTATAATCACACAAACTGCATGCGAATGGACGTTCGTTAGTATGCGACCGAATATGTGTTTGTAAATTACCTTTGTATGGTGTGGTATAATAACAGAAATTGCACGCGAATGGACGTTCGTTAGTATGCGATCGAAAATGTATTTTTAAATCACCTTTGTATGATGTGGCATAATTACACAAATTACAAGCGAATGGACGTTCGTTGGTATGCGACCGAAAATGTTTTAGTAAATTATTTTTATATGGTGTGGTAAAATAACACAAATTGCATGCGTATGGATGTACGTTAATATGCAACCGAAAATGTTTTTGTAAATTACTATTATATGGTGTGGTGAAATCACACAAATTGCATGCGAATGGACGTTCGTTAGTATGCCGTCGAAAATGTGTTTTTAAATAACTTTTGTATATTGTGGTATAATCACACAAATCGCACGCGAATGGACGTTCGTTAGCATGCGTCCGCAAATGTTTTAGTAAACAACGTTTATATAGCGTAGTAAAATCACACAAACTGCATACGAATGGACGTTCGTTAGTATGGGACCACAAATGTGTTTTTAAATCACTTTTGTATGATGTGGTATAGTCACACAAATTGCATGCCAATGAATGTTCATTAGTATGCGACCGAAAATGTCTTTTTAAATAACTTTTTCGTGATGCGGTATAATCACACAGATTACACGGGAATGGGCGTTCGTTAGTATGCGACCGCAAATGTTCTTGTAAACGACTTCTTCCTGACGTGGTATAATTACACAAATTGCATTCGAATGGGCGTTCGTTAGTATGCGATCGAAAATGTCTTTCTAGATGACTTTTTTGTGATGCAGTATAACCACACAAATTGCATGCGAATGAACCTTTTGTATGGGTATTCATCACGTGCCGTATTATTAGACAATTGTTAAGTGTTATTAATTAAAGATCAGTTATTAATACAAATGTTCCTTGCTTCACTTTATGATTCATAGCAACCTTGAGCGTGTTTGCGTGTAACGTGGTGCTCAAGATTTTGTTTTAGGGAATTTGCGAATTTCGCACTAAAAATTTTAGTTGGTTTTCCTACGTATGTGAAAATATGAGGCGTTAAAACGCGGAAGAATTGCATGACAATACGCATGTGATGGTGTAATAGCCGAATATCCTAATAATTTATAGTTATTATATTGAATTAAGTTTTATGCCTTTAAAAGGTGAGTGACTTATTATAGGAAGTGCAAAGTGCGGAATTGTACAGTAAGACAATCAATAGGAAGTACATGTGCAACGAACTCTAGGCTAGGTGTAATTGGAATTATTAAGTAAGCATAATTGCATAATTATTGTTAGCAGTTAAGAACTAATATAGAATAAGTACATAAAAGTCTAACCCTAAGATGTAACGGTTGTACTGCACCTTAAAGTGTTAATTAAATTAAATGTGAAATGGTCTTCGACTTTGTTTCTGATCACCTCTACTAAAGACCCCAAGAGAACACCACACGCATGCGTTGATTATATTTCTGGCATTTATCAATTCCTAACCTATATGTTATGAATTATGATGCCAAACGTAACACGTCAACGAACTCAAAGCGTTAAGATCTTTTGTAATGTTTGTAACAACACCGTTGATCATTTTACAGAATCGAGAAGGATGCTGAATTCTATACTAACTAGATTAGAAAATTTGGAAACGCGACCTGTTCAACATTTACAGTTGTTTCCTGAATCATTTGAAGCGGTTGTCCGAGAAGCACAAGAACCAATTAAACGTGAAATAACATAATTATTTATGGCTTATCGCAAAATCATAAGGAAAGACCAGACATTGTAGTAGTCAACAAAATTTTTCAAGCAACTAGAAATAATATAAATTTGACCTCGTCTCAAAAGCTAAGAAGACTTGGTGTTCAGAAAGATAATGCAAGTAAACCTCGTCCACCATGTGTTACAATGGATAGCACTTATCAGGTTTATAATCAGTGTCGTAGCTAAGGAATGAGCGCCCCCCCCTCGCGAAAATAACAAGAGGCCCCTATATATAATTTAAAATATATATATATATATATTGGGCGTCAAAATTATGCCGTGGAACTCGGGTAAAATCCACACCAACAAAAGTATGTTCGAAAATTACGTTAAATTTTCAAATTCGAAAATAGAAAAATTTCCAAAAATTTAAAAAGATATTGCTTACCCGTTTTCCTCTCTTCATCAGTTGAATGGCCTTCTTCAACTGCTTCCGGCTAGCTCAATAGGACCTCCTTTTGAATAGCTATATTCATTTTAAATCTTATCATTCGCGCACACGCCCAATAAAACCACAAAATACAACAAACATACAATCTTTTATTTATTCCTATTTACAAATGCAATTCATTATTATTTTATAGTTCACGTCACACTTCGGTAAATTTTATCTTGTACTGTCCTGTATTTAATTTTAAAATTATCAAACACATAAAATGTACTCGGAGTAAATGGACCTTGAATAATACCTTCTCTAAAATTCCTTCATTATAATTTATTTATTTATTTTAATACTCTACGTAAACTGTGGGATATGGTGAGCTCATAATAACCAATTAATGTATGCCCTTGTACTGTGCATACTCTAAAACTAAAAAAACAAAGCCATGTACTCTTCACAAAATTTCACATTCTGATGGAACGTTTAGAAGCTTTCTAAACACCTTCAATTTCTAGTTGAATACCGTAATAAAGTTATTTACTCAAATAATTCACACTACCTTGAAAAACACTCTTATACGCCACCCCAATATTTACAGTTTATAGGAATCACAATGTTAAATCGTTACCTGGAATTTTTAGATCTTCGCTCTATAGATGATGCCATGTAATTTTCTACCAGGTCTGCAGGTCGTCCTCGCTATTACTAGACGAACTTCATCGAAATAAATTCGCCAACGCCGCCTTCTCGATGTAACCAAATTCCAAATTTCATTTCACAGTAATCTACGTTACTTAATGTTTCGACACGAGTTGATTAAAATTATAGGGGATACCTCGATAAAATAATCTCGGCACATTATCCGCGTTTTTAATTAATTTAGAAGTTACCACTAAACAATACACGTTAAATTATTTGTTAATACTTACAACTCATGTTTAACTTTCATATGTGCTTTCGGGACGATCGAAATAATAAGACACGAAGTTAAAAGACAAGAGAGCGAGTTGTAGTTCTCTAGAGTATCCTCTCCTGGCCCCCAGTTATCCAAAATCCCCTGCACACAACACACATTCTCACAATTTTGCACTCAACCCCAATTTCAAATCTGCAAATTTCCGTACCTTGTTATAAAATTTCAGAAAATCACGCTACACTATCCTCGCGTCTATGCCAAGTTGAACTAACATATCGACCAATCGTAGACTTAATGACGTTTCTCAAATCCCTTCTCTACTATTGTGGTCGCATGCTTATACGTTTTCTCCGTCTCACTTTAACCTTGCTTGAGTGGTTGAAAAATTAATATTCTCGTTTGTTCACTGTTTACACACGTGGACTCTGTACGTGAGTTAAATAACCCCCTTGTTAGCATTTCCCGTGATTATAAGCGACGGTTTTACAATATACGTAGAATTTTTGTTGGTTATCTACAGAAATTATTGGAACGTGACATTTAAAAATACGCAGGTGTTCAATCGTAACATTTTAAAATAACACTTCTACGATTTGGATATTCCACGTATTTTAACCCTCTTGATATATTGGTAAGTTAGCAACGCGTCTCATCTTGGTATTACCGGGTTTTTAAATTATAATCGTTCAATTAAATTCAAATTAATTAATAAATTAATGGCATAGGCTTCTACCATTTAATTTCTTTGCAAACCTATTTAAATTTCATTAATTATTTATAAAATTTCGTTAATATTAGATACTTAAAAATGAATTAACTAATATAATTACCGCACGTAATTTCTGGTTGTTTCTTTATACAGGATGTTCTGAAATTGCTTTGTTTATATTTATTTTTGATCTTTTAAAACCACTATAATATATATATATATATATATATATATATATATATATATATATATTACTCATATTTAGACCAGGGTAGAAAATTAAATAATCACATCAAATAATTTTAATCACCGTGTATAAGGAATTTTATTAAATAATACGCTTTATTAAAACCTTGAAGTATAAATAAATGCGGTCGTTTCAGTAAAAATAAGAAATTTAAATTATGTACAAAACGCTTTATATCAAAAGAAACAGTATTAAAAAGCTCTGCGTGTAATTTAATTATTCCTAATAAAGAAACAAATGGAAATTACGTGCAAAATTTATATTAATTAACCCTATTTTAAGTAACAAGTAGTAGACAAAGCGTACAGATAATAATTAATATTTAGTTAGGATTCACTAAAATGAAAGGATAGAAGTCAATTTTAATTGGAGTTAATTAAACCATTATTAATAATAAGCATAAAAGTCTGTGAAAATCCAAGATTATAATACCAGAAAATAAAGCTCTGAGAATTAATATTATTTTGAACACCTGCGTAGTTTAAATATCACGTACGGCGAAAATTGTGTAGATAACAAATGGTTTTAAAGAATCTTGGAGAAACCGGGGCTTAATATTCACGAGAATGTGCGATACGGGGTTATTTAACCCAGATAGTCCACATGGACTAAAATATAATCGATAATAAAGAATATCAATTTGCACCAATACGAACAGGTTAGAAAAGGAAAGAGAAAATGCGTCAAGCAAAGACACATATAGTAAAAGGCGTGATTTAAGCAACGTCACGAGGGTCACAATTGGTTGAAAATAGGATGCAAATATCAGAGGTAGAAACAACAATTTCTGTACAAAATTAATTAGTTTTTCTCGGACATGTTTGCGTGCCGTGTGAGAATTTCTGATATTTTCAACTGGCGAGTACAAAATTCGTAAAAACCGACGCGCGAGCGACGGAATGGGAACATAGCATGAGAAATTCTTAAGAATTGTCTGTTTTGAGGACAAAAGCGACGTGCCGGCTATTCGCTATATATACCGGTGGTAATACGAATTTCGGCCTCTTAGACTTTTGACTATTCGATGCGTTAAAAGCTCTTACATCCGCGACTTGATTCAAGATGTTAAACAGTGCATTTTAGTTTGATAAAATAATTTAAAATTTTGCTCGTATATTTTAGTGATTCAAAATAGTTTGTTATTTACGTGCTAACATGAATGTACTTCAGTGCACTTAGATACAAGGTAATAAAATTTAGTATCACTGTACCAATTAGCAAAATTTACAACGACAAATGTATACACAAAAGTAGGCAGTTTTGGCGTATATTGGTGAAAAACGCATGAATTTCTTTGCTATTTTTCGGGGTGTTAATAATTAAATGGTTCAAATACGTGTCTGGATCCACGAAACAAGGGTCAGATATACACAGATGAGTTCCGGAAAAGCCCAGAAACAACTTTAAATAAATGGTGATGGAGAAAATTTTAAAAGCGTTGAGAATTAGAAGCCGTAAATATAATCCTGTTGGAATGGTGTGATTAACTAAAGGGACGATGTACATTGAAGCTTCGAGGACAGTAACCTTCAGGTAAATTATACAATTTTGTTTGACATTTTTGTGTGTGTTGAATAACTTTATAATTGATTTACTTTAAATGGACATTAGTGAAATTGTACTAACCATAAAATTTTAATTTTAAGATGAAATTTGCTTGTTTAAGTAGAAAGGGTATTTAGTATTGATGTGCTGAATTATGATGAAAATATGGGTATGTCTTTGAGCTCAATTAGACGAACCTGGTTAATTAACGTAAAGGGGTGGTAGATGCTCCCTTTATACTCAGACTCCGGTCTGCTTATATTGTTATATTAATTAGTAGGCATCCAACAAGGACTTTAATTCTGGATGCACGTTAAAGTGATAATAAAATTAATCTTGAAATTCTTTTTAAAACTGAATTTTATGCTGAAATTTAATTTGAAAATTTAATGTATTCTGAATATTGATGTAAATAGAGTTAACGTTGATGTTTGTGGTAGGAATGTGTTGTTTAATTTTATGAATGAGGAGGTTTATAAAATTAGGTGAGCAGCCGAGGCTAAACAGTATCACAGCAGTTTATGACGCCCAATCGGTGGGACTAGAATTTTTTTTGTTGAAAGGACCCAGTTCCCGCATTCACAGGAGTATATCACAGCAATATATATATATATATATATATATATATATATATATGTATATATATATTGTAACAAATACGATTTTCTGCTATTTAAATATATACTTTTGTCCAATACACCTATTCAATAAATATTACATTTCTATAGAAACCATATATTACGAATTCATACATAGTGCCCCATCTACATTTGAATAGTCAAAGTAAACTTTAAGTACTCTTCTATTTGTTTGTATCTTGATACAATATTCCCTTTCCCGGCGCATGCTTGAATAATTAACATTGCCTCGTGGTCAAGCTCCATTTTGATATCAGCATGTAATCCGAATACAAGTGTTATCGAGGGCCTGCAAGTTTTTTTGTTAAAACATGCCGTCCCAGAGGAAAGTAAGGTGGTGTCAACGGATACCGTAGATTCATTTTTAGCTGTAGCATCGACCTAAGATGGTTGTAAATACATTTCTACGGTAAGTAAGTAATTCACAAACTTACCTTTAAATTCATTATTCCCGTTTCTTTGCAGTGCAAGTTTTAGTGTTCTAAAGTTTTAACGTTACAAATATTAAGTAGCCACTATCAAGTTTTAGATTTTGACGTTTTAAAGTTTTACAATGGTTAACCGTATGGCTAGTACGAAACTGAAGTACAGTGAAAACGTATTAAATTCTCTTGGAAATTGGCTGAGCTTTAGATGCAGTTTTAATTGTTGCTAGGCAAGTGAGTGGAAATTTCCACCTTATAGAGGTCCAGCTCGGACACCTGTGGCAGCTGCGCGCAGCCACATTTGTAAGTACGTGGATGTTTAAAAAAAATTCGGCCGCCAAGCAGATATCCAGCGGTGAGTCATCCTCCATTTTATAGCTATATTCTTTTCAAGGAACATTCATTTAAGATGTACAAATAATTTTTGAAGATTCCATATATATTTATTTAAAGTTAATACTCGAAATTTTGTGAAGGTTTGTTGATCATTTAAATTGATACACGTAAAATTTAGTTCAAAATTTAGTATTTGAATAATGCATAAATGTCCTTGTTATTTTCAAGGTATTTCTATAAGATAATTTTGAAGTTACAAAGTTATATTAATATGTTTGCATTACTAAACATGTGATACGATAAGAATTGTTTGCCAAATTATAGAGTATAATATATTTTGACAGTACACCCGAAGTACAGCTTAATGCCGACAATAAGTATTTTTTGACCTTTGATTTCATTAAATATATCTATTAAAAATATAGTTCTATAATCTACAAAAAATTTTTTGAGCATTTAATTTGATTCTTGTAAACTGAACAGGATCCTATTCAAGTATCATGGTTAAACTGTAACATAAAAGTGAAAATCATATATTTCTTATAGAGAATTAATGTAAATTATGCAATTAAAAAATGTTCCATGAATATTCAGAGATTAATGTTAAATCGTAATAAAGAAACTGTTTTGAAAGTCTCCGTGCAGATAACTATGTACAAACAATGTATATATATATATATATATATATATATATATATTGCTGTGATAAGGGGTTGCTTAAGGGTGTTCGTTATAGTAAAGGTCGTTCGGGAAGGAGTAATTAGAATAGTCAGCAGAAAACTGCACTTATTTAAGGAAATAATTAAGAAATAGACATAGTTTGTAGATAGTAAGTAGTCAACACCCTGTATATAGAGTAGAGATAGTTTTTAAGCGACGCAGATACACATAGGAAGACGCATGGTTGGCGTAGGAATGAGAAATACATGTATTAAGTAGATAGTAAATATTAACTACCCTGTAGATAAAGTTTAGTTAATTTAGGTAAAACAAATAAGGATATTTTTCAGTGGAAGCACGCGTATATTGAGAAATAAAGGATAAAGTGTAATCAGACACGCATTAAGAAGAAGAGTTCCAGACGATTAAATTAATACGGATATAGAAATAGAGTTTCAGGTAGTTAATAGAAATGCGTACAAAGATCTAACCATTTTGATAAGAGAAATGATTAAAAATTGCGTGAATCACATGTAAACATGAAAATTTAAAGTCGGGTTGCATCAGTTGTTTATAGAAACGCAAGTAATCTATCAAAATACAGCATTTTGACAATGTAAGACAGCTGCGGGCAGGTTGTGATTATGGGAAAACGTGGAGCATTACATCAGAAACTGCTCGAAATAAAATTATTTGATTGGTCAGAGACAAGCGACAAGTTCTAGACCAAACCCACGGATGGAGTGGGAATTCGAGATTATATTAGCAAGCACCTTGATAAGAAAGTCAGTTTTGAACTTAATGAAGGCCGAAGTGCATTGCCATTAAACAAAGTAATACGTAATAAGTATAAAAGTAAAAATAAAATGAGTGCAAATATGAAGATTACAATTGCCGTTTAAACGTAAGTACGTTTTTAATGAATTTATTGTAAACTAAGACATAAAAATAATAGGGTTTCGAGGTCTGAGGGAAATAGACTAGGATTCTGATGTTAAGAAAAAAAAATACAGTAATACAATTTAAATGTCAAGGAGAAAAGAAGAATAATACAATCTTGAAGTACAGGGGTGAAACAAACTACAATTTTAAGTCTGGGGCAAGAATGATAAAAGTCTATGTTTGAAGAACTGAAATAAATTGGGGTATATAATTTAATGGTGGTGGTCCATAGTGTAATAATTTGAATGGAATCCAGAATTGGGGAAGATCATTTTTATTGGAAGCGTCGATGTGAAAAAGATAAAACCAGGTCAGATTTTTAGTTATAAGACATCTGTTTTTCTATATGAATATTTATTTTATTTTTAATATTGAATTTGCTAAATATGATATGCTTGTGAGGAAGTCAACAAAAAGAGTTGCATACGTATAGAATGAGTAATGTGATAACAGGTTTAGAATATTCTACACTTTGTTGGTAAAGATAACAAGTTTTTTTTGGTGACTTTGGGTTTTGAGTAAATGATTGTTAATAAATGAGATTTATAAAATTAACTGATTGAAAAGTGTATTTCGAATAATTTCAAAAGCTGTACATAACATATTGGTTTCATTATATAAAATCTAAATTTACTGAATTTTAAAATTGCAAATAAATGCTAGCCGAGGTCATAAGATTTAAATAGTACAAAGGCGGAGCTACAAGTTGAATAGGAAAGTGATAACCCGCAAGGCGGTAACGTATCGAATTTTGCCATTGGTAGATAGAGTTGTTTAATGATAAAGTCCAGTTGATAGCAATATTAAGAAAACAGCTGGAGGAGGAGATAATTACACTTAATCGTGATTTATTTAGTATTTAAAAGTTTAGAGTAAAAATATAATAATGGACAAGAGAATACGGGAAACACGGGAAGCGTTAAGGCAACAAGGAGTGGAGATAGGATCCCAGGAGAGCGTGATAATTCAGGAAACCAGTTCCTGTGAAGAAAGGCGAATTTCACAAGAAACCAAAATGTTAGATATCTTAATGGCATTAAATGATAAAATGGATGAAAGTGAACAAGCCATAAATACAGTTACAACAAAAATGGATGAATACAATGAGACATTGGGAAATGAAATCAAGATTCTTAGCAATGGACTGCAAGAAACAAACCTCACTATCGCGGAGATTAAAGCACAAATGAATGTAAAAATTGGGAGAGTTTCTGAGTAAATAGACGGTTTATGGCATCATATTTCTTTAAACGAAACGAGAAGAGTACGAAAGCGAGTCCAACAATAAAATTACGAATTTAAATATTAAATTAGGAGAAATTGAATAAAATTGCGAAACGGAATTCAGAACAATAAATTAAGAAATAAATAATTTAAAAGGTAATCCAATAAATTTTAATAGAGAATCAAATAGGTTAATTCAAACGAATCTTTCAATTGAACAGTTTACGAAATTTTACGGGGACGGAAAATTAAATCCTAAGATATTTCTGAAAAATTTTAAAATGTTGACACAGGGATCTTCAGATGAATTATTGAAATTAAATTTAATTAGGGCAATATTAAGAGGGAATGCTGAAAGATGGTACAATTTAGTTGAGAGTGAAATAGAAACGTTTGAACAGTTTGAAAGCAAATTTTTACGTCAATTCTGGAATGACAATCAGCCAAATCGAATTCGAAGTAACTTAATTATGGGAACATATGATTCGGCGAAAGGGATAACGCGAGAATCATATGCGATTGAGAAATTTACTGTAGCGAAGCAATTGGATCCTCCTTTAGAAGATAAAATTATTATAAGTTATTTAGCAAGTCATTTTAACGCTGAAGTAAAGCGATACATTACGACGCAAAATATAGTGGATAGAGATACGTTTATTGATTATTTGCAGAGATATGATGATTTGGAAAATGATTATGAAATTGAAAATAATGTTAGGGATCGACGCACGAATTTTATAAGGAATACGGAGACTCGGAATAATTATCGAAGGAACAATTATAATTATGATCGCGGAAGAAATTTTAATAAGGGGAACTATGGAAACTTTAATAATGATTTTAGGCAAAACAGGAATAATGGTCAAATACCAAGGCAACGAATGGAGAGAACGAATCATGAGGGAAATAATAGAGTAATAAATAGACAGGAAAATGATGATCGACGGACGCAAGCTAGAAATATTAATAGTATGGAAATAAGAAATACGAATTGCACAGATACAGGGATAATGAGTCAGGCAGGACCTTCGACGCGAAATCAGGAAAATTCTACGGATTAACGGATATGAGCACCAGCGCGAGTTTATTAAATATGAAATGGATAATGAATTAGGAAGATTTGAAAGAAACTTATTACCAATAATTAATTTAAAGGTGGAAGATAGAATAGTTAAAGTGTTAATTGATACTGGAGCAGAAGCATCACTTGTTGCGGAAGAGTTTGTTAAACGAGAAAAATTGGGGGATAAAGCGATAGCTATAGCGAGGTGTAATTTAGTGGCATCAAATAATAAGAGATTTAGTGTAATAAATGAAATGGTAATTCTGAGATGTGAAATGGGGGATAAAATATGGGAAAATGAGTTTATGGTAGTAACTGGACTGAAGATAGATGTTATATTTGGGATGAATATGATAGATAAGTTGGGGTTGAAGATAAATGCGGAATGCAAAGAGATTGAGTGTAATGGGAAATATATTAATGGTATGAAGAGGAATATAGTAATAGAAGACGACTGCGTAAATATTAATCAGTTTAGTGAAGAGATAAATAATGGGTGTAATGAAAATGAAGATATTAAGTGTCCAGATGATTCAAGAAATAGGGTGAATATATTATTGAATAAGCATTCAGAATTAATTGGGTCGAAGTCGAGAATTGCCACGGGTTATGTGCACAAGTTGGAAGTAACGAATACAGAGCCGTTTAACAATAAAATATATCCTATTCCAGTAGCATATAGGAATAGAGTGAAGGAAGAAATTGAGGAAATGTTATGTGAAGGTATTATAGAAAACTCCAGTACACATTTTGTGAATCCATTAGTCGTCGTGAAGAAAAATGATGATATCATTAGGTTATGTTTGGATGCAAGAAAGATAAATAAGCGAACGAAGCCGCAGTACAATTGTCCACCAACGATGGAGAGCATATTAGCAAGAATAGGTAATAAGAAAATATATAGCAAATTAGACTTAAAGAATTCATTTTGGTTGATTCCATTAGCGCGAAAATCAAGGAAATATACGGGTTTTTCTGTAGAAGGAAGAATATATCAATTTAGGGTGGTCCCGTCTGGTTTGTCCTCGAGTACGGCTGCATTGGTGAAGGCGATGCAGAATATTTTGGGACCGTATAAGGAATTTTGTATCCACTACGTGGATGACGTGTTAATATTTAGTGATAGTGTGGAACAACACTTTGTTCATTTAGAAAGAATATTATTAGAATTAAATATAGCAGGTGTAAGGTTAAATTTAAAGAAGTGCGAATTCTTTCAAGATAAAGTTAAATTTCTGGGATATCAAATCAGCACGAAGGGCATAGTTATAGATAAAAATATGATTGAGAAATATAGATTAAAAAGACCCAGATTTAAGAATAGAAAGGGGGTGGCTAGAAATAAATAAGCTTAATTGACCCATGCAAAGACAGATGAATAGATAAAAGGAAATGTAAAATAAATTATGACTAGGTATACATAGAAAAATAGAATAGGATTTGAATATAAGAATAGGTATAGGTATAAATAGTATAGTATAATAGGACTTAGGCATGAGATAAATAAAATGTAAATATGAGTTTAATAAAGAAAAAAGTTGGATTTCAGAATGGAAATAAAAATATAATAATTTCATACCAATGCGAGTTTAAGTTCACGTTGGGCGCCAAAAAGAACATTGATATAAAATTTTATATTTTAATTTGGGGGAATTATGCTGTGATAAGGGGTTGCTTAAGGGTGCACGTTATAGTAAAGGTCGTTCGGGAAGGAGTAATTAGAATAGTCAGCAGAAAACTGCACTTATTTAAGGAAATAATTAAGAAATAGACATAGTTTGTAGATAGTAAGTAGTCAACACCCTGTATATAGAGTAGAGATAGTTTTTAAGCGACGCAGATACACATAGGAAGACGCATGGTTGGCGTAGGAATGAGAAATACATGTATTAAGTAGATAGTAAATATTAACTACCCTGTAGATAAAGTTTAGTTAATTTAGGTAAAACAAATAAGGATATTTTTCAGTGGAAGCACGCGTATATTGAGAAATAAAGGATAAAGTGTAATTAGACACGCATTAAGAAGAAGAGTTCCAGACGATTAAATTAATACGGATATAGAAATAGAGTTTCAGGTAGTTAATAGAAATGCGTACAAAGATCTAACCATTTTGATAAGAGAAATGATTAAAAATTGCGTGAATCACATGTAAACATGAAAATTTATAGTCGGGTTGCATCAGTTGTTTATAGAAACGCAAGTAATCTATCAAAATACAGCATGTTGACAATGTAAGACAGCTGCGGACAGGTTGTGATTATGGGAAAACGTGGAGCATTACATCAGAAACTGCTCGAAATAAAATTATTTGATTGGTCAGAGACAAGCGACGAGTTCTAGACCAAACCCACGGATGGAGTGGGAATTCGAGATTATATTAGCAAGCACCTTGATAAGAAAGTCAGTTTTGAACTCAATGAAGGCCGAAGTGCATTGCCATTAAACAAAGTAATACGTAATAAGTATAAAAGTGAAAATAAAATGAGTGCAAATATGAAGATTACAATTGCCGTTTAAACGTAAGTACGTTTTTAATGAATTTATTGTAAACTAAGACATAAAAATAATAGGGTTTCGAGGTCTGAGGGAAATAGACTAGGATTCTGATGTTAAGAAAAAATACAGTAAT
>JARFIW010000456.1:0-104079 GCA_036346225.1 Platerodrilus igneus | reverse complement strand
AGCCCAAAATTTATAATTTAAAATTTGTAAATGGTAAGGGTGGATTTTAAATCTGTTTACAGATTCGGATTCTACATAAAATTCTAGACTAACAAGATGTATCGCATGACTAAAAAAATTTATATGGACGGTTAGAAATCGATCTTGGTAAAAAATCTTAAAATTGGGGTAGCTTCCTGGGGGATGGTATTATCTGGAAAATTCTTAAAGATTCGGGTAGCAAAATCTAATATTGATTGATACCAAACAAGATAGGTTTATCTTGTGGGTGGAAATGTGGAGAAAGATTTATCTCGGGGGTGGAAAGAATGCGGGTGTGACGTAATCAAAATGGTTGGGGGGGTCCGAGCAAGGCGGAGAGCAAGGCGGGAGCAAGGAGAGAGCAGGAGGAGATTCATCTCCCTCATTTCCTCCTTATGGGAATTTACATGTAAAGGAGGAGTGAGGAGGAGTGAGGAGTGAGGAGGTGTGCTCGAATGAACATCATCCTCTACTTTAGATAAATAAATTATCAGTAAGATTAGCGCTACAATAATGATTAAGCTAATGCTAATGTAAACAAGACTCTGTAAGTGATTACGATTGTGAAAGATAATTATTATTGGTTTATTATATTATTATTATTTTTGTATCACAGTATCATGTTCTTTAGATTTATTCTAACCAAATTTGTTGGCGTCTGCTTTCTAATTTGAAAATAATGTTTTCCTATGTCTAATAGCCACATAGAAGTGATGTGCTTACAGAGCTGTTTATAATGCTTGTATTTAACTCAAAGAATCGATGGGTGGTAATTCACTTCAGCAGGTGATAAAATAAAACTGTAGCTTAGAACTAATTAGTTCCCACTGTGAAATAAATCAATGTTAAGTGGTAGCACCTAACCAAAGGTTAAAAAATTGTCTCCAATAGATCAAAGCATTTAGCTCTCTGAAAATTTTACTTAAGTTGACAAATTACTCCATTTAGCCGTAACTATATCTTGAAAGAACTTTACACGAGTGCCGCTAGAAATATACTAATCTTTAAATTTTATGTTACCTACAAATATAACGACAATATAAGAGGCGTGCTTCTGAAAAACTAGAGTATCAAATAACTGAGCCCATTACATCTTCCTGTCTCTTCCTAATGGAGCCACGTTTAAAGTGGCACTTACAGATGTTTTACATACAGTATCTTAGAATTCGAAAGCTAAGCAATGAAATAAATATTAAGTTGATTAAGAAATATACTTTAAGTTTGTTAAAAGTTAGTCCGAAGTTAGAATTTTTAAAATTTGTAGAAAGAAATTCAGCTTGACCCAATTACAAACTAATTTTTCTGATAACTTTAGAATTGTTTTTTAAAGTGTGTGATCAATACCTTCATTAGCAAATATCCTAACTTGTAAAAATTCTAATTAATTTAATCTATAATTAATTTCGATCTCATTTTTAATATGAAGAGGTTTCCTAGTCTAGGCTCATTTTGTAACTTGTACGGTGTTGGCGACCTCATGAGCGATTCTAGGCCTAGCAAAGCGGGCACCCGCGCTAAGGGAAAATTTATGATTAATGTACAAATAGAGTGCCGCGAGTTAGATTTTGGGCCTCTTGGAGCGGCTTTTTAAAAAGGCTTCTCCCAAAAACCCTTCTAACAAATTTATTAAAACAGAAATTACAATGGAAATTAACAAATGGTTGCGTTATATTCATTAACGTTTTAACAATCAAAATTACTTTCACTAATTAAATTTTAATTAAACTAAATTTGAGTAGCTTGAACAACCAATAATGTTAAAGTTGTGAAGCTCGAGACTGACTGGCCATCTTGGGCTTGTGAGGGTATTTATGGTGGCCCTGCCCCTCACATTGCTTGTGGGAACTGCAAAGCTCACATCTGCTATTATCTTTATTCATTTATACAATACAAAGTAACAATCTTAATTCTAACAATAAGTTTCTTACAATCTATTGTGACCTGCACCTGCAGTGTCAAGTTACGTCTGGAATACAATGTATTCATATCCGTCCTCATGTTTGGTTTTTGAACTTCCATTCATCTTTTGTAATATGTTCTTCAATTATACATTGTTGCATTTAACTTAAGTTTTAATGATTCTATTTAAATATACATATGTATTAATTTGGGAGATATGTAACTCGCTTCGCAAACCACAAAAAACTAAAATATGCACAAAGTAGTTTAGTGATTAAAACAAAATACACGAAGCCAGAATCCCTAATAGTAACAAAAAAAAGAACCACCAAGCTTGTTACGTTTACGGTACTTTCAGTATCAATTAAGTAAAATTTAACTTCGCCGATCTCCGTTAATCATGTAGAACCTCGACGTAAAAAAGATAACGCCTACAAATTAGTTTGCACGAGTAATCTTCGGGAATAAAGTACACAAATTAATAAAAGCTTGGAACTTACGGGGTTCATTACTAAACGCCACGACTGCTACCTGGGTCCCACGGGTAGTCCCTTGGCTGGGGTTTTTTCGATGCGGTCCAACTGTCCTCGTCGAAGAAGCACAAGATAATTTTGTAGATATACAGAAAAAGGTACAGAAAAGAAAGGAATTACTTTGCCGAACTCGGAACTTCACGCTCCTCCGACCCCGTCAAATGCCGATAGTAAAGTCCTTTCCTTTGAGAGGCTTAGTTCTCACGAGCTAGAGTCTCTCCTACCATTTGTCACGCTCCCACGACCAAACTTCAAACCACAGCTGCATTCTTGTAGCTTTGGAAACGCGACCGTATGCTATTTGCATATTATAAATCATGAGTTAATGTTCATAAATGCGTGGGAAACTAATAATCGTGGAACTTATACGTAAAAGCTTAAATTAACCCATATTTGATTTAAAAATCCCCTAAAAATTAAATTGTGAAATAAAATGTGTGAAACCTTATATAAAGAAAAGGGGCAACAAGCTACATAAGGTTTTCAAGGGAATAAAATGTACGTCTAGGCCTGCTTTAAAAAAACGGATGTTTGAGTTTTTGATTTAGACCTATAATATGTTCTCACACGATAGGCTCAGCTCTCAGAATACTCAGACACAAAATTTTATCAGAACTAATTTGAATAAACTAACGTTGTTTGGATTACAGAAATCCACTGTTTTAAATAAACATATAATACGATAATAAATGCACGTGTGCTCTTTAAATTGTAGTCTTCTACTCATAAAATAACGTAAACGTAATTATTTTGAAAATTACTAACGCTGAAATACGCATAGCTTGCCTTTGTTTACGTCCACTGCCAATCAAAGATTATTGCCAGTCTGTCACCACCTTACCGCATACTCCACCTACAACAGCATCTCTCCTTTACGGAAATATTTCTAGGCGACAGTTATTCTTCATAACTATGTAGCATCTTCAAAATGCAGGCGCATTCATTCCTGTCATAATTATAGTCGTTCCCTTACGTATATACATTTAATTTAAAGCAATTATTGATTTATATTTAACAATAACTATAGTATGCAGGTCAAATAAATTATCCGTAATCTGTTGTTTGGAATGTACGAGGTAGGTTACTTCTCGACGCTCTCAAGTATATGCATTTAGTTACTAATTAACCGGGTTTAAAAGAGTTTAATAATGTTGAAGGTAAAGGCGATCTACGTGCAACCTGCGACCTTAGTTAAGACAACATTGTCATACTACTTAGTTCGGTTCTTTTAACAATGATTTGCATTGTCAAATTTATATAAACTTTAATTAAACAATTTATTACAGTGCAACAAAGTAGTTAAATTTTAGGCGTAAATTATGGAGTATAGGAATTCTCCGCGTAATTACGGAATAAAAAATTAGTAATTAGTTTTCCAAGAAGCATCAAAATTTGTATCGTAATTATTTCATATTAGAAGCAACGGTATTATTTTTACGGAATCACAATGCAGTTTAAATCGCAAATAGAGATATTTTCTTTTGAGTATATGCAGTCTTTTAGTTAAACTTCGATACCTGACCAATGTTCGAAACGCTTGAGGTATTGACATCTAAAAATTTTCAGCTTGCGTTGAAAATAAGAATTATGGACTTATAAAAAATTTTTGTTTGTAGAATTTTCATCACATTTTGGTAAGTGGATTTTAAGTTATGTTGTGCCATACTTCGTTTTTATTCCACATCTGACAAAGAGTCATTTGACGTTTAAAGTTTGATTTTGTTGTGTCAGCTGAGAAATATTTAAAATTACTCCGTATAATTTATAGCTCAAAGTTCAACACATGCATAGTATACATATTCAGAGAAGTTGATATCCACCTCATATAAGTACTTACATGTTTACAAAATTGTGAAACGTAATTTGCCCATCTCAATTTATATTAAACATTTTAACATAAAATTTCCTGTTATGTCGAAAGTATTATTTTAGTTAAAATTTATGAAAATTATTGACACCTTCAAAATGTTGTTCAATATCTATCAATTTTTTAATACCCGATTTTATAATTTAAGTAGAACCGCTTAATTCAGATATAGTTAATTGTAAAAGTGTGCGTGTGTACATAAAGAGGAAATTACTTTCGTGTATAATCATAAAGGAAATTTCTAATTTTTGAATATACTCCAGAAGTAATTTTATTATATATTTCGAGTATTATAAAAGGTTTTGTACATACAAAATAGTTTATATTCATCAACTAAGTGTGTCAGTGTTAGTCGAAATATAGTCATTTATTCTACGGTGTGCGATTTGAATATCCATCCTTTGGTGTTGTTTGTTTATTGTAACTATCATAAACGGTTTATTGATTGGAGATCAGATTAAGCTACAACGACCTCTTGTGATCGCAACTTTTGCAGGGAATTTTGGCAGTTCAAAATGAAAAATATATGAAACAAAATTAAGTGGTTCTTTAAGAAAATGTTTCAAGGTTGATAAAATTGCCGATGACAAGGGGCAGACGTGCGTCCGAAATTTAATGAAAAAAAAGGCAGACGTGTTGTTGCAGTGACAAGACCTAGTAGCTAGAGCGACTCCCACCTCGGAAGCCAAAAGATGCTGGATCCAGAGCCAACATTCTCGTCGTCAGCTATACATTTGCCGCTAGAGGATATCGAAGCGGACCTGGGCCTCCACGAGGATCCAACGCCTTGTCACCGACTGTAAATGCGAGTGACCCTTTCTTATTGCCTCGACAATTATGTGACTAGAACTAACTAGTATAATTCACAAAAACCCCATTAGAGTTTATAACATATCCAACCCCAATGATATGTGGACGGCATTTTAGTGACACTCATTGTGTTGGGGATTTATAGATTTTAAAACAGCAAAAGAAAAGTGCATTTAAAATAACAAAGTTGCTAACACTGCGCGCGATGCGGCCACGCAAGATTTCGTTTTTATATTCAAGTTCTGCATTGCCACTTCACTTATTTCGGAGTGCTTGATATGAGCACAACGCTTCTTAGTTTCATCTTGAAACTATAAGACTAAAAACATGTAGTATTTATTTATAACTTAGGTGTAAAGATGTTCCAATTCATCTATCAATTATTGTTTCAGTATATTCCTCATTCTTCAAGTCATATCAAGGGATAGAAAGTCCATTGCCCATTGTTAAGTTGCTGCGACGAGTTCAATTTTTTCAATAAATATACGCGCATGAGATTAATGCTTATGGAAGAAAATGCGATGCTTTCCTATTTTAAACATATAAGAAATACTTCAATTACAAATTGAAACAATACATCATTTACACATGGTGAACAGCAGGATAGGCTATGGTTACTTTATTCAAAGTCAACGGACGCTGTTTACGGTTTTGCTTGTCGTTTATTTTCCCTAAGCCCTATTATTAAGAGCGCTTTTGGATCTAATGAAGGTACGAGTTATTACTTGTCAATTTGACAGTGTCAAACGCTTGCCTGTACAGAGGGCGTAGTCGATTTCACATGAAATGCCAACAACATATTATTTAAATTTTTATAAGATTAATATTCGAATTTATTAAACTAGGCTTGCCTTTTGTCCATGAAAGTAATTAAATTAAAGTAATTCCAAGTAATGAATCCTTTGTATTACGGCATGTTGGCCATCTGATTAGCCAACAGTCATTGTATGTTTGCGTAGTACAGGACGTGGGCGGATCAACGCCTAAATAATTTAGATCGCAGTGAAGTTTGTTGATACCTGCAGCATAAGGGAACAAACAGGTGTTGTAAAAAGGATCGGCTAAAAGATCAACAGGTAAACTTCACTACCTTAAGTTATAAAACAACACACTGTTCTCTAAGATACGATAGCTGCATCTAGAATGATCATCGCAGCTGGCTTTTCCCTTGTCAAAAGCCACCACCCTTCTTCTTTGCGTGTTCTGATTGGTCGACAACACTGACATATATTTATTACAAAACGTGGGAAATATCTTATTTATCATTCCATTTTCATAAAATACATAATAATTCCCCGAAACATTGTTGGGAACTCAAAACCACGTTCTATGTATAATGCGTAATACCCTACTTAATTATACAAAAAATCCTCCACGATTAATTACTGACAAGAATCCTTGTGAGGCCAATTGGATATCAGAGTGACTTGAAGCATCTATTTGAAGCGCTCAAGTTTCACAAAAACAACAAATTTCGCAAAAAGTGTATCATAAAATACTAAATCTAACAAGTGGCCTGTTTTGTGGGAAACTATAGACTGACAAACCCTATGTTCAGATTCGAACTGAACAACAGTGCCAGAGAGACATTTTATAGAGATTACTAACCATCGTACAATTTTTGGCTACTGACAACTTAACATATAAATAGCATGAGGAGAAGTAGTGAGACCCAAAGTTCAGTGTAATTTTTTGAATTTGGATAAATTAATTACGCGTTTTGTCCTAACCTTGCGCAAGCACTTGCACCAAACTATAAACAAGACCGTTGCCAAAAACCACTACATCAGTAAAAATGTTCAGAATAAATTTAGTGGTGACTTCAGTCAAAAAAGGTCGCAGGGTTACATTTTAATGAAGAACAGTAAATGGCGCAAGATATTGCGTTGAGTGAGGAATGCTATAAAATGTAGTTTAATGTTTTCCGCTCAAAACATCGCTCCTGTAAAATTTCTTTTCTTTCTCATACGATTCGAATATTGCAATAATATTTTTCATAAAATTATTGTATTTTAAGATGAAATAACCTAACCAAGTTTATTATATCAACTTATAATTTAGAATGTTTTCTGGGCTGGTGTTGTATTGTTTATTGTTCTGACTCTTTTTATATCGTGTTCCTGTGAATCTTGCTACCGTATAAAGCGCACGGTTCAAACAGAAATAGAAAGGATACTTAAAGTCAGGACCCGCACGAATCACGATTACAAAACAGAACACAAAAAAACGTAGAAAAACCAGGCTAACTACCATTGCGGTGCGGGGGGATTCCCAGCAGAACAAAAAAATACATGGGCATCGATTTTCTATTTACAATAAAAATTAATTTAAAAAAATATCCGTTTAAACCAATAAAAAAAATAAATAGTAATATTACAAAGAACAAATTTCAAGAGTTGACGTACGAAGCGCGCATTTCATTTAACATGTAGAATTTCATTAGTAAAAAAAAAATTAAAAAAATTAATGTTAAACTTTCTCAGAACACCGGGGTGTTAAAGTAAAAATATTAACGGTAGAACAAATTGTAGTAAACATTTAATAGAGTACTATGCAGCACCAGCGACGCACTAACAACAAAGTAGGGATCAGCGAAGTTCGGTGACCAGAGGCGGTGGATTTTTGGAGTGGAACCTTCAGGGTAATTTATACAGGAGCAGAGGAAGGAAATTCGAATGTGAGGATAGTTTTGTGAAAAAAATAGCACACTGTGTAGAAAATTACTTGCAAAAGAACGAAAGAGTATCCATGGTTAGATTAGAATCTAAACTGGTAAACACAGTAATAATACCTCTAGCTATAGTGACGAAGAGGTAGGAGCGATCTACAAAGATATCGAAGACATACTAACTAAGATACGTAAAAGGACATGCAAATCTAATAACTACTTGGGATTTTAATGCAGTGGAAGGGGATGGCAGGGAAGGAGCGGTATTAGGCACTTTAACTTTGAGAAACTAAAAGATAAAGATATTCAAGAAAGATTCGAAAAAAAGTCAAATGAATTGCTTAAAGATATCGGGAAAATATCTTATTAAGGAAGTACAAACAGAATGAAATAATATTAAATCCAGCTTAGACATGGCGGTCAGAGGTATTCTGGGGTATACACAAAAAGAAAATAAGAAACCATGGATAACAAAGGATATCCTGAATTTAATAGAAGAGAGAGCAAAATACAAAAATAAATCAGACGAAACCGGAAACACAGATACAACATCATAAAATGGGAAATTATTTGCAAATGCAGGAAAGCTAAAGAACAATGGATTGATGAAAAGTGCAAAGAAGTACAAACTAAGATGGAAATAGGAAATACAGATGAAGCATTCAAACTAATTAGAATCAATTTCAGGGATATAAGACCGTATAGCATAAATATAAAGGACACGGGAGGAAACGTCATTATATAAAATATAGAGAAAGTGGGTAGATGGCAAGAATATATAGGGAAATTATATGCAGGAGAGAAGCTAGCAGCATTTGAACAGGAATCACATATTGAAAATGATGAATTGGGATATCCTATACTTAGAGATGAGTTTGAATAAGCATTAAAGGATCTTAAAAATGGGAAGGCGCTGGGTACAGATAAGATGCAAGCAGAAACTGTAAAAGCCGCTGGACAAGCAGTAATAGAACGTCTCTTCCAACTTGTAAACTATACGTATGAAATTGGCGGATACCCAAAGATTTCAAACGTAACATCATAGTAACTATACCAAAAAAGAAAGACGCGGATAGATATGAAAATTTTCGAACAATAAACTTGACAGCACATGTGTCAAAAATATTAACTAGAATTGTACAAAAACGAATGGAAAAACGAGCTGAAGAAATACTAGGAGAAGATTAATTTGGGTTTAGTCGAAACAGGGGAACACGGGAGTCTATTTTGGCTCTGAGAGTGATAATGGAGAAAACAATAGAAAAAGAGGAAAGAGTGTATATAGGGTTTGTAGATCGAGAAAAAAGCATTCGACAATGTAAAATGGAAAAAAATGTTCGAAATACTCAAAAAGATTGGAATGAATTATAGGGATAGACGAATAGTACATACCTTATACAAAGAGAAAACAGCAGTAATAGAATTACAGCAGGAACGTAGAGAAGTAAACATTAGAAAAGGGGTGAGACAGGGATGTGCTCTATTCGCATTAATTTTTAACTTGTACATTGACGAGGCAATGAATACTGTCAAATGCAGGAAGACATTTGGAATTACTATGCAGGGACAAAAAATTGATATGCTTAGATTTGCAGATGATATAGCGGTATTTGCATCTAGCAAAGAAGAGTGGGAAGCTGCTCTTAATGAAATGGAATCGGTTCTAATAGAGAGATACAGTATGAAAATTAATAAAAATAAAACTAAAATACTAGTGTGCAAAGGTGGGGATAATAAATCAAAAACAAGAATACAAATAGGTAAAAAGGACTTATAAGAGGTTAAAGATTTTTGCTACCTAGGAAGCCAAATAACGCAAGATGGGAAAAGCGCAAAAGATATAAAACAAAGATTAACTCAACGTCGTGCTACATTTAACAAGAAAAAGCAACTACTGTGTTCAAGGACAATAAACATAGAAACAAGGAAAAGATTGCTTAAAACAGATGTGTGGAGCACAGCACTGTACGACTGTGAAGCCTGGATAGTAGGAGAGCGGATAAGAAAAAGGCCTTTGAAATGTGGTGCTACAGACATATTATGAAGATATCATGGACAGACATAGTTAAGAACAAATATGTAGGGGAAAAAAGAAATGTGTGGAAAACGGTAAAAAAGAGGAGAGATAGGATGATAGGCCACATACTACGGCATGAGGGAATAGTGCGGAATATATTAGATGCAGAGATAGGAAAAAAAGAAGTACAGGTAGACCTAGGTTAGACTATTCACACAGATAGTGAATGACTGTAGGAATTTCAGAGAAATGTGTAGGCTAGCTCAGAATAGAAATCAATGCAGGTTTCTTATGCCACCCTCAAACTAACTTGCACCTATTTTTATAGCTTTTGTGTCATTTTGTGCCTTCGCATGAATAGAATTAAATTTTACGAGTAAAAACAAATTCATTCAGTTAGCAGTTCGATTTCTTTTTTAAAGTGTAAGGTTCTGTGCCTTTCTTTATAAAACAATTTGAATTATTTTTTCCGGAGTCGGGTTTTTCTTGTAGGTATAATTAAGTATTTGACCTACAAATTTCTTTTCTATTAAAAGCGTGTGTGAACTTCTGCGTTTTACACAAAATTGTGTATTTAAGCACGCCGTTGCGTTGTAAAGTTTACTCAGTTCAAAAAATACAGTTCGTTACGCTCTACGAAGGAGAGATCAACTTTTTGTCTATCTTTTCCCACAGAGCCTGGACTCTTTCTCCTCCACCCCTATAAAGCTGTCATGGAAAACAATAAATTGCATTTTCTTCTTCATATCCACAAATCTATTTGCTTTTAGGGTATAAATTTCTACTGTATCGAAAGATATTTTTCACTTTTTACCCATGTCGCTAAATATGTTGCAATTTAACAGATATTTTAACCTTTGTTAGTGTTCAACATACACTCTATAGCACTAATGTTAATTAATTCATTATGGGCACTTCGGTGTAAGTTGATTTGAAAGAAGTCTCCTGCGCATTTCTGAAACTGGAAAGCTTTTAGGTAACTCGAGTATCGAAAGTAATTTTACCCCATGTAAGACAATTGAAGCCGAATACCTAAGCTACTTAGTGTCCTAAATTGGATATTACCATAGTAACGACGTTGCACGAGTAATTACACGTGCAACAGGAACAGTAAAGACAATAAAGTCACTTAGATTTATCCCCAAGCGAATATAATTAGTACAGGAATAGTCCAAATTGCAAGTCTTGCGTAAAAGCGCACCCCTTGTGTGACAACTTGTGCGTGAATTAATACTTTAGAGGGTGTTGTATACTATTAGCTAATGTTATTGATTAAATAGGAAACCCTAAACGTTTCCTTTCGTTACAATTGACGTTCAGACTGAGATGGTTGTTATATAACGAAAAATGATGTTTTATTTATTAATTCGTTCTGGTAGATAATGTCTGTCTTGACTAACAGTTACCTTTGTTCCAGACACAAAAGGAAAGTACAAAATTTTCTCCCTTGCAAAAATTCACCCCAAAATAACTGTGATGTTACAAATACTGCCGGTGTAATATATGAAGATTTACACGATGTGATGCCTCGCACTACGCCAACACATCATCATCACAACCCTAGTGGACATATCGTAGCACCTTCAATTGAGGTAAGTTTTCAGTATAACTCATCAACGCATTATCTTTATACGAATCTTATACATATGGTATAACTCCTTAGATTTTTTGTCAAGCTGTTATATATTGCCGTGGAATCTACAAAAATTCGGGGACGAAGCTGCGACAAAGCCTTAACATCGATCCTTCACCTAAATCATACGAGCCCCACGAATTGGGCGCCATAAAAGTTGCCGTGGAACTTACAAAAATTGGCGCCCTCCTTGGGCCAACATAAGTTTTACAAAAATTCAAAAATTTCAAAAAAAAAGATTTCCTTGCCCTTTTATTTCGCCTTCAAACTCCTTCGGCTTCCCTGGCTAGCTCAGCCGTGCCTCTTCTCGAATACCTAAATTTACAACCATACCTCTTTCACACTCGCACACCATTCAATAATATCACCAAATAATGCAACAATCATACAACCTTTTATTTACAGCTATTAACAGATAAATTATTTTCCGACGACCACTTGTGAAAACAACAGATTACACACTACTTATTTATGTAGAAAGTAAAGTATATCACTCTAGAGTGCGAAAGTACATATCACTCTAGTGTTGAAATACTTTTCAACTCTAGAGTGATATGACTGATGTTAGTATGCTAGTTACCTAGGCAACCCAAACGACTACCGGTTTCTACCTTTTTGCATTCATTCGTTTCGTTTTGGCTAATAACAGTTTAAAATACCCATAGTTAAATCGATACTGACAGTTTCCGTTTTACTTAAAGATGTAATTACTCATATTAATTTGTAATTGAAATGATTTCTTCGATAAAAATTGAGAATGCATACGCTAAAATCAACAAAACAAAGTAGGTGTTCGAATTTTCAACATCAAAACGTCAAATAAATTTTATAGGTGTCTGTCTGTCTTGCATTATTGTGTACACATTTATTGCAAATAAGCATAAAAATAACTATTTCTTAATTGTTTTTAGTGGTGGTCGTCGGAAAAATAGTGTACATTACTCGCGTGGAAAGTGACATTTCACACTCGTGGAATAGTCGCACTCGGCTGACGCCTCGTGCGACAATACTCTTCCACTCGTGTGAAATGGGTCACTTTCCACGCTAGTAATGTAATATACTAATTCACATGTGTTAAAACAGTTTGATACACTAATTATAAAACTCAAATTATGGTATGCTTTTAAAGTCCTTGATTTTTCTAATTATTTTTAAACACATTTAATGAGATATGAGTAGATGGGCCCCACATTTTACCCTAAATTGACTGCACACTGGAGTATGGTGAGCTCATAATAACCCAGTTTAGTTTGTATATATATATATATATATATATATATATATATATATTGCTGTGAAATGCTCCTGTGAATGCGGGAACTGGGTCCTTTCAATAAAAATTCTAGTCCCACAGATTGGGCGTCATAAACTGCTGTGATCCTCTTTTCGCCTCGGCTGCTCACCTAATTTTATAAACCTCCTCATTCATAAAATTAAACAACACATTCCTACCACAAACATCAACGTTAACTCTATTTACATCAATATTCAGAATACATTAAATTTTCAAATTAAATTTCAGCATAAAATTCAGTTTTAAAAGAATTTCAAGATTAATTTTATTATCACTTTAACGTGCATCCAGAATTAAAGTCCTTGTTGGATGCCTACTAATTAATATAACAATATAAGCAGACCGGAGTCTGAGTATAAAGGAGCATCTACCACCCTTTACGTTAATTAACCAGGTTCGTCTAATTGAGCTCAAAGACATACCTAAAATTTCATCATAATCCAGAACATCAATACTAAATACCCCTTTCTACTTAAACAAGCAAATTTCATCTTAACATTAAAATTTTATGGTTAGTACAATTTCACTAATGTCCATTTAAAGTAAATCAATTATAAAGTTATTCAACACACACAAAATGTCAAACAAAATAGTATAATTTACCTGAAGGTTACTGTCCTTGTAGCTTTAATGTACATCGTCCCTTTAGTTAATCACACCATTCCAACAGGATTATATTTACGGCTTCTAATTCTCAACGCTTTTAAAATTTTCTCCATCACCATTTATTTAAAGTTGTTTCTGGGCTTTTCCGGAACTCATCTGTGTATATCTGACCCTTGTTTCGTGGATCCAGACACGTATTTGAACCATTTAATTATTAACACCCCGAAAAATAGCAAAGAAATTCATGCGTCTTTCACCAATATACGCCAAAACTGCCTACTTTTGTGTATACATTTGTCGTTGTAAATTTTGCTAATTGGTACAGTGATACTAAATTTATTACCTTGTATCTAAGTGCACTGAAGTACATTCATGTTAGCACGTAAATAACAAACTATTTTGAATCACTAAAATATACGAGCAAAATTTTAAATTATTTTATCAAACTAAAATGCACTGTTTAACATCTTGAATCAAGTCGCGGATGTAAGAGCTTTTAACGCATCGAATAGTCAAAAGTCTAAGAGGCCGAAATTCATATTACCACCGGTATATATAGCAAAAAGCCTGTCTGTCGGTCTGTTCCCCAAAACGGGTAATTCTAAAGAATTTCTCATTCTATGTTCCCAGTCCGTCGCTCGCGCGTCGGTTTTACAATTTTCACTCGCCCCATTTAAATCTCAGAAATTTTCCACACGGCACGCAACATGTCTGAGAAATACTAATTAATTTTGTACAGAAATTGTTGTTTCTACCTCTGATATTTGCATCCTATTTTCAACCAATTGTGACCCTCGTGACGTTGCTTAAATCACGCCTTTTACTATATGTGTCTTTGCTTGACGCATTTTCTCTTTCCTTTTCTAACCTGTTCGTATTGGTGCAAATTGATATTCTTTATTATCGATTATATTTTAGTCCATGTGGACTATCTGGGTTAAATAACCCCGTATCGCACATTCTCGTGAATATTAAGCCCCGGTTTCTCCAAGATTCTTTGAAACCATTTGTTATCTACACAATTTTCGCCGTACGTGATATTTAAACTACGCAGGTGTTCAAAATAATATTAATTCTCAGAGCTTTTAAATAAACCCTGTTTTGTATTTCGTGCTAAAGCATCTGACCGTTTCAATATCCTTAGAATCGACATGTTTATCTAAACAAATTAAACTGAAATTGCCTTTTAAAATACGCAGGTGTGTTCAAACATCCTACTTCTAACTAACACTTCTAGGATTTGCTTTTTATTGGGTTTTTACAAGTTTCTATAGATATTATCTGTTACTAACGATTCAATTAACTTCAATTAAAATTGACTTCTATCCTTTCATTTTTAGCGAATACAAGTTAAATATTAATTATTATGTGTACACTTTGTTTTACTACCGGTTACTTAAAATAGGGTTAATTAATATAAATTTTGCACGTAATTTCCATTTGTTTCTTTCCTCGGAATAATTAAATTACACGCAGAGCTTTTTAATACTGTTTCTTTTGATATAAGGCGTCTTGTACATAATTTAAATTTCTTATTTTTACTGAAACGACCGCATTTATTTATGCTTCAAGGTTTTAATAAAGCGTATTATTTAATAAAATTCCTTATACACGGTGATTAAAATTATTTGATGTGATTATTTCATTTTCTACCCTGGTCTAAATATGAGTATTTTCCCCCTATTTGAATACAAATAATCCCACTTATTTGAATGCAAATATAAAGCATTTAGACCAAAAAAAAAATTACAAAAAAAATTACCTATCTCTCTCTACCCTTATCTATCTAACTTACCTACCTTATCTCCAATTCAAAAAAATATTTACACCTATCCTATATCCCTATCCTATTCCTAACTCTCACCTAATTCTATAAACTGAAATTATCCCTAACTTCATCCTACTCATCCATCTAATCCTATATACATCCTATATACCTATCCTATTCCTAACTTTTAACTAATCTTCACTATACTTTACTTCCCCCTACCTAATCCTATATGCCTATCCTACTCTTACTCCATTCCTAACTCTCCACTAATCTTCTATGAAATATCTACACTTAACCTATCTTATTTTCTTCCTACATTTACTCTTTATTCTCATCCTAAACCTATTCCTAATTATCTCCCATATTTATCCTATACCTAGCTTTATTTTCTATAAACACCTACTTCTACTCTTCTATCTACACCTATTCTATCCCTATTCTATTTAAATCTAACTCTCTTCTTGACCCTCCATGTCTTTCTTCTTACCATCCTAATACTCTTCATCCCTATTTCTCCCCCTTCTATATCTATACTTAACATTCCTATTATCTCACATACAATAAACTTATCATCCCTATTATCCTGACTCTTAAATATTACTTCTTCTTCAGTCCCTACACTTGTCTGTTTCTCATTTATTCTTATTTTCTTTTCTGCCGACAAACCAAACGATACTACTTTACAATTCTCGATTTTTCTCTCTACGGAAAATCCTCTGTACCTTCTAGAATTTTTATGTAATGGAATCCGCCAGAATGAATTCCTTAAATATACTCGATTAAAAACAAACTTGCCATCTTTACTTAATTTCGCCTTCACCTGCTCCTGATATGCTGCTTCTACTCCCACTAATTCTGCATGTTTTTGTACTAAAGCTTGAACCTCTACTATCTTTTCCTCTGGACATCTTATTGTGTTGATCTGTTTAACTTCATCATCCTCTACCTCTACTACATTAATACTAAACCCCGTGTCATCCTCTGTGACTTCATAACTGCCCTTCCATGGCACTACCCTATCCTTAATCCTTACTACCTTCCTTTCCATATCTATCAAAACCCCTAACTTCATCATACAGTCAACACCTAAAATGCTCTGAAACTTCAGTCCAGGTACAATTACAAACTCCTGTTCACAGCTTAAACCTCCTATATCTATCCTAAGCACCACAACACTATTTACTACAGCAAACTTCTTTTTATTTGGAGCTACTAAATGGCTACGCTTTATAGGCATAATTCTATCACAAACCTTATCCCTAATTTTGCTGACGAATTCCTCCGATATTAAACTCGCCTCTGCCCCTGTATCAAGTAATACTTCTACATTATTCTCAAAAATTTCTAAATTAATAATTGGCAAACATAATTTTTCTACAGTTTCTGGCTCTACTTCCTCCTCAATTTTGAAAAATTCACGTGGATGTTCATATACATTTACACTGAAATCTAGTGGTCTGTCGCGTTCTAAAAATCCTGTCCAGGTCTGTTTTCCCTACTCGGTCCTGGTCTAGCCGTCACCTCAGCGTATGTCCTAGGCGTTTCCACTCGTTCCGTGTCTGTATTAGCAGTCCCGCTCATGTCTGGTGAACTATTCATTCTGGTAGGTCCAGGTCTCGGTGCAGGTCCCTTCCTAAACTATTACTCCTAACGTATGGTCGTCTCTGTTCCCAATTCTGTCGCTGGTATCCGTAACTATTCCCCCGTCTAGCGTAGTTGTCCCTTCTATTGTCAAACCTAACTGTGTTGATCTGTCTTTCCCTAATATCCCGAGGTCGTCCACTACTTACGTCGTCGTACCTCTGCAGGTATTCCAAAACATTTCTCTGTCCACTATGTTCTGTAGTGCTACGTGCTGTCTTATGTCTACCTCGAAGTGTCGTGATAAATACTTAATAATTTGTCGGTCCGTCAGTGGTGGGTTCAGTTGCTTTGCTATGCTATACTTGCGTATAGCATATTGCTCTACTTCCTGAAAATTCTCCCTTAAATTTCCTGTGATTAAGTCGTCTCGTACCTGGTCTTGTCTGTGGTCACTCCAGTAGTGCTTTAAAATTCTGTCCTCAAAGTCCGTGATAAGTGTCTATGTCCTGTCCTACTAAATTGTACCATGCTTCCGCGTTGTCCTTTAATAAAGCCTTTATCGTATTCAGTTTAGTCTGTTCGTCAAATAAATTTCCCACTAGATTTCTTACACTATTAATAAAAATTTGTGGATTTACCCTGTTATCGCCATAAAATTTCATGTGTTGGTCCAATGATACTCCACCTGTAGAAAATCTGGGACCATCCCCGTTAAATTTGACATGTTGTATTTGATACTACTAACTTCGCGTTCTACCCTGACTAACTGATCCCTACATGAGTCCGTCACTTCAGTCATTTTACATTAATCTCTTCTTCACAAAAATGCGTACTTCGGACCTTAAATGTCCCATTTCCTGTCGAAGACCTGTAATATCACGCTCATTTTTTCAACCCTATTTTCAACTTCCCCATCTTTACGGTAAGACTATTTTAAATTCTGAAACTTCTTTATTCGTCTTGTCTATTTTCTCACTTAGGGTTTCCTAACTCCTGTTAATGTCTCATTCATTCTGTCAAATTTTAGTTTTGAGTCCTCTCTCGATCTATTCGATTCATCGCTTAGCTGTTCTAATTTTCTATTGGATTCCTCCCTAGCTAATCGCATTTCCTCTAACATTCTCATCATTAACTCATTTCCTGTTTCTCCTGATTCCGTCCTCGACTGATCTCTACTGCCTCCAGCTTCTTCCATTTTCGAAATTTTCTCACACAATGCACTATCGTCACTTCCAATTTCCACTCCTTGACTCCTTAACCACTCCTTTCTCTGCATACGTTCAAATCACTCACACACTCTAAAATACTCTTAAATTTATACACACACAAAAACTCTCTCTCTCAGATCGCCAGTTTCCTGGAATAAAATAACAAAAATTTTATTTGGAACTCGAGCCTCACTTTTGGGTCGCCATAAATATGCTGTGAAATGCTCCTGTGAATGCGGGAACTGGGTCCTTTCAACAAAAATTCTAGTCCCACAGATTGGGCGTCATAAACTGCTGTGATCCTCTTTTCGCCTCGGCTGCTCACCTAATTTTATAAACCTCCTCATTCATAAAATTAAACAACACATTCCTACCACAAACATCAACGTTAACTCTATTTACATCAATATTCAGAATACATTAAATTTTCAAATTAAATTTCAGCATAAAATTCAATTTTAAAAGAATTTCAAGATTAATTTTATTATCACTTTTAACGTGCATCCAGAATTAAAGTCCTTGTTGGATGCCTACTAATTAATATAACAATATAAGCAGACCGGAGTCTGAGTATAAAGGAGCATCTACCACCCCTTTACGTTAATTAACCAGGTTCGTCTAATTGAGCTCAAAGACATACCTAAAATTTCATCATAATCCAGAACATCAATACTAAATACCCTTTCTACTTAAACAAGCAAATTTCATCTTAACATTAAAATTTTATGGTTAGTACAATTTCACTAATGTCCATTTAAAGTAAATCAATTATAAAGTTATTCAACACACACAAAATGTCAAACAAAATAGTATAATTTACCTGAAGGTTACTGTCCTCGTAGCTTTAATGTACATCGTCCCTTTAGTTAATCACACCATTCCAACAGGATTATATTTACGGCTTCTAATTCTCAACGCTTTTAAAATTTTCTCCATCACCATTTATTTAAAGTTGTTTCTGGGCTTTTCCGGAACTCATCTGTGTATATCTGACCCTTGTTTCGTGGATCCAGACACGTATTTGAACCATTTAATTATTAACACCCCGAAAAATAGCAAAGAAATTCATGCGTCTTTCACCAATATACGCCAAAACTGCCTACTTTTGTGTATACATTTGTCGTTGTAAATTTTGCTAATTGGTACAGTGATACTAAATTTATTACCTTGTATCTAAGTGCACTGAAGTACATTCATGTTAGCACGTAAATAACAAACTATTTTGAATCACTAAAATATACGAGCAAAATTTTAAATTATTTTATCAAACTAAAATGCACTGTTTAACATCTTGAATCAAGTTGCGGATGTAAGAGCTTTTAACGCATCGAATAGTCAAAAGTCTAAGAGGCCGAAATTCATATTACCACCGGTATATATAGCAAAAAGCCTGTCTGTCGGTCTGTTCCCCAAAACGGGTAATTCTAAAGAATTTCTCATTCTATGTTCCCAGTCCGTCGCTCGCGCGTCGGTTTTACAATTTTCACTCGCCCCATTTAAATCTCAGAAAATTTCACACGGCACGCAACGTCTGAGAATACTAATTAATTTTGTACAGAAATTGTTGTTTCTACCTCTGATATTTGCATCCTATTTTCAACCAATTGTGACCCTCGTGACGTTGCTTAAATCACGCCTTTTACTATATGTGTCTTTGCTTGACGCATTTTCTCTTTCCTTTTCTAACCTGTTCGTATTGGTGCAAATTGATATTCTTTATTATCGATTATATTTTAGTCCATGTGGACTATCTGGGTTAAATAACCCCGTATCGCACATTCTCGTGAATATTAAGCCCCGGTTTCTCCAAGATTCTTTGAAACCATTTGTTATCTACACAATTTTCGCCGTACGTGATATTTAAACTACGCAGGTGTTCAAAATAATATTAATTCTCAGAGCTTTTAAATAAACCCTGTTTTGTATTTCGTGCTAAAGCATCTGACCGTTTCCAATATCCTTAGAATCGACATGTTTATCTAAACAAATTAAACTGAAATTGCCTTTTAAAATACGCAGGTGTGTTCAAACATCCTACTTCTAACTAACACTTCTAGGATTTGCTTTTTATTGGGTTTTTACAAGTTTCTATAGATATTATCTGTTACTAACGATTCAATTAACTTCAATTAAAATTGACTTCTATCCTTTCATTTTTAGCGAATACAAGTTAAATATTAATTATTATGTGTACACTTTGTTTTACTACCGGTTACTTAAAATAGGGTTAATTAATATAAATTTTGCACGTAATTTCCATTTGTTTCTTTCCTCGGAATAATTAAATTACACGCAGAGCTTTTAATACTGTTTCTTTTGATATAAAGCGTCTTGTACATAATTTAAATTTCTTATTTTTACTGAAACGACCGCATTTATTTATGCTTCAAGGTTTTAATAAAGCGTATTATTTAATAAAATTCCTTATACACGGTGATTAAAATTATTTGATGTGATTATTTCATTTAGACCAGGGTAGAAAATTAAATAATCACATCAAATAATTTTAATCACCGTGTAGAAGCTTTGGGAAAAGGTACGCGTTATTAAAAAACCGTGAAGCATAAAAATTCATTCGTTTCATTAAAATAAGGAGTTAAATTATGTACAAGACGCTTGCTATAAAAAAGAGGAAGCAGTATTAAAAGCTCTGCGTGTAATTTAATTATTCTAGTAAAGAAACAAATAGAAAATTACGTGCAAAATTTATATTAATTAACTCTATTTTAAGTAACCGTATTAAACAAATGTACAGATAATAATTAATATTTGATTAGGAGTCACTAAAATTAAAGGGTATTATTTTAATTGGAGTTAATTGAACCATTAGTAACATATAATATCTATAAAACTTGTAAAACCCAATAAAATGCAAATCGTAGAAGTGTTATTTAGAAGTATTATGTTTGAACACCTGCGTATTTTAAAAAAGCTCATTCTGCGTAAATTTTGCAGATAATTAATGGTTACAGAGAATCTTGGAGAAACCGTAGCTTAATAGTTACTGGAAATGCTAAAGGTGGGTTATTTCACAGTCCACATGGACTGAAATAATCGATAATAAAGAATATCAATTTGCACCAATAAGAACTGGGTAGATAGAGACAGATAATATGCGCAAGACCGAGACACATATAGTAAAAGGCGTGAGTGGAGCAACGTCACTGGGTTGCGATTGGTTGAAAATAAGAGGCAAACTTGAGAGGTAAAAATAACATTTCTGTATAAAATTTAATTAGGTATTCTCAGACGTTGCGTGCCGTGTGGAAATTTTCTGAGATTTAACTGATGCGAGTGCAAATTTCGTAAAAATCGCATGCCGGGCTGTGGAATGGGAACCTAGCATGCGAAATTCTGAAGAATTGTCCGTTTTGGGGACAAGACCGACAGACGGGCTAACCGCTATATATACCCAGGTTAATATGAACAAGCTCTCTTAGATTTTCGACTTGATTCAATGCGTTAAACAGTGCTTTTTTGTTTTCCGAGTTTGATAGAATAATTTAAACAGTTTGCTCGTATATTTTGGTGATTTAAAACAGTTTGTGCTTTACGTGCTACAATGAATGTACTTTAGTGCACTTAGAAAAAAAGATACAAGGTAATAAAGTTAGTATCACTGTACTAATTAGTCAAAATTTGCAACGACGAATGAATACACAAAAGTAGGCAGTTTTGGCGTATATTTCTGAAAGAAGTATGAATTTCTTTGCTATTTTTCGGGGGTGTTAATAATTAAATGATTCGTAAACGTGACTAGATCCACAAAACAAGGTTCAGATATACACAGATGAGTTCCGGAAAAGCCCTGAAACAACTTTAGATGAATGGTGGTGGAGAAAATGTTAAAAGCGTTGAGAATCAGAAGCCGTAAATATAACCCAGTTGGAATGGTGTGATTAACAAAAGGGACGAGGTACATTGAAGCTACGAATGCAGTAACCTTCAGATAAATTATACTATTTTGTTTGAACTTTGATGTTTTCGTGTGTGTTGAATAACTTTATAATTTATTTACTTAAAATGGACAGTAATGAAGTTGTACTAACAACAAATTTTTAATTTTAAGGTGAAATTTTCTTGTTTAAGTCGAAAGGAGTATTTAGTATTTATGTTCTTGATGGAAATTTTGGTATGTCTTTGAGCTCAATTAGACGAACCTGGTTAATTAACGTAAAGGGGTGGTAGATGCTCCCTTTGTACTCAGACTCAGGCCTGCATATATTGTTACATTAATTAGTAGGCATCCTACTAAGACTTTGATTCTGGATGCACTTTAAAATGATAATAAATTTAATCTTGAAATCTTCTGATACTGAAATTTATGCTGAATTTTAATTTTGAAATTTTAATGTATTGTGAATATTGATGTAAATAGAGTTAACGTTGATGTTTGTGGTAGGAATGTGTTTGTTTTTTTATGAATGAGGATGAATGTTTTATCTAGGGAGCAGCCGAGGCGATGAACAGAAGAAAGTCAACGGACCAGTTAAGTTAATAGCTTTTTGTAGGTTTCACAGCATTCTTGACGCCCAATTCGTGAGGCTCGATTCTAATACAGGAAACACAGCAATATATATATATATATATATATATATATATATATATATATATACCTCTTAGACCTTGCATAAATTAAAACAAAATTAACAGACCCGTTTACCATTTACAATTCAATTTATATCCCGAATAAAATTTTGAATGTTTTAAATACACCCCTTTTCAATATTTAACCTCATTAAATTGTCCAGTACATGAATCTTTTTCAATAAGTTTCTACAACCAAATATGCCACCAAAATAAATCAACCACACAGCACAAAATTTCACAAATGTTTATCAAACAACAGAAATTTCAAATCAATTACCTGAAGAATTCTTCAGGCTTCCTTTCCTTCGAAGATGATTGCCAGAACACCTCGGCTTGGTTTCCATTCACCGTCCTACTCAGCGGATCCACAAGCCTCCACCATCTGCCACGTCTGTGGGCTATGCGTCTCGTCTCACAGTACCATTCCATATATCATGCATACAAACTTGATTATTTGTGATGCTTACCCCACATATGTCATGCTTCCATTTATTGATTTTTGTGCTTTGTATTGTAGTAGCCGGACCTTTTATTAATTTAAACTGCACTACACGTACTTCACGTCAATAATTAGATGTCCGCTACTACTGTTTTACACTTGCCACCACTGTATTTACGGTAATATAATCACATAAAATACTCACAGAAAGCTTTACTGTTATGGTGGTCGGCATTCAGTACTTTATCGAAGTAAAGTAAAATAGAAGCGAAGAGAAGAGAACCTCAATAACCTAGGTTGGGTATTTGTATGCTTTTAAAACCCCCTCGTGGACGCACTTCCAGCGAAAAGCTTATTTTCAAATCTAATTCCAAAAATTTTGAATATAACCGTTTTGAAATTAGTAAAATTCGCTCCGGTCTACTTACCCTATATATCACTTTCAACCTTCGCGTGTGCGTACATTTGCAAGACTGTCTGTTTTCAACCAATGACAAAATTCTCTGTCGTCACAAACCCCGCCTAAACTATATTTATCTCTGTCTTATGCATGTCTGCTGTCTCGTTCAAAACCCCACTTGAGTTACAGAAAATCGATATTGATGACATCTCATCTCAACTCCACGTGTATACTGTACGTGCATTTCAATCCCAGCGCTTTTATATCTCTCTATCTGTTGTATATTACTGATCGTGCATTTCCCTCGCTCTTTAAGATGTTTGTTAGCCTTGTTGTTTATACAAACTGACGGCTGAAAATATTTCTATGAAATCCTATCGTAACATGCTCTTGACTTCGTCGAACGTAACCTTTTAAAACGCAGGTGTTTCTGTTAATTATCGACCATTTAACATAACAATTCCTAGACTTTATATTTCTTCGTATTTGATAAAACTGAGTTTGGCTGCTACAACGAATACATTTGCCTTGGAATTATTGATTTTCTTACGCAAGCACGTTCCCTTATGCTTATACGTGTTGGAATAAAATAAATTAAAATTAATTATGCGTATCCTTGAGCTGCTATTTGCTTTAAAACTGTTTTTCTTTATGTAATTTTAACATTCCAATTATTAATTATAAAAATACGTTAATACTTGTCCGTTTTCCTTAAATGAATTAAATTAATTTTGCACGTAAATAATTTGTTTTTTTCTATATACAGGGTTGTTGAAATTGTATTGTTTCCCACTGGTTTAACCCTTTGAATCCACAACAATATATATATATATATATATATATATATGTATTGTGTGTGTGTGAAATTTAAATGCTAAAATTGATTAGATAATTTATTGGATAATTTATTTCAAGTTTTCGCATGTAAATAGCAAAAAGAAACAATTTTTAACGCATTGCGAATCGTTAGGATAGAATTTAATTCGGATAAAAAACTTTAAAGATGCTTAGATGCAAAGTATACCCTATTCACGTTATATATGGGATGACGTCATACACAGTAATAAAGTGCTGGCGATTGTAAAATGTGAACGTAACTATGAACGTAGGTTTAACGATATTAGGATTTAGTGTGTAGCAGTTTGCAGTTCTGTTCGGTGTTGCAACATTTTTTACTTCTATTACTTTGACATTTCTCATTTTATTGTCATTGTTTAGTTTTGTAGTAAATCGTTTATGCTTTATATTTGCTAAATAAAACAATTTTTTTCAGAAACTAAAACACTTTATACATTGCAAGTTTCGAGTATTTAACATTTAGAATGCCTGGATTCGCGCGCACAAGAAATTGTTACTCTGATCAGGAATTACGCATAAAATAACTTAACCATGACAACGCAGCATTTATTTGAATTATGACGTCATCCCATATTTAACGTGAATAGGGTATAACAAAAACCTTTCTAATCAATTGCAGATGTAAATATTTGTTAACGTGCAGTGGAAAAACAAGCGTCTTAAATTATAGTAAGTAAGATGTATATTAGTCAAAAGCTTTTTAGATTCTTTTAGCGTAAAAATCAATAATTCTGAGGTTATAATCAAGGAAGTTGAAATATTAAGTTTCATGAATTAACAGGTGTAATAAATGTAAATATTCTTAGCGTGCATATTTAATCATAGTTTATAAAGTGTTAATATAATTGGCAAAACATTAGCATTTGTATAACTTTTAAAAGCTTAATTATAGCAAAAGAGGACAAGTAGCCGTTACAATGTTTGTTAAACAGTATGTAGAAGGAGATACTTTTCTAGTATTATTTATAAAAGGTATGAAAGTATTTTGAGAGAAACAAGCTTAACAGTTACCGGTTCTAGTAAATTCGAATAAAGAGGGGCAGACAAACAACACGTTCTTAGTACTTGTTCATGGGTTTGAAAGTCGTTTTTGTTAATGATTTCTTAATACTGTTGTAAATAAGCTCTACTGTCAGAAAGTTCACAAATAACCGTTGGAAAGAGGGAGTGGTAATAGCAGGCATAGAAACAGGACAGAGATATCATGTGTTAGGTGTTGGGTTGATTTGAGGAGAAAGCAGTAAGACAAAGAAGGAATAGATTTAATATGTACGAGTGAGATGCCGCATGTTTCTATAAACATCGTTTGAAGATTGTAATATTTTAGTGGAGAATAAAGTAGATAGGTTACATGTACAAGCTGCTAAAGATAAACAGAGAAGGAGTATAAGATACGAAATATGTGTAAATGAGACAGGATTATTTGAATATTGCTTGGAGAGGGCTGTTGCGTCAAGAACAGGAGCAAATTGAAAATAAAGTAAGGGATAGAAGATTGCGTGTGTTGGATAAAAGGAGACAGATAGTTCCGTAGAAAAGGTGTTTATTATAAACGTATGGAAGTAGTGGCTAAGATTCAACGAAGTGGATATCCGTTGCAACGCGAAACTTGTGCTTTCGTAAAAAGATTTTGTTTCTATCGTCAAAATTCTAAGATTTCGGTACAGTTGATGTTAGTGTAGAAATTTACAGAGAATTGATGAAGGCTAAACTGGTGTTTTCGGAATTAAAGTGGCAATTGAGCGTTTGTTTGTGAGCGGTTTTTAAGAAATTTGTTTACCGTTTAAAATTTTACTACGAAGGCTGTTTTGTTTGTATCAACGTAGTTACGAGTATTTTAAAGCTTGAGAGGGGCAGAAATGGATATATAAACACTAGGAAATGGTAGTAGAGCTCTCTTTTATTTTTATCGACGCGTCCGCTAATAGTGGTGAACAAGAAATTACATAGTACTTGAAATAAAATTTATACACAAGTTGGTGTAAAGTTTGTACTAGCAGTATACAAGTTAATGAGAAAGATAGTTTAAAGATCCAAAGCATACTTGATAAAAGTAAGTACAAACTGCTTTATATATGGTTGTTGGTACAAGGTATGCACAAAAATGCAGTAGAGATTGTTGATGGATCGATTTGGTGGTTTACCTATGGTAAATTGGACCAGTAGCAGAGTTGGGGTAGTCTGGCTGTATCGTCAAGTGGTGATTGAGAGAATAGAGTAGCAGCTTGCAGCCTACAATGGTATAATACAACTTGGGGAGGTTCCCGAACGAGCAGTCATTGATGAGGGCAACAGTCATCGATGGTATGATTGTGGATACATGTGTGGTGGTACATTCCAGGTAACAGATCTTTGTGTATAATTGCTTTTGTGGGTTTATCTGGTGTGTAATGACATTTTATGCCTGATGGGTATATTTCTGTAAATTTAATGGACTAAAGAGGTACCTTTTGAACCTTTATGATTTATTATTGGACCATATGTTTATATGGGAATTTATATGTGTAAAAATATTTGTGTAATATTTATTTATGTACCAGGTAAAAGGGACTTACGGTATTTTGCTGTGCGAAAATTAGCACGAGTGTTTATAGGTTTTACTATGAGCTTTTATTAAACCTGGGGTAAAGTAAGGTTTATGAATAAGCCCTGTTACTTTTAAACAAATGTTTTTTTATGGATAAAAATTAATCAAGAAATATTTGAAGAAAAAATGTATTATTTCAAAGGAAAATGTTTGTAATTTAACCAATGTGTGAAATAAGAATTGATGAGGATTTTTGGTGTAGAATTTTTCTATGAATAAATTGCTACTATAGCCGCGTTCCTTTTTGTAGAATAGTATGGTAGTATATTTCAGATAGCAGCTGAGCAGCCGTTGCGAACTTCACTGATGAAGCTGAGTTGTAGGTATAAGCAGCAAAAAGCTTGAAGAATTTTGAGGTTTTAAAGAAGGGCTCGAATTAGTTAAGCTTCGATAATTAAAAATTTCGCAGTAATAATATGCGACCCAATCGTGGAACACGAGTACTAGGACAACGGACGTCGGCGAGTTCACAGTAATTATAGCGCCAAAAAAGTTGGGGTTTTAAAACAGAGCAAAACCTCACGATAGTAATACATTATAAAATTACAATTAATAAGATGAAATAAGAAATAATAACTTAGACTTTTATGCAAAGCCCAAATGATCATTTCAAATCGAGCAGTAATTGAAAGATGGAAAATATATGGTCTTGGACAAGACTTAAACTTGTATTTTAGTCTTTCTAGGACCATGCGTTTACCAATTACGCCACTGAGACCTATGACGACAATTGGAAAATTTACAAATCTAAATCGTGTACACAACCATACATCAACCAAACTTTCAATTACGTTTGGCATTTTTGTCAATCATATCTGACATTGTCAAGTTTTTGACTTATGTGTGTGTGTGTGTGTGTGTGTGTGTGTGTGTGTGTGTGTGTATATATATATATATATATATATATATATATATATATATTGAAATGTTAGTAGGTGCTTAAAGGGTTCTAAGGGTTGTTTTGTTGAAGGTAGTGTATGCCAAATAAAGAAAGCCAAATATCAGATCCCGTAACTGAGAAATTTATGTTTGCCGTACTTTACAAACGTTAAAGTATTTGAAATATTAGTCAAAATGTAAGTGCCAAGACGTAAAACAATGACTTGATGACGTGATAAAGCACAGTATTCAAGGATTTACACTGAGTTGTATGTTGAATAAGCCATAGAACGTACATTTGCTAATCGAGAAACCGGATGCGTCTGTAGAAATTACACTATTCACCACGCAGATCCAGGTTTATATGTGTAACATTTCGGCATTTATTTTAATAGAATCAACCTTTGGACAAACATGTAATATCAAAATTATAAGTAAAAGTATTGTCAAATATGATTGAAGGGTTGTGCGATATTAAGGACCAATGATTGAAGATTTATATATGAAAAGGGAAAGTGCAAAAGACAGAGTATAAGGTATTAGTGACACGAACTTGTTGGGACGATGTTATTGGATGGAATTTGTATACAATGTATTAAAGAGTAGGCATATTTGAATTGTAATTATCACCTAGGAAAAGATAAACAAGAAGTCGATTTATAATTTTTTTTGGTAGTAAGACGTATTTTTGTAAACTGCGCTAAATTTTGAACATTTTTGAGAATTAATAAATGAATTTGAAAGTTTAAGAGTTTGATTAATATATAAAGAAGAGTACGAATAAGCAAGAGTAAGAATAATTAATAGCAACGACGAAGTGAAACGGGTAAGAGTGGATTAAAGTAACAGTGGAAAAGGCGTAGTAAATAGTGGGATATTGGAACGAGATCGAGAAAGGCAGAAAGGCATTGAATGGTATTTATGAAACTGAAGGCGATATAAATGGAATAGATTTGGATATGGTATTAGGAGGATTATTGGTATTGAATGGTAATTAGAGGGTAGCAGTGAATTGGAAAGAGTGGACTTAGGAGGAAAGCATTGAATTTGGAACGAGCGGAATTTGGAACAGGAAAGCAGCGGAGTAGCAGGAGGATTAATACGAGCGAAGAAGAATAAACATCAGGAAAATTAATGCAGGGGAAGTTATATAAAAAGGTAGTCAAAATTCTAAATTTGGGTATATTTATTTTAGATTTGGGGATATCAAAATTCATTAAAAGAAACCTGGAACTGGACAGCAGATCGTTCATAGTGATAGTGCCGCATTGTAAAGACGCATACGGCGAGTTAGATTTTTGAGCCAGTTTTTCAAAAAGGCCGACGACGAGGTGTAAAATAGGTGAGTACTGTGTATTATAACGTCAAAGTCATAAATTTTGTAATATTAATTAATTTGGCACAAGGCTACGTGGATCTTATATAAAAATTTGGCATATACAAGCGTAAAATATCACAGGTACAAAAACAATAGGTAGTGCTGTTTGGTTGGTGCATTGCACATCTACTTACCACTGAACCCACGGTAAGTAGGTGGATACCCTGGGAAGAACGAGTTTTCAAATAGTCGAGGCATATCAACACAGTTTTTTTTTAATATACCAACCAAACGTAGCTAAAGCACGTAACATAAAAAAAAATAATTTCATATCATATAAATTAAAATTAAATAATAATAATAAAAAGGCGGGGGGCAGCATAAGAATATATATATATATATATATATATATATATATATATATATAATAGTTACAAATATACTTTTAAGAAACTCGGTACGAGAGAACTGTGAAATTTTGAGATGAATAAGGTTTCGGGGAAACGTGAAGGTTTGACACGATAAGACACGATAAGATAAAGTTAAAAGATAGAAATTCCGTTCAGATAATGGTACAAAAGGCAGAATATGTTCATGTGAAGTTAAAAGCAAGGCTACCACTAATTTCTAATCATTAAGAATGAAAAATGTTTGAGATCTTTAATATGCCACGGTTAACGAAGTAACCAAGATAGCGGAGTCTAATGAGGGAGAAGCGACACTTATTCGGAAGAAGGGTAGAGCCAGTAATAAAAAGATGTGAAAGCACTAACTCGAGGATGCGAAGGTGTTTGCCGAAGAAGAAGGTGACTGCGATGATATCGTCAAAATATGCAATGCTGAAAGCTTCACGGACAGAACCAATGGCATGTTCAATAAAGTTTTAAAAAGTAGTAGGAGAATTATGGAGCCCACACTGGAGACGACAAAACTAGTACAAGCCCCCGATAGGTAACGGTTAAAACAGTGATAGGTTTAGATTCGGGAGCGAGAAAAATTTTCCAGTAGGCGCGAATATCTAAGAAGGAAAGGAAACCAGCATCGCGAAGCCGATATGGAGTAGTGGAAATATAAAGAAGAGGATAGGCATCTTTTTGGGTGACTTAGTTGACTTTTTGGAAGTAGAAAATTTAGTAGTACAAGAATTGAACATAACAATGACAAATGAAAGATGGCAATCTATCCAGTCTGATTTCCGTTTCAAAACCAACAAAAAATTATGGTAATTAACAAAGTCGGTAAAATGCCTTAATCTGAATCATTAAAGTGAAAGTTGGCCGCAATTCAATCAAAGATGGCTACCGATCCGGTCGGCCTTCCACTTCAAAAACTAACAAAAATCGTGGTAGACTCTGAGTGTATACCTATAATTTGATAGACGACTAATAAGATGAATTTGAAAGCTTCTAAGCAGATGTCATCTTTGCCTGAAGATTTGAACATGCGTCTATTAAACCAGATGAAAACATTTTACCGACCCGAGCATTTAGTCCTGAAAGTTGCTTTTAAGGGTTTATAAGTTTCGAAGCTGATACCGATTTTAAAACGAAAATTGACACCAACTCATCCAGTTTTTATTCTCTAAGAGAAATTCGCTAAAAACAGGCATTTTCACTCACCAGAATCTAACTCTGTACTGGATAATATAGATGTAATCTATTCCAAACGCTTCAATGATAAAAAAATGTTTGTGTTTTCGTACCGCAGCCAAATCTATCCGCTTCTATTTAACAGTGACGACATTGCCTTAAAATTTTCCTAGACACCTGGTACATTGCTAATATAAATAGAAACGTTTTTTTTATAGTTATTCGAACCCGGTGGAGTGGAAAGCTTTTATAGCAAAAGTGTGAGACTCTTTTGGCGGCATACCCACTAAAAGCACTCCCCATGGCTGGTGCGTCTGCCAAACGGCTCCGCCGCACTGCAGCCTAAAAGGCTTATTGTGCTGACCCTGGTTAAGTATTATACCCAATCTGCAAAGCCTGCACCCCGAATTACAGAGTACAGGCCCCTTGATGAGAGGATATCGACTTCCTTCGGGTCTAACTTTGGTTGCCCGAATAGGCGCTGTCTCGTTCTACCCAACACCTCTAAATGGTGTCGGTGTTGAAGTCTCTGAACGAGGTCTTTTACTGCCCCCGCTCTCCTTCTGCACCGACATCTTCTTTGTGGACGAGTGTGGCTCCGTCCGAGTCCCAGCTTCGACTTTCTTGGCTTGCTTCAGCTTCCCACGCTGAGCACCCGAAAGCCTCTTTGCTTGCAGTCCAGTGCCTGTATGTTTCTTTATTGTTTTCTCCGTGTCTGGTGTATCAGACACCGGTCTTGCAAGCGGTCTTGCATCCCGGGTCTGCTCCACCTCCATGGATATGTTTTTGTTATCTGAGGGGTCCCTTATTGCTGGTTTCACCTCTTCAGGAACACCCCGACCCACAGCTCATGTTCCACCCAGAGCATATAGTTCGACTAGCCGCTTTGCCTTTGAGATTTCCTCAACGTTGAGCCATCTTCCATCCGAACTTGCCGTGGGCTCTTTTTAAATATTGGAAATTCTCGTTAAACTAAATCGTAAAAATATGTAAGGCTATAAATGGCGCCCAACGTGGGGCTCGATTGCTGTGCCAATTGTATAAGCACATAACGTATAGGCTTCGATTGACTTTGGTTGTTTACACTTGTGATTCGTAAATCATTTACCCTCAGATTAATTTAGTCTATTGATGTTGTTGTTTAATTGAGTTTAATTTGTAATTAGTTAGTTAATCTATTCCATGATGGCTGAGACGTATCAAGTAGTTTATTTGCATAAAGATGAATTGGATTATGAATTGAGAATTTGTTTAGTAGGTTACCACAATCACCTGCGGAATGTACGAAAGTTAGAATGGTAAAAAAGAATCTATTACCTGATTTTATTTGTCAATTAGCTCTAACGGAAATAGATAGTATGTCAACGTTAATAAAGTTGTGTAAGAAATTAGAAGAAGCTTTCTTACATGGAAAAATTGTTCGATAGGAATATTATTGTTCTTTTAGTCGCAGCTTGTAGTATTTCAGTGAATAATAATTCACAGTGTAGTTGATAATAGTGATTTGTATTTAAGTTTATCTTCCATTTGTATTAGTTACAATAGTTGGTTGATAAGTTTTTCATAGTAGAGATGATAGATGTTTATAATTTGGTACACTGGCTTTTACTGTCGGTAAACCGTTTCAGGATTGCTCTTGTGCATAGGCACGTTTTGTTTTGATATGATTTATTTTAATAGCAATTTTGATTTATTTATATCCGCATTGCAACGCAGTATGTTAATTTGGTTGTAAGTCTAAGTGAAACTTGTCGTCGTGGTTGGTCGGATTAGCAGTATGTCAGTCTAGACGAGACTTAGGAAAAGTCGGTCGCTCAGCATTACATTAGTCTAAACGAGACTCGAGGTAAGTTGTCGCTCTAGCAATTTTGGCATCACTATTTTGAGATTGGTGATGAGGTTATAATTTTGTTTATAAGTCTAGGTGAGACTCACAGAGGAGTTTGTCACCCTAGCAAGTTTATGCGTTGTGAAGTACTTTTGTCTATCTTGACAGTTTGATTATGAGTAGTGTAAGAGTGTACTAGAACATTGATTTAATGTTATCCTCAACGGAAGGTTGAAAGTAATCTAAATTATAAATTTATTATGTTTAAAATTGTCCTTGTCTGCGAATTTAAAAGAAAAGGTGTTCTTAAAGTTTGAAGTTCATTGGTTTAATGTTTGAAATCATGTTGATAATTTAGTTGAGATCAAGTTAGATAATGTGGATCCCTGGTATGTGTCTCCTCGAGAAAAAAATTTAGCTTCACCGGATGATTACCCACAATGGAAGGTAGAAGACAATTATGTATTTAAATTTCTTTCATCAAATTTGCCACTCTCATCGAATGTAAGGGAATGGAAATATTTAGTTCCTAAATTACAAAAGGAAGAGGTTATTCGGATAAATCATGACCCTTCAGTGGCCGGACATTTTGGTTTTTTTAAAACATTGGCACGCATACAAGAGAATATTTATTGGCCAAAAATGCGTATTGATGTGTTGAAATTTTGTAAAAATTGTTTAACGTGTGGTGCACAGAAGGCATCGAATAGAGGACCCCTTGGTTTAATGGGAAAGGAAAAAGAAGTGAAGTTCCTTCCCCTTTCAGATTATTGCTATAGATCTCATGGGCCCATTTCCACGGTCCAAGGTTGGACACAAATGGTTATTAGTTATTGGTGATTGGTTCTCGAAATTTACGTTAATGTTTCCATTACGTAGTGCAAAAGCGCATTTAATAGAACGTGTATTAGAGGAAAAAGTTTTTCTAGTCTATGGTGTTCCCAAATTTATTATTTGTGATAATGGCTCACAATTTAGTGGTAGAAATTTCAAAGCAGTATGTAAAAAATATGACGTTCAAAAAATTTGGTTTAATGCAGTTTACTCTCCCCAATGTAATTTTGTAGAAAGGATAAATAGAACAGTCGGAACAGCTATACGTTCGTATATTAAAGAACATGATACTTGGGACATAGAGTTACCCCAAATTCAGTATGCGGTTAATTCTGCAAAACATCATGCCACTGGTTATTCGCCAAATTTCTTAGTTTTTGGTAGACATGTTCCTGTGTCTGGAAGATTTTATGGTCTTGATGTGGAACCCTCAGTTGATATAGATATTATTTCTGGTAATAGACCTTCGTATGTGTTAGATCATCAAGGACTATTTGATATTTTTATAGACGTACAGAAAAGGTTACATTTAGCTTACACGCAGTCTAGTAATTCATATAATTTAAGGAGACGTAACATTTCTTTCGAAGTAGGTGACAAGGTTTGGAGGTCAAATAAAGTTCTTTCGAAAGCGAGTGATAAGTTTACTGCTAAGCTTGCGCCAAAATATGTTTTGAGTATTGTTAGAAAGAAGGCTTTGAATTTAATTTATGAATTGATTAATGAAAATGGTTCAAAAGCAGGCAGATGGCATGTTAAGGACCTAAAACCTTATTCAGAGTTCAGTAATGATATTGAGAATGATGATGTTTCTGAACATTAATTAGTAATGTTGATATGTTTGATAGTCGATAGTAGGAATTATTTCTGTCTTATCTTTTTAGTAAAGAATTTAATTATTGTATTGGAATACTGTTTGTTAGTCTAAAAATTTAGATGTTGTATATGAAGTATAAAAGGAAATTTTTTTGTAGTGCAGTAAGGTTGATATTAGTCTGCGCTGATATTGTTAGTTGCAAATTATTTATTTGAGTTAAGATGAAGAATTGCATGTTTCCGTAGGTCAAAAGTTGCATGTTCCATTTGTCAAATAATTCCCCAGGTCAAAAGTCAGTAAGGAATGTTTGTTTATACTTTTGGATTTATGATTATAGTATTTGAAGGTAATTTTGTAGTCGAGAGGACAACCGAGATTAATGGTAGTTCTTGGAATTATATTGGGAATCAATTAGCTTGAGTCCATATTAGATATTGATAGGAGGTCAATATTGTTAGTAACTATAATAGTTATGTTTAGTATGAATATTGTGTAAGGTAGCAATGTTCTATGTTGTTATGAATATTGAGTAAGCTGACAATGTTCTATTTTGTTCATTCATGCGTGAGTGAGATTTTTGAGGAGTAAGATGTGGTGACGTTTTACTTGTCTCTTCATGGATAGAGATGTTTCTACATTTTGTTTGCACACACATACGGTAGATTGTTGAACGGTCGTGATTTCAAGACATATTTGCTGTTTTGAAGATATGTTTGTCGTGGATCCCAATGGTAGTGGGAGTCCTTTTTTTTCTTCTGTAAATATGTAAATTATGGTTAGTAAAGTAAGAATATGTTGTCATGATAATTTATATCTTTATTAAGGAATCATAATACGGCAGTATTATATGTTTTGTTGTTTAGTTTCGAGTATAAATGAGTGATATAATAACCCCGAATATGTATTAAATGATAATGAAACCCTACCGATTAAGACTTCCCGAATTTGTCCCCTTGTGGCGTATAGTACGCGTAGTTACTCGTCACTCATTTTCCATTATGCAGTATCTTAAGTGATAATTTTTGTTTTGGCTTGTAAAAATTAATAATAAGTTGTAAATATATAACAGTAAATTCAAAAAAAAAATTCTTCGCATTTATTCCAGAATATTTTCTCGAATTTTTTCTCTTAGAAAGAGGCAGTGTAGCAATTTTATTTTCTACCTAAATATGTCCGTATAACTAATCCTTTTATTTAATAATAAATAGTATAATGCATTATAATGCTATACAATCCATTTAATTAAATATCATCTATTGTCCAATAAAGTACTAGCATTTAGTTCGAATTAAAAATTAATTTCTACGGTGACAAGATAAAAGCTCCTATTTAGTATCCTTCCTAGAGCCCCATCTATTCGGAAATTACGAAGTAACGTTGTTACCAGGCAGCAACTCGCTTGACGACACTTCTAACACGGCTGTGGTGAAAGCAGGTCGAATTGTTCTTAGGAACAATGTTTTTTGGCTGTTTGTCGTGTTGAAAGCACGTTCGTATGAAGTTTAATAAGAGAATGTCATCTCCGAGAGGTATTTTAGATGGTCCATTTTTGTTGGAACAGCTCGTGGATGACAAGAAATCGTTTGGTTAAAGAATCGTTAGGAACATGCAACTAAAGATATAATGCATCCTTATGTATATAATACAATTTAAAATATAATGCAACGTAATTTATAAAGCAATTTTATGAATGGTATTCAATCTAAATTATAGAAAACAATTTTATTCATATATAACATGGAACCTCATATATAAAGTATTCAGTTTAATTACAAACAACATTCGATCTTTCTCGTGGTTTGAATTACTCCTGGAGCATCTTTAAATTAACACGCAGATAATGGAGGCCGAGTAATGTGATTTTCAGTGTGCAGCACATTTATTCGTTTAAATTGGAAGATTCCGTGGTTTAATGCTGACGTAAGCTCCCAAGCAGGTATTTTGGTGCAAATCGGAGATTGGTATGTACAAAAATTGTGTTCGTATGTTATTTGAACTATCGACGTAGTAACGAGATAAATTTTGTTTAATCAAGTTGTGTAAAATCTAAATAGGTCAAGGACAGACCACAATTATATTTTTCGATGTTATGCGATAGGAATCTGTAACTTGTTCTTACCTCATTCTTTGATTAATTCAATGAAACATCAGAAGATGTCATTACGTGTTAGAGTAAAGTGAATTCTTACAATTATAAGCACTTAGAAATTAAATTTCTATATCTGATATTTCATGAATACTTAGTTGAAATTATCCACTGTAAAATTAAGGTAGATATACCTAATTAACTTTTTGTTATAAATAAGCAATTTTATGCTTTGTCAATTTGTTAAATAAAACCACATTTAATGGTATTTGGTACTGATCTTATCCAGTGCCTTCAGTAAATTAATGTTTCACAATTTAAATTAATCAATATATAAAGAAAGAAAGATATTTTGTATAAAAGCACATTATTGAATACCAGAAGAATAGATTCTTATTTTCGGACTAAAGACTATTTTTATTTAGGATGAATGAAAGATGATTCCAATTGAATTTAATTATTTTTGAGTGTGAATGCACAAGCGGTGCTATTCTTTGTTTGATCTGTTCACAGGTGCTGCAGAGGATTACTAAGGTCAAGGTCGAGCCATAAGGTAAGAAACTTCAGAGATTATGTGGTCTTTAAAAATTGTATAGCGGCTATAGGAGAAAGGTTTCCGCATTAGCCTTGTACAAGGGACTTGAGTCAGGTCTTCTCTGTATAGAAAAATACGGTGGCGCCTTATTCTTATTATTAGTGGTTGCAATTACACCCCGACCCACAGCTCATGTTCCACCCAGAGCATATAGTTCGACTAGCCGCTTTGCCTTTGAGATTTCCTCAACGTTGAGCCATCTTCCATCCGAACTTGCCGTGGGCTCTTTTTAAATATTGGAAATTCTCGTTAAACTAAATCGTAAAAATATGTAAGGCTATAATTTTACTTAGGTACCAATATTATTCATAATTGTTCCCATTAGTGGGGGTGTAAATGGTCACCATGCCAGGTGCCCCGTGTTGGCATGGAAGGCGTGAATAAAATGGGGTGCCGCCCTGTTCCTCCAGTTCTGGGCTGATTAAGACTGGTCAACTGTCCAGCCACGCATCCCTTGGGCTCAGTCCTTCACCACAGGATTTAGGATTTTTAACGAGGTTGTCTCCTCTTGGTCCGGGCGGTTAGGCCAAGACCCCCACATTCTATTGCCCGTGAAACATCGCCACGACAGCAGGGAAGGCGTGTTGTGTCGGTGTTGCAGAATTGCCCCACCGGCTTCGTTTATCTTAGTGCAGGCCTATTAGCCACGAAACTACAGCTTTAGCTGAGGGGTTTGGTCCTCGGGATCGTTTTCACTTGGCTAGGGGGAGGATTTTATCCCGCTCTAGCACAGTCTCTTACTCTCCACCATGTTGTGGGTCTTATACCACTCGGGCAATGAGTCACTGAAAGAGATAAGTTTATCACGATCCTTCCCAAAGTAGATAGCCAAACCCTTGGTCATATGTCCTGGTATTTTCCCTATCCGCCACCTGGAGACGCACCCAATGGGTAACCAACCACATGGGAAATAGAATCGTTAACTACTTTCAGTATTCTTTCCTGGTTAGAGAATGTTTGTTACATGAAAGGCAGATATTTTATCTTTTTTGACCATCTGAAAATATTTAATTTTCATAGAAAAAAAGAAAGTTCTTAAGAAATTATAAATGTTACTTCGATGAATTTTATAGGCAACCGAACATACACAAAAAAGCAGGATGTGTTCGCAAAATATTAGTTTAATTCGATGTAAAGACGCTGTATTTATTTTCAGACGATATTCGTTGATTTATGATAAGCAGTAACAGAAATAATGCTTCTTATCACATTTCCTCTACATTTTCTGCGTGTGACGTTCAATGGTTGTTCAACACGCCATCATAATTTTCGTTGTAGTACTTAATATAATATCTTACCCCCTTCAACATCGTGTGTTTTAGAGTTTAGGGGTTATTAAAGAAAATTTACGCTTGAACAGCTGTGTTGGAAAGCATGTTTTGAATGAAATTCGCGTTTACTGCTTTGTAACACATTCTCAGCACGTGACGAAGGTATAAAATATGTAGAGGCAGAATTAAAATGAGACCAAGTCGCTCAGTATATCTTTAAAAATTCAGTTGGTTAATAAAGAAGAAGAACGAAAGAAAGCACCGATTAAATACCCTCTCTTGAAAAATTTAGTCAAACATGCTATTCGACAAAAGGGTCGAATCGTTTGCATGCATGATGGTCAAAAGAATTTATGGGTATTTTATAGGGTCTTTCCTTTGAGAATTAAGTCAACCTCTACATTATTAAATTTAAAATTATTGTAAAACTGTTGTAGACTCAGTTTGTGCGCTGTAAAGTTTCAATAACCCCGGTGTTCGTCTTCGTATCATTTCTGCATGATTGCTTCTGACATTAAAGCTCTTGGTTTAATTAACTAATAGATTGAGTTCTGAGCGTTTCTGTAATAAATCCTTCTGTTGCAAACTGCTTCTAAATGCTAACATTTCAAGCTTACATTACCTCATTTATATACTAGGAGTTCTGTGTAATTCTGAAGATATGTACTTGTTAAATAGATTGTCGACTGAAATCAGTTTTCAGCAGGTACTTTTTAATCAAATTCCTGCCACGTGTCTACGTTTTCTGATGAGTGAGCAACATATTTCGAAAATAAATTGCGCAGGGGTAGCTTCATAATACGCACCCTCCATATTCAAACAAAGTTTTTCAAAACAGTTGTTCCGAGTCCTTACTTCACTTCAAAGTAATTTGTTATCCAAACAGAGTGTAGTTTATCTTTCTACATATTATAAAAAATAGTAGGTGCTACTTTTTATATAGAATTGGAGAGTTATTCATTGATCTTTGTCTTAACTAATGGATTATTAGGGTTCAACATCAGAATCCATAGAGTTTTTAAAACTGAACTGCATTTTTAGTCAGTATGTTAAATAGTTTTAAAGCTATAATTTTAAAACATCAACACTGCTTATATATATATATATATATATATATATATAAAGTAAAAAAGGATTAATGGCAAGTGACTCAAAATCAGCCACGAGGGCATCTATCGACGCGTTTCGCCCAATGGGGCTACAATTGGGGCGAAACGCGTCGACAGGATGCCCTCGTGGCTGATTTTGAGTCACTCACATTAATCCTTTACTTTTCATTAATTTAAGACTCATTAAACTACTTCTCGTTTAAAATATATATATATATATATATATATATTATACATTGATATTAAGAGGTCATAAGAGGTCAATGGGCACCATCTTCTGTAAATAAAACGGTATCCAAAATCAAAGAAAATCAAAATTTAATTAGTACGATAGGCTTTATATAATTAATTTTAGTGAAATCCTTGAAAATACAAAATCATTCCTTGATAATAAAACACGTATTTCTAACTACAAAACGAAGTATCATTTAAACATGTAAGTATTCGTCCTCCTAAGAATATGAAATACAATTTGTGTACCTTGATCAAAAGTATTAAACAATATTACGCTTCTACTGAAAACATTATTGAAAGTACTCCCAGGTGATTAAGAGCACTTTTGGTATGAAACGTAAAATCTACATTTAAAACGAAAATACTACAAGATTTCAGAACCTTCTTACACGAGAGTAAACTCATAAATCAATAAGCAAATGACAGCTAACTATATTCTACTATAAAACAACATAAATGAATACATCCAATTAATGCGTTGAAAGCTTTAACAACTAAAATTTTTACGATAAGATAAGACGTTTAACGATCTATTAAATGATAGGGCCATAACAAGCAAGCCTTTCCATTCATTCCTGCAACGCTAAACCAATTAACAAAGACAGTGAAAATTTACGACCTAATAGAAGGTGTAAATGAACAAAATTTCGAGGAAGTTATATCATACCTGGTGAGACCTACTGGAAAATGGAGAAAATGTTCAGGGGCCTGTGACGTATAGAAGTTTTAATTATAGAAAAGCCGATAAATTATTAGGGAAGTTCGTTCAAAATTGGTCATTCACGAATAATCGTTCTGTTTATAAAGGCAGTTGCCTATAATGTGTTTGACGATCAACTAATAGCTATAATTTAAATGGCGTACAAGGTCATGCTCGACGTTTAAAATATTGGTTAAAACATTATCTTTTTTAAAACGTATGGAGTAATATGCAACGTACAAAAGTAATCTTCCATTAATTTTTACATCTTTAAGTAAATTCCCCCTTGCAATAGTTTTTAGTTGGTTTCAAATCGTCTATCTTCCATAATCATCATCATTAGGTCTTCAGTCCTGGAACTGGTTGGACGCGTACCATCATTGTTTCCTATTTTGAACTAACCTACAGATTTCTCTGAAATTTGCACAGTCTGCATCTATAACTATCTGATCTAGGTCTACATCTACCTCTTTTTTCCTATCTCTGCTTGTAATATATCTCATACTATTCCACAAAAATGCCTTAGAACGTATTCTGCCTTTCTATTTCTCTTATCTTTTTCCTCAGATATCCTTGTTCCCCTACTATTTCTATAACCTATTTGTTATTATCTTTGTCTGTCCATGCTATCGTCTTCATACATCTGAAACACAGCATTTCAAAAAGCTGCTACCGTTTTTCTGTCTGTGTTTCAGACTGCCCGTATTTCATAGGCATACTGTGCTGTGCTTCACACATATGCTTTCAACAATTTTCTTCTTGTTCTATGTTTGTTGTTTTTCCTCATAGGCGCCGTTCTTTCTTGTTAGATGCCGTTCGGTCACCTTCTTCTATAATGTATTTAAATAATTCTTACTACCAAATACTGCACGTCTTATTTATCACTTTAACTACGATCCGTATTATATAATTACATCGGAAGTATGCCGACGCCAAAGTTTCTGTTAAGACTGCCCTCCACTAGACATAGATTAGCTTTCATTAAGCGAATCACTTCTGTAAAAAATGTGTTCTGCTTTTTACTGCAATGTTGATGACAGAAAAAATTAATTTTTTGAGAAATACGAAAACCAAAAAGCTTAAGAATGATTTCTAAACGGCAAATTGCTGCTCCCTAATTACGCAACTTTTCTCCCATTTAGCTCACGTTGTATTCATTACCGTTTCCGAAATCCCCACAGTGGCTCACCTTACCTTGGACACGTTATATATAATACTATGATAAGAGGGTAGTTTAAGGGTAGATTAAGTCAGAGGGGTAGTAATATAACTGTAAATATAATTAACATTAAGAAAACCAAGTAATTCCACTATTAAATAGGAGTAAATCGAATATTTTACAAAAGATCAATAGCGAGCACACCGTATATAAATTATATTTAATTTAATGCATAAAAAAGAAGCTTATCTTTAATAATTAGATAATATTTAACTAAAATAATAATGTGTACGTCGTATAATACGCTTAAGTTGAAGAAACGAACAAAGATAATGTTTTAAATAAATTAAGTTTCATCAAAATAAACACATAATCTGTAAAGATAAATAACCTAGAATTCTAGCTATTTAAGAATTTCATTAAAAATGTCAACGCATAAATAAGAAAACGCATTCAAATATATCATTATTAGAAAGATGAGGACGTGACTGGAATATCGTATTTACATGAAAATCCAACATATTTGAAATAACAAACAATAAATAACAGGCGGTTCGCTATACGATAAGCTTTGGACTATAAACGACACAAATATAAAAGACAAAACAAAATTGCAATGGATATTCTATTCTGTGACCGCTATACCTGTTAATATATATATATATATATATATATTAACAGGTATAGCGGTGACAGAATAGAAAACATTTTTTGTTCTTAATCAAGCTTTCGAAATAGTTTACTTTTTCATCAAGATTCTAACAGGTATAAAAAACAACTAAAAAAATGGTATGACTACATTATCATACTTACATGAACGGAATTATTATCGGTATTTAATAAGCTTACACATTGAAATTAAAATTAAAAACTACACTACATGAAACAGTCCACGAGCGTTCAGTCGGGCCGTTTAATGTAGTGTAGTTTTTAGATTTATAATTTAATCATCGGTCGAAACTTCAAGATTTATATATATATATATATATATATATATATATATATATGTATATATATATTGCTATGCATAAACAAGAATTGGAATTATCGATCTCCGACGTTGGTCCGCCTTATTAATATTGCTATAAACTCCCTCCAGGAACTTAACTGGATTTAATCTTGAACCTACCTTGTCGACCAATAACAAAATTTGATATGTTATCGCCTTACTCGTTATCAATTTCGTATTCAACTTATAGCTCCTCCTTGATTGTTTAAATTATCAAATCACTCCCATTAACTTTATCTTATGACCTCGACTAGCATTTATTATGAAATGAAGTTAATTCAGTTTTATATAATGGAACAAATATTATGTACAGTTCTTGCAAAATATTTAAAATACACTTTTAAATTAATTAATGTTGTAAATCTCATTTATCAAAAAATCATATACTTTTTAATCAAACCCCAAAGTCACCAAAAACAACCTATTATTTTTGTAAAAGAAGAAGTGTGGAACGTTCAAAACCTCTTATCACATCACGCACTTTATACGTATGCAAGTCCTCTGCTTTGTTGACTTTTTCACATTCATTTATATTAAGCAAATTCAATATCCAAATAAAAATAGAAAAATAATGTCTTATAACTAAAACTCTAACCTGGTCTATTTTCTTCGCTATTTCTTTCTCGCAATTGACGCATCCATTATCAGCTAATATTCTCCATGCATTAAGCCATCCATTTGGATAAAATTATTTTCCCCCAATTCAGAATTATTACATCTCCATTCGAAATTTTGTCTATCCACACGCTTAAACAATTGCATTTAAATTATTGCCATCACCCTCTGGACTACCATTATTAACTTATACTTATGCACCCCAATTTATTGTCATCTCATTCAGACTTATTACTTCTTATCAATTTCCCCAAACTTAGAATTGGATTATCATCCTCCCCAAACTCGAACTTGTATTATTATTCTTCCCGGACTCGAAATTGGACTTGGATTATTCTCCCCGGACTCGGAATTGTATTATTCTCCACGGCTTCAGAGCCGTTTAATCGGCAATCATAATTTTCATCTTCGCACTTACACAATTTTTCACTTTAAATTATTATTACGTATCACACCTTATTTCAGAGTGGCGCACCTCGGCCTTTGTTGAGTTGAAAACTGAGTTCGTTATCACTGTACCTGTTAATATATCATTGATCTTCTACTCCGTCAGTGGGTATGGTCTACAAACTCGTCGCTCATTTTAACCAATCAAATCTTTGCATTTAAAGTAGTTTCTGATGTAATTTTCTATGCTTTCAAATAATTGTGGCCTGCTCGCAGGTGCTTCGTTATCAAACATGCGGTGTTTTGACGAATCTAATCGCTTTTCCATAAACAACTGATGCAATTCCACTTTTAATTTTCATATATGCATGTTATTTACGCAATTTTTAATCTCCTTTCTTATTAAAAATGGTTAACTATTTTGTACGCATTTACACTATGCTTCTTGAAGCTCTATTTCTATCTCCGTATTAACCTAATTGTTTGGAACTCTTTTGAATGCGTGTTTAATTACACTTTATTATGTTTACTTATAAAATACGCGTGCTTCCACTGAAAATATCATTACTTGCCTTACCTAAATTAACTAAAACTCTATCTACAGGGTGTTAAATATTTACTATTTACTTAATGCATGTCTTCTGTGTTTCTACGCTAACTATGCGTCTTCGTGTGTCTATACGCGTTGCTTAAAACTATTTATACTTTATATACAGGGTGTTGACTGCTTACTATTTACAAACTATCTCCATTTCTCGATTCTTTACTAAATAAATGCAGTTCTCTGCTTCCTATTATAATTTCCAATTCCTAAACGACCTTTACTATAAAGTACACCCTTAAGCAACCCCTTATCACAGCAATATATATATATATATATATATATATATAAATCTTGAGGTTTCTACGAATGTCTGTTTTGTCAGTTTTTCAAGTATAATTCTGCATAGCTGGCTGGTTCTGAACTAGCTAGGTATGTGTGCAGTATAATACCTGGAAAATTTAAAATATACCTTTTCTCAACTATACGTGTAAATTGCCCTTGACTGTACAAATAAATCTCCTGAGTGAGATTGTGATATTTTAAATCGATTAAACCTAAAAGTTACTACTTCCCAGAATAAAATTATTACATACTATTTGCGGATTTTAAAGTTTGTTATATTTAAAAAAAATCACAATTCTTAAAAGCTATTTTAACCTTTGATCTCTGGCGCTGAAAACTAGCTATAAACTTGCCAGTCTCCAATACTTTAAACTGCAGCCACTAGAAATAAACGCTCCATAAGTAATGATCTCCTCTTCTTATAAATCACTGCCATACTTCCTTTGCGGCGTTATTGTTTCTTAAATAAAATTACACAAGACCTTCACAAGCACTAACTCAAGAAAGCTAATTTACAATTAAAAGAATGGAGGTAGACTTAAATTAAATTGAAGTTAATCAAGGTAGAATTAAATTTGCATAAAATTTGAACTCAATTTTTCAAATTGAAGAAAATGAACCAACTGCAAACACGTTGTATCAATTAAAATATTTTACTTGTACTGATTTTTATTAAGCACAGTGTTATTTTTAAATCACATCATTTGTTCACAGAATATATATATATATATATATATATATATATATATTCTTCTGGCCACCCCTCCTTTTTGTTTATATTTATTTATTATTTAATATACTCTTTTTCCGTCGCCCCTGTTTTTATTAAATGAATGACTTTTATATAATGTGCTTTAACAACGTTTGGTTGGTTATCTAATCAAAATGTTTATTACTATGCCTCGACTATATGAACTCTTTTCTCAGGGTGTCCACCTACTTACCGTGGGTTCGGTGGTAAGTAGATGTGCAATGCCCAACCAAACTGCACTATCTTTTGTTTTACTACTTTTATATGAATTTACCACTGTATATGCCAAAATTTAATGATCAACGTAGCCTTGTGCCAAATTAATTAATAATACACAATTTCTGACTTTGACGTTTTAAGATATTTCACAGCACTCACCTGGATTATACTTCGTTGCTGGCCTTTTTTTACTGCTGGCTCAAGATCTTTGTCGCCGTATGCGTCTTTACATGGATTCACTATCGTTGGAAATTTTCGGATCGCCTCCAGGTATCTTAGTATAATTTTGTTGATCCCCAATCTGAAATAAATAACCCGAATTTTAGAATTTTGAATAACCGTTTTGTTTACTTCCCTGCGCTAATTCTTCCGTATTACTTTCTTCGTAGCCTTTAACTCTTCCAATTGCTGCTCTCAATCGCTCAATCCAAATCTACTCTCCGTTCAGCTCAATCCAAACCTATTTTCCTTTCAGCTCAATCCAAATCTATCCTCGTTCCTTGTCTTAAAACCACTCAATGACCCGCTATACATAACTCTATATCCAAATCAATCCAATCAATGCCCCATTAACCATAAATCCGTAACCAAATCAATCCAAATCTTATTCACGCTTACAATTCCTCACCGATGCCTTCTGCCTTTATCAAATCCGTTCCTAAACAATCTTACTTTTCACCGCTTCGCTATCTCACTAATACCAATCTTCACTATAATTCGTCGTCGCTATTCATTAACTAACCACTGATGCTTCTCGTTATTCCACTTTAATAAATTAAACTCTTCAAATTCAAACACATTTATTTCTTTTTCAAAATATTTAAACAATTTTAGCGCAGGTTTACAAAATACGTCTTTACACAAAATTAAATCGAAAAAGATCTCCGTTGTTTACTTTCCAAGGCGATTATTACAACAAATCCAGCTTACTTAATCACATTTTACATAAATAAAACATCCAATAACATTTTATCCCTTATTTTGTGTCACAAATACCTTCACTGTTGTCCTTTTACACTTTCCTAGTTTGTACATAATTCTATCATTGGTCCTAAATAATTCACAATTCTCCAATCACATTTGGCACTGCTATTACTTATAATTTTGAAATTACAAATTTGTCCAAAAGTTGATTCTAATTAAACAAAAGCCAAAATAATTCACACATGACCTAGATGCGTGGTTGATAGTAGACATCCGTAGACGCATCCGGTTTTCGGATGGCAAATGTACTTTCAATGGCCTATTAAATTGTAACTCAGTATAAAACCTTGAGCACTGTGTATTTTATCAACGTCATTAAGTCATTATAATTTACCTTTTGGCACATACATTTCAAATTAACATTGTAAATACTTTAGCATATGTAAAGTACGGCAAAACATAGTTTTTTTGAATTACGGGATCTGATATATGGATCATTCTATTTGGCATACACCCCTTTAACACAAAACTACCCTTATAAACCTTGTAGCTCCCACCTGACACTACAATATATATATATATATATATATATATATATATATATATATATATATAACCTTTCATATAGATTGTACACAAATGTTTTCAGGAAATCCGTTGTTCCATAAAAGTATTAGCCTTGTTAAAACTACACACTTCACAACAATAATAATTTCTTGACTTCACAACAAAGTATCTGATTCGTTTAACACTCTCAACAACAGCAAAATCGACCTGCTTTGCTATTCGTAAATGCCAACCATTTTAATCATTAATCTGTCTAAATGTTTCCTTCACAAATAGAATGTTTATTTGTAACATCTCGGCTTATCATGCAAATGTTAGCTCTTATTGGATGCTGTAAGAAACAATTATTTTAATTCTTACATGGAGCGCTTTTAGTACAATTACTGCAATTTTCAGTAAAATAATTGACTCTTTCTTATTAAAAATATTGCCTTGATACTGCATGAACGATACGAGTAAGGCTTCCATCAATTTAACTAGTATAAAAAGTAATTTTATGCACCGAGTGTTAGAAACACGTTTATATAATGATGTTTATTTGATTTAAGTATTTAATAATTTGTGACATTTTTGTTACAGATGATTGATGTTAAAAACAACCTTCACTACCCAAGCGGTTTTCCAATATCACAACACCCACCTGTATTTCTCTGTTCTTCACCTGGCCCAGACCCTTATTGTTCACAAGATCTTTATAATCCTGTTTATGAAGAACTAAGTGATGGTGACAGTGAAATTACTCAAGCACATCATAGCGAAGATGAATTTGCCGAAGACGAACTAAGTTTAGGTGATCATGCGGATCGTCGTCTCAACATTCCACCTCCTCCTTACAGAGCAGAACCTCTTACATCAAGAAGAGAAGCTCCCAGGTATAGAAGACCTCATGAACCATTACCACCAATACCATCTACTAAACGATCTCGAACTTTAGATAAACAACAACGAAGGCAAGAATTTCATGAAGGAATGTTGCTGGATGCATTACTACAATTATATCCGCGAGTGGGAAGTGTTGAACCACCTAATCGTAGACAGGTGGTTCCTAGTATAACGCAGAGACTTCAGTGTTTGCAACAAACACCAGGACCTTATGAAACCGTCCCAGTTTTGGGGCATTTAGCAACCTTTAGGCCTGTTCCTAAACCATATTCACAGGATTCAGCTTTTGGGTCTGATTCAGGATATAGTAATCACACCAGCTATACTAGGGGATCTAATAGACGGCGTAGAGATCCACGTAGGTTATCCCAATTAAGTGCAGGTTTAAATTTAACCTAGGTAATATTGTCTTTAGACTATTTACTTCTACTGTGGTATGTCAATGAACAATATTGTGCAAATGTGTTTGAATATTGGTATGTGATATTTGTATATTGAAAAGCCCTCAATTGTGTGGCTTCAAACATGAAATAGTACTTAATTAGATCATGTAGCAATGTAATTGTTTGTCATACCAAAGTGACGGTTGTGAATGCCTTTAAAATTCTGAGCAATATTGTATAATGGTTTTGATATCTATAGATACTAGATGTGTAAAAGTGGATAAAACTATCGATTTCTTCTATTTTTCTTACGTATAACTATAATTTTTAATTAGCGTCAGTTCGTTCTAAGAACTTAATATAGTACTACAACTGAGAAGAATTGTTAAACTTTTTAGGAGCTGATTTTGAACTGTTTTGGATATGCTGTGCCACTTTTTAAAAATTTAGATTATTTTGATTAAAAATCTTTTTACAAATTTCAGCCTAAAAGCATATTTTCCAATATTAGGATTGTTTTCCATTAATACAAACTTTAATTCAGTAAAAACTTGCAACTTACAATGTATTTAATAGAAACCACATCTTTAAATTATTTGTGTTGATTTTGAAAGCAGATTACATTGCTCACCATAGTTTGTCCTGTTAAAATTTGCCGTTGTTTCTTTCATGATGCATTTCAATGAATGCATACTGCATTTAGTCATTTTTATGGTATTGTGTTGTGTAAGTTGAGTTAAGAATTCTTATTGCTTTATATGCGCCACTTCTAGTCCTCTATTGTCTTGTTTAATGCCATTATTGGTTGGAATATTTAAATATTGATTATTAATTTTTTAATATTTCAATTTTTTTACGTTGAACGTTTTACTTGGGAAATATGTTCTTATTTTTTGCATTATTTTGTCTATTGGAGCTGGGTGTTTTTTCTGTCAGGCGAGTGTCGTGTTTTGGTTTAGTTAAAATACCTGAATGTACTCTTTGTGTGCATTTGCAAATACACGGTTCTGGAGATTATACTTATTACATAAATGTACCATTTTTTCTATCATCAAGATAGTCTCTTTGAGAACAATTACTCAATACCATAGAAAGGTAATCTAAGACACAATTACCATGCAAATCTATTTGATGGTTATTCATACTAGATTTAAACTGAACAGATAGTCATTGCTGATTAATATGGAAGGATGCCGAACCTATGTACAAAGCCTAATTACTTCAAGAATATAATTTTCAGCAAACGTTGTATACAATTTGAATGGTTACTTCAATTGACAAATAATCGAATTCTTAGTTCTGAATATTTCAGGCGCCAACATGCAAAAGCCGATAAATCAAAGTCTTTGGTTTTGAGATATTGTCGAAAATCCTCTACAGCAAAATCCCTCAAATATTTTGTTGCTGCAAGAACTGGATTTGGCAGTATGTAGTGGTTGTAATATAATACCAAGCTGGAGAAACTACATGTTTTGTTGTTTACTTTTTAAAAGGCAGTTTTACCAATTTATCAGTTTTTGGGCGAATCTAGAATGTTATCAGTTTTTATTGAATTTGCGGGACTGAAGTTGCTTTAGTAACCTTATAAACAGGCAATCATTACAAACTGACTTAAAAAATATATTTTGTAGAACTAAAATAATGTAAGATACTCATTAACAGCAAAATATTATATACATATAGTGTATGACAGCAAAACAATATGTCCAATATAATAAAAACAAATTCACAAAACTAAATATAGATATCAATTTCTTCTTCAATGCAATCGTATACCCAAGCTTTTTTACTTCTTGATCAGTCTCTTTAATAAGGTTTGCATTATTGCTATTCAATATGCTCTGCACCATTGGAGATCCTGTGAAATTTTCCTGTTAGGTTAGTAAGTGCAGGAGAAATGACTTTTTCTTTTGAATAATACCCTGGTGTGTATCTTTTTTGACTAAGGTTAAATTTACATCCAAAACTGTATGCTTTCGAAGTTTTACAAACTTTTCAGCTTCACTAGTGAAGTAAAAATTGTTGAAAGAGCAAACTTGAATTATTTTTCTGTTATTAAACTTTTGTAAGACCACTTCTTTATGTTCAATAGCCCCTTCATTTTCTTCAAACGTATCATAAGCACATTTATATCACATAATCTCCAGTCAGTACCGAGCTTTTTGCTTACCCCACTTTTTGTAAATGGTTTCATACTCTAAAATGCATCATTAATCGGAGTTTAGGCTGTGGTTGTACTTGTTGAAAGTCAGAACATAAGCTCGTTCTTATTAACTGTGAGTTCGGTGCGATATTGAATTTTTTGTTTGTCGCATTCTTTTTTAATCGTATAGCTCAGTGTTAGACATGTGGCACATACATCCATAGCTGGAGAAGAAACCCCAATGTTAGAATCATTACCAAACTGTCTCCTAAACATGGATAAGTTAATTTTATGCTCTGTATTACATTATTGCTGATACATTTTGTGGTATTTTTTTATACTTAAATTTGCCTCCAAATAGATGCCTTTTGGCTTTGCACTATTATAGTGATTTTCCTTTGTTTTTAACTTGTCAATAAAAATCTGTTATTTTATTCTTTTTCGCCACAGATATACTAAACATGTGGTCACTATCTAGTTTTTCTTTGGAAACTTCTCCTTTATGCAGATTTTTGGCAATAGTATTAAGCCGATCTTATTTTTACATTCACACACTGCAGAATGAAGCTTGACATACTGTAACCTTTCTGATGGATACTTTTTTTGGCAGAAAATAATGAACAGCAAAATTGAGGCAGCATGAATCTTTTTATAGCTCTTGTTCCTTCAATAGGATTTATTGTATTGTAGTGGCACATTTGTAGGAGTTATGGAAAATGTTTTTCTGAATTGCACGAACACCATTATGTGAAATACTAAGACAATAGTATGTAGGATTATTATGGTTGCACACTATTCTGTATTTAGTTACATCAGGATTGTCATCATTGTATCTATATACATATATAGCATTATAAAATACATAACATTTTTATTTTACCTTAGTTGTTTCTGTTTTTGCCTTTTTGTTACGTGTATGTGCCTTTTTCTACTCCATCTACGTATTTCAGTATACTACTGTCAACTTCATCCATTACTATAAACTTAACAGTAAAGTCTCTAATAACAGGCTACTCAATCTTTGCCAGTAATAATACAAATAAATCATTTTATGTTTTTAAGTAAATTTTGAACGTGTAGACTCTAACGAAACTTTAATATATATATATATACCAATACTATGCCATTTTACAAATTATATCACAACCCAATCCCATTAGCAGGAAATTCTTTTCAGTATTCTATCACACACGATAAAACACCGTAATGATTTTCTCATATAGTTGGCAGGGATAATTTTTATCTGCTTTTGCTTGAAGTAAGATTTATCAACACTTTTTGGAAGGTACACTTGAACTAGTATTTTGAAATGTAGTTAATGGTATTTGCATGAATGTGATGTGCTTAACAGAAAGACCTCATCTAAATCAATTGAAATCAATACTTTGCTCGATTGTCATTCACACTGGATTTATTGGCTTTTACATGTTTGTTCCTTATTTAGACTACATTGTAGAGAAACAATTTAATTTGCACAAATTACGATTTGGTTGTTGTATCTATGCACGATGATTATAAATTTTTTATGTTTTGAGTATTTTAGTTTCATCAACTCAAAGATCGAACTGCTAAAAATTGAATTGTCTATGCTGCATTAATCACTCTTCTGGTCACTTTTGTTTGTACTGTTGACTCTGTGTATGTTTTTATTGTACACATGGGAGGCAAATAACTTGTATTATGAAGTAGACGCAAATGTATTTATCAAGTTTGTAGTAATTTTTTAAACAGGCTCATAAATGACAGGTTCACTTGAAACATTAGATATGCGATTGACTGCAAGCAACTTGTAAATTTTAATTATTCTGTACCAGTACATTAGGTTGTTTTTTCTTATTTTATCTAAGGTGAGGGAATACATATACTTTACATGTGATTTTTCCAATGCTCCACCTGAAGCTACTACATTGGCCAGGAAGCAAGTTTTTTTTTACCTGGAAAATTTGGAATTTTAACGAACCCTTGCTGTTTCAAGTAAGGTAGGGGATCTTTAACGTGCATGACAACACTCACACACGGGACCTCCATTTTACCTCTCATTCGAACGAGGGTGTATTTTTATGAAAAATGTTCGCCTAACATTTTTTAAGCGGCTCGTGTCGGGATTCGAACCCGGGACCTTGGGCGTAGTAGTCACACACGTACCACTATGCCACGGAGTCGCCAGAATACCTGAACTACGTTTAATCTAAATATTACTAATAGAACAGTACTATGGATTTTGAGGGATTTTAGAAACTCCCACATATAAAAAACAGTTGGTGCTGAGTTAAAGGTGTTAAAAGGATAGATTGGCAAGCTATACCACTATAAAGCATCTAATTATGCTTCACGGTCACTTTAAAGTATAACTTTTTTTTTAACAGACTTTCCACTCACCTGATCTAACCACCACTCTCATTATGAAGTTTGTTTGCAATGTGATTGTTCTTGGTGCACAAGGAAAGTTTGTGACCTTCAATCTGCATTTGACGAATTCTCTGTAAAGGAAGAAAGTTTTTAAAATACCGAAGCATAACTTTTCTGTCTTTTCTTCAGAGTCATCTCAGATTGTCAGAACACGGATATTGAGGAAATTCATTGAGATTTTGACAATGTCTACCATTTACTAACATACTAAAAAATCATAAATTTCCCAGCTGCCCGAAGAGTACAACAACTTGAAATGGTGCATCGTCATTGTTAAATTAATTTTTTGGAAAATAATGAGGAAGCCAATTATGCCTAAGCTTTTGAAAGGGACTTCCCTCAAGAATAAGACAATTATTTATGTTTCATTAATTTTTGTTAAATAAAATTTCATCACTTTTAATGTTAGATTAGACATAAAAACATCTGTTACCGTTCTTTTTAAATCTTTATTTCATTCAGAACACCCACAATTCAAATTTGTTATGGTTGAAATAGACGGTAAACGAATTAATTTTAATTTACCGTATAGAGGCGGGGACCCTGTAACAATATAAACGCACATTGGCTAACTGCAGTGGTGTTGGAGTGGGTTCCTATTTATAAATAAGAGACGCATATAAAGAGAAATAAAGAAATACAAAAATAATAAATAATATGGTTTTAAATTCCAAAATTGTACATTACGTTAACACTTACCCTGAAAGGCTCTCTTACTGTCAGAGTCGAGAAACGCCAAACAGTCTGTGGAAGATTGTTAATCTGCATAAAACTCCTTACTTTGATGTCCTAAAACATGGTATAAAGAAGTTTCTCAAAAGAAAAAGACTCTTTCCAAATATGCCTATCACTGGTGTAGCTGGATATACTGTACAAATCACCGACTCTTCGTCTATCAATTAAAATAAGAATCAACCTAAACTTAACCTCTATTAACATAAAAAAATTTCAATGCACATATACTTTTCTAAAATAAATTCTTATCCGCGAATGCAGCCAGGAATTGCTCAAATGAATATATCTTATAGAAAAAAAATTTAAAAATACTTAACTCTAAACTATGACCAATCATTTACTGCTCCACATTTTCCTGCTTTCCTATTTAATTATTAGATGTCAAAGAACCTCAAATTATCGGTGACGTCGTTTATAAAAGCAAAAAACAGTTCAATGTCAACTTTGCATTATAACATTGTCTTTTCCAAAATACTTAATACCTACACATTTCTTAATATTTTAACCTAGTAATATTATGATTAAATTTAATCACTAATCGTTCAGTCGATAAATCCTTAATAAAAAAACTCATTGTTATGATCAATTAACGTTTTACGTCAAAAAATGTCAAATCATAGTTACCTCCCAAGCTCGCATATAAAATATACCAAATCACTAACAAGCCTATAATATTATTTAGTTTTATTTATCTAATTTATGGTTGAAACTATTCAGACCGCATCAGTTTTCCAATTTCCAAAATGCCAACAACAACACAACCCAAAATTCCAACTTAATGGCGGGATGAACTTGTACTACCCAACGCTCCACCACTTTCCATCGGTCACAACGATAATAACTCTACACTCCGGTGAATGAAAAAACACCTCGCCTCACAGGAGAAGTACGTTCACATTTAATATCGTATTTTTGTTGTCTCTGCGAGACATCTATTTTCAATATTCTATGCAGCTATATTACATTCAATGTTAAGTCTAACTGAACTTCATATCAAGCTACCTCCTCATGTTCGAGTCCGTCTCAGTTTATTCGCGCGTCTCTCTAAATGTTAATATAAATTTATTACTGGGTTCCCAAACAAAACTAACGCACATATCTCATCAGCCAAACACTCTCCAAGTGTAGTAGCACTTATCTCTTCATTTTGATGTTTTCAGGTTACCGAGTTCTATATGACTGACCTTAAATCGCAATTGGATATAATATTTCTTTATCCCTCCTTCTTCGTATCTTGTTGGTGATTTTTCATGTTATTTATTTCATGCTGTTAAATTGATCACAAATGGTAGATGGGAAGTACGTGTAATCATGTAATTTATGTAGGTGTATATTTTTATTTTTTTATCTGAGGCGGTATGCAATAATTACATTGCAATATATTCTAGGAAAAGATTACCTCATCTCTGTAACCCTACACTTTGTATTCTCATTGCTCAGCGTTTTGTTTATTACATTGTAGTTAAGTGTATTTATGGTTTACTTTTGTGATGATTGTAATTATGTCTATTACATGTACTTCCTTCAACTAAAATCTCAAGTTTGGGATGCACGCATTAAGGAATCCATGGTTATTTAATAAATCTAAAGCTTACTTAAAATTGCATTCTTCCACTATGCAATTCTGGGGTTATAATTGGTTTGTTTACATCTTGTGGTTTAAAATAATTTACAACCATTAAAGTTCCCCTATGTATTTAACAGAAATAAAACAGTTATGTTTGTGTTTTTCAGTTTCATTGCAATAAGAGTAGGGATTTAATTGCAAGTCTTATTTTTAAACACTATTTTACATGAAAATTAAAATTTAACAGGGTGCTTCAATGACAAGTTAATCCGTTCAAGATTAAATATTATTTCTTTCATTCTAATTTAATATTAGCGTAATGCATAGCGTTACAAATTTTACAGAAATTTGTAATTTGCAACAAATTTAAGAAATATAACTGGCCATTTACTACCATTGATAACTTACGTTTATTTTATTCAATTAATGATGACAATACCTTGTTGAAATACTAGGTCTTAACATTTCTAATAACAGTTGACTCTATTTATACAATAGTACTGTAAACTATGACATCCTGAAGTTTTCTGAACCAAAAGACTTGCATCATTAGCAACGTTATTAAAAAATTTTTAAAAGTTTTACCTGAGTTTCAGTGAGAATGTTTCTGTCGCTCTGTTTGACATATTTATGCAGATAACTTCTTATGTTAAATTTTTTGAAAATCTTTGTGTTCTGGCGTAGATTGCAATCACGATCGTATTCTTTATCTGATTAAAATGTTCGTTCATTTTATTCGTAACATGAAACTATACTAAAGCATGTATAAAGAATCTTTTCGCTTGTTTAAAGGTTTATAATGTGACTACTCACCTGCAATTTTCATTGTAGTACGTTTTTCTACTGCACATAAAGTTGCTTGAAAAAAGTACATTCTTGAAGATATGATATCACAAAATCAAATTAAAAATGCATATGCACGTTATGAGTTTTTACATTTCTATCAAATACACGTGTTACTAGATACAACACAAATATCCATATATTTTTGAGGTTCGGTGCAGTATTAGCGACATGGGCTGTTACTTCAGCGTACAGTTTTAATCATCTATTAGAAATCAGCTGTATGTATTAAGTAAAGATTTTATGAAAAGTTTAGCAACATTCTTTTCCTTTAATGTTATATCATTTTCTTATGACATAGATGCAATATGTTTTAGTTCTACGAACTGCTAACTTCATCGTGTTTCACACTTCATACTTCATAATATTGCTAGACAATTTTTTAATAGGTTAACATTTTATTGACTGAATAACATTCCAATAAACAATTAGGGACATTTTGATTTTTAGTTTAATAGTATGTACTACTGTACATAATTTTTTGTAAATAGTAGATAGTACTTTTGGATAACCAAAGTCTCTAGGATAATTTTTGTTTAATGAATTGCATCATGTTTATTTATTTATGTACAGAATTTATTTACTGTTTTATAGAACACTGATATTAGAAGCATCTTAATTGACAGGACTTTAGGCACAATTAGTACAGACTGTTAAATGTCAATTGCCAATTTAGATTGTTTTAAGTTTTTTGAAGTCGTTTTAGCATTGTTACAATAAATTTATAGATTAAGTTCAACTTATCACACTATTACTAAGAACTTCACCGTAATATATAGGTTTACTTTAAGAGCTTTACACTTTGCAAGACCATAGCTAAAACATCTTTTTACGTATTATCATTTTCCAGCCGTGCAGTTTGTCGATTATTGAAGTTATTAATAATTTGATGGCTTCTGTGAATATACCTACATTCATATACCTACAAATATAGTTGTTTTCAAATTGTTTAACTACAATTTCAAAATGTTGTGTCAGTTACTTACCACAATTATATCAAACAGCCGGATGTCGTATGTTACAAAAGGTAAATACGTATGTTACACACTCTTGATGTTAAGTATAAAGCTTTAATTATTACAGTGAAGTTCCTGATCTTAAACAATTATTATTTATATGATAAAATTAGTCATAACTTTTTCAGGGCATTTGGCATTAGTAAATCTTTGTAACATGTAGGTCACAGGTTAAAATTTTTTATTTTATACCTAAATTCACTTAAATATGCATTTAATGCACACAGGGTCTTAGATTAAGTTTGTACTATTTTTAATTTAAAAGAAAAGAATTGATAGGCAATCAGACTTTTATTAATGGGTTCTGTTATTGATTTTATCAGTGTTTGTTATGTACTAGTCCATTTTGATAATAACGTATTTTGTTAAACATTTTCAATTACGATATTGGATTTAATCATTTTCTATTTTGTATATTTTAAACCTTTTCTTCCACAAATCTAATATGTAATTGAAAAGTAATTCACATATTTGTTATTGTTTTTATTAAATTCAAACATTAATTAATTTATAAATATATTTAAAATAATTTTGATTGTTTTCATTTTTTGGTAACAACCTTTTAGGTCATTAATTTCATTCCTTTATTTCTTTACTTTATAAGATCCCCGGCCGCAAACAAACAAAAATATTTTTACCAACTTTTGATATAGAATCAATGTAGTGTAATTGCACCAGTAATCGACACTCCTCAAACATATGATTTCTCATACATCTTACAATTTGTTGATAATTAGACATGAAGTAGGCATTTGTAAAAGTTTAAATAAGTAGAGTTGTCTGATAAATTTTTTAAAAAGACTTTTATTTTCTATTCTTAATTCAACTTCCTAAATTGAAACTCTCAAAAGGTCGTGCGTCCAGTCCCATAGTCACCATTAAAAGAAAGTAATAAATATGAATTCCGTAAGTTGTTTGTTCGTTGAACTGAATAATATTGGATTTTTTTTGTGAAATAAAGGCACAGATTACGAAAGCAAGTACAATCAATATTGGTTTACTCAAAGGTAAGTGCAATTTGTCTACTTGAAAATATAAATTGTGTATTCTACTGCGATGAATTTCTGGTGCAACTGATCTCATCGAACATAGAATTGAGTTTATCCACTACCCAAGGCAGTAAGTGCAAAAGATAAATTGAAGTTTAAATCTGACCGCCTTTTTTAAGAAAGTCGATAGTAATGCTCTTTTGATCATGACCACAAATATGACAGAAAATTCTTCAGGAAGTGTGGCTGGAATTCCATAGACTATATGATAGAAATGCAATAAGATAAAACATTCGATTCATGTGTACGGTTTTCAGTTATAAAAGACAGTCTGGAGATGACATAGCCACTCATACATCAAAACTAAAGAACCTATGGAATGAATTACAAGGATAAAGAAGCAGCTAAGAGTTTGTGTAAATGTAATTTGACAGAAATTTTACTCATATGCAAGATTTTGGGTACTTTACCAGATCAGTACTTTTCATTCAGGTCAGGCTGTATGCTTACGCCAAAATCTGATATAAAAATTGATAATCTCACTAATCAATTAAGTGCTCAGGAAAAAACATTGTTGAGTAAAAGTGAATTCAATGAAGAACTTTTAATGATTGAAAAGGGTAGTTTATAAAGGCCAAAATCAAACCGAAAAAAGGTATCATTTGCAATAATTGCAACACACCTTGATATAAAGTTTGTCTTGTTTTAAATGGAAATTTCGAAAGCCAAACTTGAGTAGAGGTATAAGGCAAAGCACTACATTTGATCTTCCAATGCTCCGCTCGAAGGCACTACATTGGCCAGGAAGATTTTGAATTTTGCCAAACCCTTGCTGTTCCAAACAAGGTAGGGATTTTTAACGTGTGTGACAACATTCACACACGGGACCTCCATTTTACTTCTCAATCGAACGAGGGCGTATTTCTGTGAAAAATGCTTGCCTAACATTTTTCATGCGGAATGTGTTGGGATTCAAACCTAGGACTTTGGGCATAATAGTCACATGCATATCACTTACACCATTGTGCCGCCCATAAGGCAAAGCAGCAGTGCAAATTTCTCTCTACTACTTGGTACTCAAAGGCGGTATTCAGTTTTATTTGAAAGCTATCAAGTCAGTTAGAGAAGTGCCAGTAAATGCAATTTGTTGCAATTACACCTCGAAAGACTATGCAATCAGAACAAAAAATGTTAAATCTGTTACATCATGCAAACTAGGCATCTATGTCAAACTGTACAGTGAATTAAGTGAAGGGTGTATTTATGGTAAAGCTCCCAGACAAAAATTCGGGACTAGGCAGTGGGCTATAGTACCAGGTGAACTAATTTGTTCAATGTATGTGGACCTTTTATAAACTCACTGTCAGAATATTCTTATTTTGTCTTGTTGAAAGATGATTTTAGTCATTTTCGATATGCTTATTTCATGAGGTCAAATTCAAAGTATCTGACATGCAGATTACGTTAACAGAAGTCAAAAGCTACAGGATATGTAGTTAAAGAGCTTTTTAATGTGTAATATATTTATGTAATAACGTGCAAAATTTATTTAAAATTGAAGTTCCCTGCATTGTCAGTTCTGCATAACCTTAACGTAAAATATTAAACCCACAAATTGGGTTGCGCAATTGGCGCGACAAGTGGTACACAAACTAATAATAACATTAACTTACAGGGTGGATTACTAAAGGCATGTTTTTGTCCTACATCTCAGGGGTAAATCATAGACTCATGGATTCTTTGGCGAGGGTTTCCTCAATGCGATGTAGCTGTCCTAGTCAACAAAGCCAAGATAATTTGTAGATATGGGAAGATGGTGCAGTAGAGAAAGGATCACTTTGTCGAACTCGGAACGTCACCACGGATGTCTACTCAATTTAATTCAATTTATTAAATAATAAATTACAACCAGATTAGTACAAATAAAATAATATTCTATGATCTATATGGTGGGTGATAAGAACACATAATTATTATTACCAGTTACACGTGATTATAAAATTATTATTTAAAAGGTATTGTGTCAGCAGAGTTGTTTTTCACAAAATACCATTGAGATTTATGGTTACGCACTGTTACTTTGTAAAACAATAAATTTTTTTTAGAAGATATATGAAGGCTTTTACAGATTCCACCCCAAAAAATACATTCAAGTACTTGAAGATTATTGCAAACTGATATTCAAAACAGCCTTTAAAAAGGGATGTTTTATGAGCAAGAATTGTTAAATTAGTGTTATAAGGTTAAGATCATGGCTCATTATTCTTGCTTTTAAAAGACTGTGTAAATAACTGGGTTCTTTTGACCTCAGTATGACCTTTTAGATTTAAGATAAACAAAGCATTATAAATAGCAGATACATGATCTCTGTAAATAACGTCATAAGAATACCTCAAACAAGAATTCTTGAGAATTTGCAACCTTTTTTATAATGCTCAGTGAGGTAATTGAAGTAAACAGTACTACAATAGTCAATTTGACGTAATACAAGACTATGTTCCATCTCAATTGTGAGAATGGAAGTGTTTTATACATATAAAGAGATTTGAGTTTGTAATAACCTATAGTACATAGTTTGTTAGCAGCATGCCTTTCAAAGTTAAAGTTGCTATCAAATATTACACCTAAGTTTTTGGTTTTTTCAGCAAAGTCAATTATATGATTGTCCAGCATAATATCTAAGTTTACATTCCTTTTAAACATAGCGCAATAATAGGAAGACCCTACAAAAAGACACGCTGTTTTATTACGGTTCAGCACTAATTCATTTTCTAATGACCACTCGTGTACGGCACTTAAACAGGTATTAATGGTACAGATAGCTTTATCAGAAAAGACAGGATTTCCAGCCACATATAACTGAGTGTCATCAGCATACATGTGAATTGCACAAGAGACAGGTATAACAGATGGAAGATTTGCAGTAAAAATTGCAAATAAAAGTGGGGCTAATATGCTTTCTTGCTGAACTTTTTGTAATGTGGGCAGTTTATTTGATATTACACCTTTAAGTTTAACTTGTTGAGATCTTCCATTTAAATAACTACACATTAGTTGTAGAGGGACTGGACTCCATCCATAAAGACAGTTTAGCAATAAGCAAATTATGGTTAATTACGTCAAACGCCTTGCTGTAATCAAGAAAAGCTATTAGGGTTATCTTGGAATTATCTACGTTTATTGTTATGTCGTTTGAAACTTTGCATAAAACTGTTGCTGTGCCATGCTTAGCCCAGAGACAAGACTGTTTGTTAGGGAGGTTTGAGTTGCTTACGACATGTTGCAAAATCTGAACATATATGAAGTACTCCATTAGCTTGGAAAGTGATGGTTGAATGCTTATAGGGTTAAGGTCTTCATACGAAGTAGCAACAGTAACCTTTGACTCAGGAGTAATTATAGATTGCTTTCACATATCTGGCATCTTTGAATGTTCCAGAATGAAATTAAGGATATGAGTCAGGGTCCCTATACAAAAAGGGGCAATTAATTTGAACATTCTTGAGCTAATGCCATCTACCCCTACTGCATTGGATTTTAGTTTAGTAATAATGGAGGTTACATCCTTTGAGCTAACACAATGAAACTCTAATTCCTCACCTACTGAAGATAGCTTATTGTTAGAAAAATAATGTATAACATTATTATCGTTCATCTGTGCGGCTTGAATCCTATTTACAAAAAATTCATTAATAAGGTTAGGGTTGTCATTGTTAAGATTAAACGTGTTTTGGGGCTTGCAATGTATGCTGGCTTGCAAAAAAAAAGTTGCACAATTTTCTGGAATTTTTCATATTTGTTGAAATTTCATACTTATAGTATGCTTTTTTTCATTCCTAATGGCTTGAGTGACATCGTTTTTCAATTCCTTAAAATAATGGTAATCTGATAGCGTCTTGGTTTTGATAAATTTTTATAAGTCAAATCTTGTGTCTTTATCATTTCCAACACAGTTTCTGTTAACCGACCTGAATTAATTTGGGCTTTTCTTTTACTACATACAGGGGCTGCGTATATTAAAAAGGTCAGTGATTACTTTATTAAGGAAGGACACTTTATCATCTATGGAGTAGTATTTCAAACATTCCAACTAGTCGATAGTGTTGGCATCTTCAGAAAAAGCGTGCATATCAAAGTATTTAAAGCTACGGCAAGTAAATGACTCAACTAGCAACTTTTTATAGCTAATGCATTAATTGCAATACACCATTCGATTGTCTAACATATTTATTAAGTCATATGCACCAATGTCTGTGTAAGGAAAATCTTACACAGATAAGGTCTAACAAAGTAGTCCTATGTTTAATAATTCACTTGTACAAGATTAAATGATGCAAGTATTGATTTTAAATAGATATAATTGCTGTTATTTTTTAAAAAATCGATCTTCAAATCTCCCATTAGTATGATGTAATTAAATTCTACGTATAATTTAGATAAGACCTGTTCTAACACATGAAGGCAAGAAACTGGACTTTGTAGAGGTTTATAGATGACTCTAACTGCATAGGAAATTTTTTGATTGAGATATTTAACCACAGCTGTTCTATCGAGTCGCTACTAAATGAGGATAATGTCCAAGAAAACAGGCAGGGTGATTTAAAAATTTAGAATGAAAGTACACAACTGAGAGATAGATCCAAAATCAGAACTGAGTTTGTTATGAATGTGTCTACAAATATTTTGGAAATCAAAGAACCGTTGAGTTACAAAGAAGCAATAAGAAATAATCACATTTGATTTTCAAATACTCCACCTGAAGGAGCTACATTGTTTAATAAGAAGTAATTGGCAGTACAGTGAATGTATGCTATGCAAAGTGAGATCAAATCATGAGAAGAAAACGAGTTTTGGGTTCTTAAAAGAATTACCAAAGGGTAAGAAAGTGATTTCTTCTAGTGGGGTTTAGAATCTGCATGGTTCAGCTAAATAAAAAGTTTCCCTCTAACGATAAAGATTATGATAAGACATTTAGTCCTATCACAAAATCTGATACAGTACAGCAGCGCGTGTGAGAATTTGTCCCTGACTTAATTTAATATTTCAACTGCTTTCTTCTATGAAAAATTAGAAGAAGGTATCTTAATGATACAACCTAGTGATTTAAAAACCCTTCAGAACAAGTATACCATCTCAAGTATAGTCTTTATGATTTCAAGCCAGCACCTAGGTACTGGAACAAAAGATTTGAAGAATTTTTAATGAAATTCAATTTCAATAGGAGTGATACTGATCCCTGTCGTTTCATAAACAAGCAGGAAGGAGATATGATAATTTTTCCACTTTATGTGGATGACAGTCTACTAACTTTGAATAATGAATCATTAAAGAAAGATTTTGTAAGAGATTTGAAAGGTAAATTCAAGATTACAATAAAACCAGTTTTCTACTTCCTTGGATTGGAAATAGAGAGAGGTGAAAATGAATCAGTTCAAGTCAATCAAGTGACCTCCGCAAGAAAGGTATTGTCAGGAGGTACAAGGAGTTTCGGGGCACTCTGGCAACAGGGCATTATGTTTACGTACGCGGGATGCGGTAGGCCGCTCAATAAATGTCTTACAATTAAGTGTGTTTCATTTGTTATTAATTACAATTACATAATGTACAATAAACCACACAAACAACAGTGAAACGACGTTTATGCGTTTTACATGGCGCAGTCGAATTAATAAACGGAAACTATGTGCAAACACTCGAGATAACCGAAAACGTGTTTTGAGGTTAAGTTATAAATTCCATAAAATACAATTACAAAAGTACAAAATGAGTTTAACGGGAATAAAGTCTCTCAATTTAAATGGAAATGTGTCGGAAAATTGGAAATTATTTCGCGACAGATTTAAAATTTATTTGCAAGCCACAGAAGCTGATAAAAAAGGTGACGGAACGAAAACGGCAATGCTACTCCACTATATTGGCGAAGCATGATATAAAATATACACTTCTTTCAAATTTCCAGAAGGAGATGAGAACAAATTAGAAGTCGTAATTCAAAAATTCAACCAACACTTCCTGCCAAAACAAAATACCTCTTTTGAAAGGTACAAGTTTTTTATGCTTAGGCAGTGTCAAGAGGAATCAATCGAACAGTTTGTAACAAAACTTAAAAATCAAGCAAACAAGTGTAAATTCGAGACACTAAATGATGAACTAGTAAAGAGTATGATTATATGTGGCATAAATCGATCTGAACTTAGAGAAAAATTACTACAGGACGATGAAATTGATCTAGACGGAGCTATAAAAATGTGCAGCACAATGGAATCGTCAAAACAAATAAATCGCACGATTACAAATCAGGGGCAAAGCAGTCGCGATGATGACACCGTCAACACTGTCATAACAAGGAACCAAAACATTCAACGTTTAAAGCCAGCGCAACAACATAATTACAACAAAGAACGGGGTTCGAAGAACACTACAAGTAATAACAATATCGTCAACTGCCAAAAATGCGGAGCAAAGAGGCATCCAATAAATTCATGTCCAGCATATGGTGCTACATGCAGGAACTGCAACAAACCAAACCACTTTGCCAAAGTATGCAGGTCAGGTAACAAAAACAGCATACAAGGACAAAAAAGGTCAGTACAATATAGAAACGTAATCACGATAAATTCAAATGAAAATGAAGAAAATTTGTTTGTAGGAAAATAGATTTAGTTTCACATAAAACAAAGACTGGCGTACTGATGTGAAGATAAATAGGAAACGTATTCCTTCAAGTTAGATTCAGGAAGCATGTGTAATTTATTACCAATTAACACCTTTGAAAAGTTACAATTACCACGTAAACTGATAAAGTCATGTGATACAAACATTAGGTCGTACACAGGGAACCAAATAAATACACTAGGCTATTGCAGGCTAAGATGCACGGTAAATAATATAAATACCACTATTAAATTTTATGTTGTCAATGCGGAAGCAGAAGCAATATTAGGGTTAAATACATGTGAAAATTTAAATTTAATTACAAAAGTAAATTCTGTTAATAATGCGTGTGAAAATTACAGTGATATAATTTCACAAAGATTTGAAGATGTATTTAAAGGCATAGGTTGTCTAGAAGGTCCACATCACATTACACTAAAAGAAAATGCAGTACCTGTAATTCATGCGACAAGGAAAGTTCCACTACCAATAATGGCGGAGCTCAAAACTACATTAGAAAAATTAGAAAGAGAATCGATAATTTCAAAAATAGAAGAGCCTACACAATGGGTCAATCCGTTAGTAATAGTGAGAAAACTAACGGGAGAATTACGTATGTGCATAGATCCAAAAGATCTTAACGAAGCTATAATGCGACAGCACTTCCAAATTCCTAATCTAGAACAAATTATAGGTAAATTAGCAGGGAACAAATATTTTAGTACATTAGACGCAGCAATTGGATTTTATCAAATACAATTAGATGAAGAAAGTAAAAAATTGTGTACATTTGGAACTCCATTTGGGCGTTATTGTTTTCATAGACTTCCTTACGGCATCAGGTCAGCACCAGAGGTGTTTCATCAAAAATTCAGTCAAATTTTTGATTTTGAAGGAGTAGGAGTATATATTGTTGATATAATAATTTATGGCAAAAATAAGGAGGAACATGATGAAAGAATGGAGAAAGTATTAATTACAGCAAGAAATAAAGGAGTAAAATTTAATCTAAAGAAATGCCAGTTCCGGCTACACACAATTAAATACATGGGGCACATCATAACTGACCAAGGGATAGCTCTAGATCATAGGTTCCCAACGGGGGCGGTACCACCCCCCAGTGGGCGCTGTAGCTTTCAAAGGGGGCGGTAGCGAGTACAGGGGCAAAAGGGGGGCGTTAGGAGGATCAAGGTGGGCGTTCGTGACGTACTTACCTTTTTAGAAAATAAATATATTAAAATACTTTGAAAATACCTAGTTGGCATGAATAGACAGTTTATTTAGCTATCTAAAATGTCTATGTTATTGTTATCGAGAAAATATACGTTAAAACATTTAATTCAGCATTAGGTCTATGAATACCTAATTCCGTTAAATATTGTCCGCAACAAGTCTTTGCAAGTTGATAAGCAAAGACGCGATATGACTTGCTTACAAAGTGCACCGGCATCGCAAACAAGATAAAACATACAAGTTGATGCTTGTATGAAATCAAACGTATAAAAGCAGGGATAGCTCTAGGAATGTGTTATTATTTTTGTGTGCTTCGCAAATAATCCATGTTCGTGAGTGATAAGTTATATAAGTCATTATAACCATTAATTTTATAATTATCTATAAATTCGTTGAAAAGTTAATTTATTTTAAACCGTGGCAAGTTTTGGATTTCAAAATGTCTGAATCTAAGAAGAAATGCCGGCAGTACAGTCTTTTGTATTTGAAATATGGATTTGCACTCTCCTGTAAACCCATCATTACCCATGTGTTTACTTTGCCAAAAGTTTTCTCAAATGAAGCCATGAAGCCTTCTAGGCTACAAGAACATTTAAATAAAATGCATACTGATAAAAGGGCAAAGATTTGTCCTATTTTCAAGAACTGCAGAAGAAATATTTGAAACAGCCAACTATATCAAACCTATTTGCGTCGTCTTATAAACAAGAAGATGATGGACTACGAGCATCATATATCATTTCATTGTTAATCGCAAAAACGGAAAACCACATACCATTGGCGAGGAACTTATCTTGCCGGCAGTCAGAGAGGTAATAAAACTGTTCTTCATCATAAGACATCGGCAGATGTCATCAGAAAAATTCCTCTGAGTAATAACTCAGTGCAAAGGAGAATAGACGAAATGGCTCAAGACGTTGAAATATCATTATGCGATTACTTAAAACTTGCAATTTTTCCATTCAACTTGATGAATCCACTCTACCAAATAACGAAGTACTGCTGTTATCATACGTTCGGTTCATAAAAGACGAAAAAATTTATCAAGAGTTATTATTTGCAAAAATTTGGAAACTGATACAAAGGGAGAAACGATATTTAATACCATGAGTACGTTTTTCAAGAGAAAGAAATACCTATGCATAATATTTTGTCGGCAGCTACTGATGGTGCTCCAGCAATGACGGGACGTCATAAGGGTTTCATAGCTCATTTGAAACAAGCAGTACCAAATGTACTCGCTATACATTGTATTATTCATCGTCAGCACTTGGTTGCAAAAATCTGAACGAACGTTTGCATTCGTCGCTTCATTACGTTATTAGAGCAGTAAATACGATTAGAAGCAATTCATTGCATGACAGATTATTTAGCCAACTTTGTAGTGAAAATGATGAAGATTACAATCGCTTGCTGCTGCACAGAAGTTCGTTGGCTCTCAAAAGGTACTTGTTTGAACCGTTTTTTCAACTATTTGATTCAGTACTGGACTTTCTTGAAAACAGAAACGAAAAATTGCGCGAAAACCTGATTATACATAAAATGACATCGCTTATTTGACAGACTTGTTTAAAATATTTAATGAAGTCAATTTACAATTGCAAGGTGACGAATTGAATTTAATTAAAACAAAAAACGTCATAGCTGCTTTTGTGGGAAAACTTCTTCTATTCAAACGAAATCTAGGAGAGGTGAATACAGCCACTTTCCCACATTATCAGCAGTCTCTGCAAAACATGAAGATTTACTTACTTACTGCCAACACTTGGACGTTCTTCATGTTGATTGTGTGGAGCGATTCCAGGATATTTTAAACATGAATATACCGGGTTGGGTTTTAGATCCTTTCGCAAATGCAGATACAGCAGAATCATCAAATTTAGAAGAGGAACTCGTAGAACTCACAACTAACGAAGAACTAAAAGTAAAATTCAGAAATGGATATCAAGAGTTCTGGCTTCAAAACCGATACCAGTTCTTTACCCTGGATTGTGGTCAAGAGTACAGATATTTTTAATTGCATTTCCTTCATCTTATTTGGCTGAGCGTGGGTTCAGTGCAGTAGCTAATTTATTGTCTAAGAAAAGGAACAGACTGCACATTACTGAACGTGGCGATTTGCGGCTGATGTTAACGAAATTGGAACCCGACATTAGCAAATTGTTAAAACTTCACCAGCCTCAACTATCTCATTAATTTTTCTTCTTAATCTTTTTCTGTTCATTATGTATTCATATTTAAGTTTTAATAAACAAGTTTGTACTACATTGATAGTCGTTTTAATTAAAATTTACTTTTGCGATTTTTAATATATATACCTTGTCCAACGCTTTAGTGAACGCTTGTAATAGCAGTCAAAAGTGCAACGTTCGTATATGAGTATCTATGTATATATATATATATATATATATATATATATATATATATATATATATAGATAGATAGATACTATGCAACAATATTTATAATGCACTATGATAAGGAGGGGCGTTGGAAGTTTTTTCCAGTAGAGGGGGCGGTGGTTCAGAAAAGGTTGGCAACCTATGCTCTAGATGAATAGAAATTAAAAGCAATAAAAGATTTACCAAAACCCACATGCAAAACAGATGTACAGAGGTTGTTAGGTATGATAAATTATGTGTCAAGATATATTGAAAACTTTTCAGTGGACACAGAGCCTTTACGTCAACTGACCAGGAAAGACATAGAATTTCTTTGGGAACCTGCTCATGAGGAGGCCCTACAAAAAATTAAAGACAAACTAACTAAAAGTCCGGGATTAAAACACTATGATGTAAATGAAGAGACCGTCATCTCAATAGACAGTTCTAAATCAGGACTAGGAGCGGTCTTGCTACAAAAGTTTTTACCATGTGCATACGCTTCTAAGTCTTTGAATGAAACCCAGAAACAATACGTTCAAATAGAAAAAGAAGCACTTGCAATTTCATTTGGGTTAGAAAGGTTTCACCAATATATATATGGGAAACGGGTAACTGCTGAAACTGATCACAAACCATTACTAGCGATAGTGAAGAAACCACTACATAAAATTACAGCCAGACTTTAAAGAATAATGCTGCATCTACAAAAATATGACTTCGATTTAATTTACAAACCCGGGAAACAATTAATTATAGCAGATGCACTGTCAAGGGCACATCTAAATGAAAACGAAAGTGATGACTGTACAAAAGAAATTGAGGAGCAAGTATGCTTAATTCAGTCCAAAATAAATGCAACTGATAAAAAACTAGAATTAATTAGAAGAGAAACAGAAAAGGATGTAGAATTAACACAATTAAAGAAAGTCATTTTAGAAGGGTGGCCAGTAAATAATAATAAACTACCGGAAAGAATAAAATTATATAGTAAATACAAAAATGAGTTAACACTGCAGAATGGGATAATATTCAAAAACCAATCTATAGTAATACCCAAAGCCCTACAAAAAGAAATGTTACAGCGCATACACTACAATCACTCGGGTATACCAAAATGTTTAAAACTAGTCAAGAAAGTTTGTTTTGGATATCGATGAAAAATGAAATAAAACAGCTCATAGCAAGTTGCACTATCTGCAACACGTATAGCAAATCACAACAGAACCAACCACTAATGTCTCACGAAACTCCAGAAATTCCATGGAATAAATTAGCTTGCGACCTATTTGAAATTAAGGGAGTAAAGTATATAATAGTAGTAAATCACTATACTAAATATGTGGAAGTTGAAAAATTAGGAACAGTAACTACAAGTCATAAAATAATTGAAGTATTAAAATCTCTATTTGCAAGACACGGAATTCCAGTAACTTTTATTACGGATGGAGGACCACAAATTACCTCTGATCAGTTTGCGACATTTGCTGAAACATGGGATTTTAACCATATTGTGTCTTCACCTCATAATGCACAGTCTAATGGAATGGCAGAACGTCATGTCCAAACGATAAAAAATGTAATTAAGAAAACCATAGAAGACAACAAAGACATTCACCTAACACTATTACAATATAGAACGACTCCAATAATAAACAATTGCTCACCAGCCCAATTATTAATGTCAAGAGTACTACAAAATAATTTGCCAATTAATCTCTCCAGACTAAAACCAAAACTTGTGAATAGGCCAGAATATAGAAAATGCTTATACAAACGTAACGAACAGGACAGAAAATACTATAACAAGAATGTAATTAATTTAGAACCAATAAATGCAGGCACCAGAATTTATGTACAGGTTAATTCAAACTCAATCTGGTCAAAAGGTGTAGTCCTAGAAAAAATAAATGATCGTAGGTACAAAGTAAAAGTAAATAATGGCCCAATTTTAGTGCGAAATAGAAAATACATTAAAGTAGACATGTGTAAAGACAACGAAATCAAAATTATTCGCGAGAAAGTTGTGCAAAGTGAAGGAAATAAGTGTGAAGGGGGGAAAGTGATACATCTATTACCATTAAGTGAGAACGTTAGCAACCAGATACAGAGACTTTCCAACACACCAAATAAATATTATAGTTTACAGGATTTTGACAATTTTCAAGAGGAAAACGTTCAACCAAATGATTATGATTGTGTCCAGGAACATAATATTAAAAAATGTAATGTTAATGCTAAGTCTAAATGTGAAAATGATGATAGTATTGTAAGAAAAGTAAGCTCACGGGGAAGAACAATTAATCCTCCGCTGAGGCTGAATTTATAAAAAAAAAAAGGGAGATGTCAGGAGGTACATGGAGTTCCGGGCCACTCTGGCAACAGGGCAGTATGTTTACGTACGCGGGATGCGGTAGGCAGCTCAATAAATGTCTTACAATTAAGTGTGTTTCATTTGTTATTAATTACAATTACATAATGTACAATAAACCACACAGACAACAGTGAAACGACGTTTATACGTTTTACAGGTATTGTAACGTTTTTAAATGGGAGACTGTAGGCCACTTTCCACCCTTATAATAAATAGGAAATGAAGTCGAAACTAGTTCAGAACTAGATTTTCCATATAAACTAGAGGTGGGGTTTTAATGTACCTAATGACTGGTATTAGGCCTGATATTGCTCATGCAGTTGGTTTTGTATCAAGAACTCTTAAAAATCCAACTTTTTCAGATTGAATCTGAGTAAAAAGAATATTTCATTATCTACCAAGCGCAATCAATTATGGAATCATTTATAAACCTCATTATAAATAGGGCTGGGTCGGCGTATCGATATATCGATACGACCCCCGTATCGACCCCCCCGATACAGCGAAAAATAAATATCGATATATCGATACTCGATATGTATCGATACGTATCGATATGTATCGATACGTATTGATATGTATCGATATGTATCGATATGTATCGATACGTATCGATATGTATCGAAACGCATCGATACGCATCGATACGTATCGATACGTATCGATATATATCGATATTCGATATATCGATACATATCGATATAGAATATGTATCGATATTCGATACGCAAAATCCCGTATCGCCCACCCCTAATTATAAACGTGGGTAGATAGAAGTTTTAGTGATACAGATCACAGTGGTGACAACATCGCAAAACATTTTACTACATGTATAGTATGTGTGTATTCTGGTGGAGTGATATCATAGCTTTTTTTCTTTATTTTAATATAGCCCCCTAAATAGAAATTTTCAGTAGACACTGTATTAGTATTGGCCACCTTTGGTCAGAATAAGTTAATATCTTTAGTATGTGTTCGATTTACAAAATCTGCAGGTATTTGGTTACGTTCACTAGACAACCCATAATACATTTGCAATGCATCCCTACCTAAAATATTGTTGTTTGATATTTAAAATGTTAATTCAAAAGTGCACCTGCTAGCAGCGGTTCAATTTCAAATGCTATACAAGTTTGGTTGATGTTTTATTGTAAATGATATTTGAAAATGTATAATTAGTTGTGATCTTTGTGGGCTTCTTTTATAACATTAAAAAGATGTGTAGTTAAAGATTTATCATGACCAATAACATAAATTTTATTGTATGTATAATTGAAATTAGAATTTACAAATATTTTAGTAATGAACATTGTGGGCGACCGTTGCTAGATCAAGACTCCTTAAGTTATGGACACAGGATGATCATTACAAAAACAATAGTTCTTTAATAATGGACACACACAGTGTGAAATGCTAAAATCACCAGATTTTGCATGGCCGCCTTTTATATTCAAGTAGTACCAATTGACTAAGGATTTTTTATATTTTGGTGTTACACATGAATAACAAGAACAGCAACTCCTTTTCTAAATGGAAGCAGGATAGCATTTTCTTAGCTAGAAGCAGTTAAAACCAACGGCTGAGTATAAAAGCTGACGCTGAGAAGTTTGGGGTTCTTAAAAGTACCTTAAAGCAAAAAATTAAAAAAAGTATGTCAAACAAAAAAAATGGCACCTCAGAAGAGGAACTGTCAGCACAATAGATTTTAAATACGGGCAGAATATTTTGAAATGTTTATAATAATATTTCAATTTAATATTTTCTGTAATAGTAAATCCCACCAATAGGGTTAGGTTCTTTTCTTTAAGAAATATAATTTTTAACTTAGATGCATCTTGACCTAAGGAATAGTTATTTCTGTATCTTATATTGTTCACAAGTGAGAAAGCAATAGAAAAGGGGGAAAACGTGTATATAAAGTTTCTGGATCTGGAAAAAGCATTCGACAAAGTAAAATGAAAAAAAAATGTTCGAAATACTCAAAAATATTGGAATGAGTTTTAGGGGATAGACGGATAGTATATAGTTTATACAAAGAGCAAACAGCGGTAATAAAATTAGAGCAGGAACGTAGAGAAGTAAATATTAGGAAAGGGGTAAGACAGGGATGTGCCCTATCCCCGTTAATTTTTAATTTGTACATCGAAAAGGCAATTAATACTGTCAAATTCAAGAAGACATTTGGAATTATTATGCAGGGACAAAATATTGATATGCTTAGATTTGCAGATGATATAGCAGTATGTAACGGGCAATTTTTAATAGTTAACCTTTTCCGCTTTACCAAATTTGTAAATACATTCCTGTAACTACTATCTCTATGTTTTATATTTATTAACTCGTTTGCGAATAATCCCTTTATATTATATTACGCGATTATCGACTTTCACTATCTACAATTCGATACTGTGGTTAGGCGATCGAGTTTGAAAGACATCCTTAGGTGAATGCGTCGTATTATAATTATAAATTGCATCGTTCTTGTCTAACCGCTGATATAAATGTTGTTCCTTATGTGAATATCCAGTCTAGATAAGAGTCGATGAGCGGTTGTTAGTTTCGTGCTTGGTTTTCTATATATGAATTACGTGAAGAATACTGTTTGCTTTGGTTTGAAGCTAGTGAAAATGAATGGGATAAAATTTGAAAAGTTGTTTACGGAACATTGACGGACGCACGTAGTGATACACGTACTTTACTAATTGTGTTTTTTTGTGGCGTTGTCCTTTTTTTATTTGAACTGGGTGTGCGATCTAGTTTCGCGGTTTGTTTCTTTTTATCAGAGTAGTTCATACTTTGGATGATCACAAATACAGTTGATACTGTAGTTTCTGAATTTTCTAACCCCAAAGAATCTCCAACAGATCTTTGCTCGTGCAAATTTCGTTAGTTGCGAAATATAACAGAGTACCGGCTTACAAAGGTATTGTTTGAAGTTTCTCACTGCTTATTGGGATGTTTATGAAAATAATATACATCTGGTCCCAGTTGAAATTACACTAGTGCTACAGAATATTTCGAAATTATTGTCTTAGGAAATAGAATTACCAAGAAATTTATCAAGGCTACATAGTTCTGACGCGTGATATTGTCTGCTGCTAACCCCAGTGAAATACGTAGATGTGATTAGTTTAACGTGTGATAAGTTCCATCAACACCCTCACAGTCAAGGGTGAAGTGCTTCGTTAGTGCAGGACATCGTTGAATCCCACACTTCAGTTGCAAGGAGGCGTTGCTGAAGGACTTTTGTAAGTTGAACTATTTTCATACTTGTTATTACGGTAAATATCTATCCGTTTGTTTTGCAATATTCTTTGTCGTTCTGATACCTTTTACAATAGACTTGCCTGCTATTAAGAAAGAAAAAAAGAAAGAAAAAAAACCAATCAATACTACTGAATTACTCATATCAATTGTGACTTACCTATTTATCTTATGTTAACTTTTTGTCTGATTTATGTTTAATTGGTGTGTGAGGAAACGTTTCTGCTACTCCCCAATATTACCTCACTTTGTACTAAAGATTTGTTATATTGCTTTTAACGTTGTTATATTATATAGATTATCCCAACAGTTTTTTTTTTATTCTACAAAGTACTGAACAATTTATACTTGATCCGTATGCTATGCTTTTTCTTTGTTTTAGGTTTGCAGGACTAATTTGTCTTACTTTCAGGTTTACTATTCTAATTTTTCTATTGCAGGTACTGTTACTAATTCCTTACAGCCGCGTACCTTATATGTTGGTCTGCTTTCTACAACCCCTCCCCACTCTCCGATTGAGCCCGGTCCTATCTTTGTTTTTCTTTGTGTTACGTACGGTCACGAGCCAATGTAGCATAAATTTTGACGAACCAACGTGGCTGCCCCGATAATAACGTCACAAGTATTAGCATCTAGCAAGGAAGAGCTAGAAGCTGCTCTTTATGAAATGGAAATTTCTAACAGAGAGATACGATACGAAAATTAACAAAAATAAAACTGAAGTACTAGTATGCAAAAAAAGGGAAAATGAGTCAAAAACTAGAATACAAATAGGTAACAAGAACTTACAAGAGGATAAGGATTTCTGGAAGTCAAATAACGCAAGATGGGAAGAGAACAAAAGATATAAAACAAAGATTAGCACAAGGTCGTGCTACATTTAACAAGTAAAAGCAACTACTGTGTTCAAAGACAATAAACATAGAAACAAGGAAAAGATTGCTTAAAACATATGTGTGGAGCACAGCTCTGAACAGTTGTGAAGCCTGGACAGTAGAAGAAGCAGACAGGAAAAAGATAAAAGTATTTGAAATGTGGTACTACAGACGTATGATGAAGATATCATGAACAGACAAAGTTAAGAACAAAGAGGTACTAGAAATGGTAGGGCAAGAGAGAAGTATGTGGAAAACTGTTGAAAATAGGAGAGATAGGATGATAGGCCACTTACTAAGGCATAAGGGAATAGTGCGGAATATATTAGAAGCAGAGATAGGAAAAAAGAGAGGTAGAGCTAGATCTAGGTTAGACTATGGCACACAGATAATGAAATATGTAGGCTGTATGAATTTTAGAGGAATGTGCAGGATAACTCAGAATAGAAATCAATGGAGGTACGTGTCCAACCAGTCCCAAGATGGAAAAAAAAGTTGGATTGATAACACAAAACAAAATATTAAGAAAAAGCCATTCGGAGAAGGAAAACAATTAATTTCTGATTCTTGTTTTAAATAGTCTTCTTTATTTTGTAAATATTTTGGGTTGTGAATGTGTCTCTTTTGTTTTCTACTAAATTACCAAATGCATACTATCATGGTGATATGAATGCCAAACTGTCTGCAAAGTGGTTTCAGGAAAGTTTAGTTCCAAACCTAACAACCCATCCTTATTATATTAGATAGGTAGTGCATCTTATCATTCAAAATTAATGAAGAAGAAAATGCCAAATACAACTTCTAATTAACAGGAATAACTGAAACATAAAATACCTCTTGAAACTAATATGTTAGAGGGAATTATTGACCTTAGTCATAGAGGATCCAAAACCTAAAGTTTATTAACTAGATGAAGATGCAGCAAAGCATTGTCGTAAAGTTTTATGGTTATCTCCGCATCATTGTCGATTTAGTCCAATTTAGTTAATATGGGCTAAAGCCAAAGATTATTGAGAAACGATTTAACAAACAATATAATGATCATAACACAGGAAATATGTGGCTTAAATCACTTGAACAAATAGACACTGCATATTAGCAAAAATGTATACAACATGCTCAAAAATGTATGTAGGAATGGTGGAATATTGAAAAGCAATTTGACGTTGTTCAACCATTAGTTATAAATGGTAGCAATGAAAGTAGTGCGGTGGGTGCTCGATATGTATCGAAAATAAGTAACAAAAGCAAAACTTGAGGTGTGAAAACTTCTTTACTGTTTTTCAAAATATTCTCCACGATGATTACACTTTTGCATATATTGGAACCAATTTTCATAGCATTTTTTCCATTCCAATAGAGATATCTCCAAAATATGAGTTTTGAACACATCAACCGCCTCATCTGTTGTCGAAAATCGTTGTCCACACAGTTTGTTCTTCACATGTGGAAACAAAAAGAAATCATTAAGTACCAAATGAGGACTATACGGCAGATGACCCATTAATTTGATATTTTGAGTGCTCAAATAGTCACTTGTTTGAACTGATATGTGAGAGCTCGCATTGTCATCATGGAGAATGATTTGGCATCGTCGATTTATTTTTTATTATTTCTCCAAAAACTTGTGACAAACAAATGGTTGTATACCAAGCACAATTAACAACCCTCTAAAGCAGCGGTTGTGATAAGTCCATTTATTCCAAAAAAACAGGCAACCATTTTCTTCAAAGTGCTTTGAGCGCCAACAACTTTTGTTGGATTTCGTTCATCTTGAAAGGCCCATACTATCGACTGCTGTTTACTTTAGGGTTTATACAAATAAGTTCAAGATTCGTCAGCTGTGAAATGTTACACACTGCGTTTGATGCACCACAATAGTATTTTTTGAGCATTTCTTTGCACCAATCGACACGAATCTTTTTTTGAGCGATTGTCAAAGTATGTAGAATCCAATGCACACGTAGCTTTTTCACAGCTAAATGTTCATGTAATATCAAATGTATACTTGCCATACTAGTGCCTAGGAATGCCTGAATCTCAAAATAAGTCACATGACGATCTTGCATTATCAATTTGTGCACAACATCTATGTTTTCTGGCACAACAGTCGATTTTGGATGACCTTCTTTAAATTCACTTGCTAGCAAACTACGACCACGATTGAATTTACTATACCAACGATATGCAGTGCTTTTATTTAGAGCTTCTTCCCCAAAATTCTAAATAAGTTGATTCAGGTACTATTATGGAGATGATCCACATTGGAAATTGTAAAAAATCATCGCACGAAAATGTTCATGATTTTATTCCATGTTTTGGCCAAGACGAAACTTTCAACTCACTCAAAACAAAACAAATAGTGTTCATATAGCAAAATGTTATAAGTATGTATACTGTCAAAAACGCCAAACTTTAAGTTAGAAACATCAGATCGCACCTAGCAACACTAGTCTTGTCAGTTCCCGATATATATCATGCGCTTCACGTAGTAGTGACAGTGACACTGACTGTATTAACGATTGAGAAATAAGTGAATCCTAACTTTAAAATACTTGCCTCCTGATCTAAGAATTATAAAACTTCATTCCGGCAATTATTTATATAAATATTTGTTATATATTTTTGTATAGCGTTCTTTACTACAATTGCACACTTAACAATTTATAAATATATAAACATTATTAATGAAATACAAACATTTTTATATTCGTCCATGTGAAGGAGCAAGTGTGTCACAAGTAAAACCCCACATTCTGGTTTTCCTAATTTCCATGGTACTAAACTAATTCCTTCTGGCCTTTTCCCATCTTCTTTAAACAAATAATGAGGTTCAAGAATAGGAGCATTGGCTGAGAACAGTGCACATTTTTTTAAATCATTTACGTTTTGATGATGTATATGGCGACCTGCGCTGAGACAACAACTAAGTTAATGAATGGCTAGTTTATTTATTTCAGTGTCAGAAATACGTGTATGTGGTGTACATAATTTCGCACCTAATCTAAGTCCTAAAGATATTCTAATCTAAAAGAATTGTTATCTAATACAGTTCCTAAAAAAGCTGGGGGAAGGGCTTCTAACCAAATGCCTGAATATTTTGAAATATCAGCTAGAATATGTGCCTTATGTATATGATTCGTAGCATTTTCAAGCAAGGTTTTTGAAGTTATATCCAACAAAGGTTTGTCCCATTCCTTCTGGATAGATTTGTTACGTGAAATATTAAATATTTTTGTTTTAGATTTCCATGTCTTCTTTCTGTGTAAAGTTTTATTCGGAATATGTTTAAAATTTCTAAAAATACATTGTATTAACGACCAAGAAGCATTAATAGAAGATAAAAATGTTTGTAGTGCAAGTGAATTGGACGTACGAATTCCTAAACCATCTCTTTTAACAGGTAATGAGAATTTAAAATGTCACAACACGTCCACATTGGACTACATCTGAGAATATATGTCAGTTTAGGAATAGCAAAGCAATTTTCAAAATTTTGATTTAATATCTAATGTTTCAATGCAAAAACTCACTATCGTATAATAATACTGCAGTTTCAGTAGTTGAGTCACATGCAAATGCAAGATATTTTAACCTATTTTTGAAATACATCAAATGCATATAGTAGAGGTTCTATTTCAAACACTAAATAATACAATTATAGAAACAAAGTATTTAAATACTGATTATTTAATTAATATCTTTTTGAATACAATGCAGGAATAATAACAATTGCTGAGCTCATCGCAGATAAGCTTGTGTAACATTTGTTTAATATATTTCCAGCTCTGGAAAATAAGCGTTTGCATGGCACAGAAGACTAACAGAACACTTTTCTGCTACTATCTCACTTAAAAGGGGTAATTAAATTTATTAACTTTCCAGCACTGCACAGCATCTTCACTTCTTTTCCAATAACATCTTTGAGATACAGTTTATGCTAACATATTACTGTATTCCACATATACAATTGTAGCATGATTAATTATTTCGATTGACATTTGACATACAATTTGTAAGCTTAAAAGTTTTGTACAGGTTTTAGTTTGACATTGTATCAATGATGCACTAAAATATTTTTCTCCACTAATAATACTGGTTGCACTTGCAGAGGATACTTGCGTTCGTGAGAAGATGAACTCTTCTCATGCCAAAACCTTGCATCAGCGCTTACATTTGCAATGATAAGCAACTGCCGTCGAGAGCCGTGTGAATGCTACTATTACCAGGGTTTCACAATATTGATGGAATTGCAATAATTAAACGTAGAAAACAAAGAAATAGGAGAAGTAGAAAGATAGGACACATTCTAAAGCATTTGGGGAATAGTATGGAATATATTACAAGCAGATATAAGAAAAAAGAGAGGTAGAGAGAGACCTAGATTAAACTATTGCACACAGAGAGCTTTTGATGTAGGCTTTGGGAATTTCAGGAAAATGTGTAGGTTCGCTCAGAGTAAGAAGTAATGGAGGTACGCGTCTAATCGGTTCCAGGACTGTAGATCTAATGCTTATGATAAAATTAAGTTACCCTTAAGCATGAGATAATTGACAATGACTTTTATAAAGTCTACAACTCACAAATGTAGAATTCGTCATAAAGATATGTATTCTGTGTTACGTTGCTTGATTTAAAAACCATTTCAGTTTGCTACACTTTTATAATTTCAAGTGAAGAAGGTAGGCAACAAACTTTGCCATTTGTTTATTTATTTCATAAGTTTGCAAGTTTATTTTATACTTTCTGGTTCCTTATTTAGGCATGTGATTTTAATAACCAAGGATTTCCTGAATGTTTCTACTATAAAATACAATTGTAAATCACTTTTGGTTCTATTGTTCTGTTGTTAATATAAATTCTTGTGTTGATTTTGTAATAAAGCTTTCTTACAAAAACGTTATTAAAAATTTCTTTATAAAGTGTACTTTGTGTTTGTCATACATAAAACAAGTAATTTTAATGAAAATTATGACTGTTGTTTCTTCACAGAGGTATGGTTTATTGACTGGGATCCCAACCAGGCAGTTGCAAAGAAACACCTTTCATCATCATTTTGTTTTCGACCTTACTTAAGGTCGGTTTGACGCAGCTCTACTTCTTTTCTATTCTGTGCTAATCTAAAACGCTCTACATACCCTTTACAACCTAAATTTCTAATAATTTGACTAATATAGTTTGGTCTAGGTCTTCCTATATCCTTCTATCTTTTTCCTATCCAGCTGGCTCTACATAGATATTGGCAACCTGATGGTTGTTAAAGAACTCTAACATGTTTAAATGATTACCATTTATAAAGAAATGAAATATAACCTGGTTATCCGCCTCAAAAAAGGAAAAGTGTTAAACTATATGTTATGGTAAGGCTTAAGCAATGAAGCGTTACCAACATGCCAGACCGCTAACTAATTGTGAGTTATGTCCTGGTGACATTTAGTTAACTGATTTTTATTTTTTTTTGTTTTGTTTTCGAACTTACTTAAAGTCGGTTTGACGCAGCTCTAAATTCTTTTCTATTCTGAGCTAGTCTAAAAAGGCCTACATACCCTTCACAACCTAAATCTCTAATAATTTGACTAATATAGCTTTGTCTAGGCCTTCCTACTCTATTTTTATTTGGTAGTCTATAATCTAAGACTTTACTAAATAGTCCCTCATGTCTTAACTGTTGTCCTATCATTCTATCTCTCCTGACCTTCAATTGTTTCCACATACAGGGTTCTTCACCTATCCTTCTATAAACTTCCTCGTTTGTTACTCTATCTGTCCAACTAATATTTAACATTCTCCTATAACACCAAGTTTCAAAAGCTTCTATCTTTTTCTTATCTACTTCTTTAATGGTCCAAGTCTCACTACCGTACAGTAAAACGCTCCATACGTACGACTTTAAGAAACTTTTTCTATTATCTAAACTAATAGTATTAGCTATTAGTAAGTTTTTCTTTTTTAAAAACATTTTTCTAGCTTGAGCTATTCTAGCTACTATATCCCTTCTGCTACGTCCATCCTTTGTAATTATACTACCTAAATAGCAAAATTCATCTACCTCCTCTAACTCGGTATTACCTATTTTTAATTTTGGTTTAGAACTAGGCTGTAACTCACTTGTCATTATCTTTGTCTTTACTGAGTTAATTCTCATACTATAGTTACTCTGTAGTATCTCATCTAAAATATTTAAAAACTCTCCTAACTCTTTTCTAGACTCTGCTATAATGGCTATATCATCTGCAAAACGTAACATGTCTATTTTCTGTCCCTGTACACTAATACCTATCTCTTTTCTCTCTCTAGCTAAGTTTAAAGCTTACTCAATATAAACATTAAAAATCAAGGGAGACAGTATACAACCTTGTCTAACACCATTTCTAATTTTAGCTTCCTTTTCTATTTCATCAAATCTAATTACTACGCTTTGGTTTTTATATAGACTGTAAATAATTTTTCTATCCCTATGAGAGATTCCAATTTTTTGCAAAACATAACAAAACAATTCAATTAACCCTATCAAATGCTTTTTCTAAATCTACAAATGCGAAATGAGTTTTTTTATTTTTTTGTAACCTTTTTCGATAATTACCCTAATCATTAGTATCGGTTCTCTAGTCCCTCTGTGTTTACGAAAACCATATTGGTCTTCGCCCAAATAATTCTCAGTCAAAGCTTCTACTCTATTTTTAATTATTATTGTTAGTATTTTGGAAGCAGGAGAAGTTAAACTAACCGTTCTAAAATTCTCACACCTATCAGCTCCTGACTTTTTTGAGATGGGGATAATAATATTTTTTTCAAAATTTATTGGAACCTCACCTGTGTCATATATTACTTTTACTAGTTCAAATAATCTGTCTAAAGTTTTCTGACTTGTATATTTTATTAATTCTGCGAGAATATCGTCTATCCCTGGCGCTTTATTTAGTTTAAGATTCCGAACAGCTCTATCAAATTCCTTTCTTAATATTGAGAACCCTATTTCTACATCCTCTTCTTGGTCGTTCTCTAACTCATCCATATCGTCTCCCTTATATAAATCTTCTAAATATCTTTTCCATCCCTCTGCTACCTCAACTTTATTTATTAGAAGCTCATTATTCTCGTCTCTAATACCATTATATTTTTTGCTATCTTCCCCAAAAAAGTTTTTAACTGCCCTGTAAGCCCTATCTGTCTTACCTACTCTCAAATCATCTTGTATTCCCTTACAATTCCCCTCCATCCATTTATTTCTAGCTTTTCTACACTCATGTACTATCTTATTTCTAACTGTATTATATTTTTGCTTACTTTCACTATCCACTTCTCTGAAAGGTTTAAGCTTTTTTCTATTCTCTATTAAATCTAATATATCGACAGTTTTTAACTTGGTTTCTAAATCTTTGTTTAACTAAAATATAATCTATTTGGTATCTAGCCCTATCACCTGGCGCTTTCCATGTATATCTTCTTCTAACATGTTGTTCGAATAGGGTGTTTACAGTTACTAATCTATGTTCCTGGCAAAACTCAAATAATCTTTCTCCTCTATCATTTCGTCTGCCATACCCAAATTTTCCTACTATTTTTCCCTCACTACCTTTTCCCACTGATGCATTAAAATCGCCCATAACTATTAAATTCTCATCTCCTTTTACTTTTCTCACTATACTATTTATATCCTCGTATACCTCTTCTACTTCCTCATCCTCGTACTGAGTTGTTGGCATGTAAACCTGTACTAAAACAGTGTCTGTGGGTTTTATACTCAATTTAACCATAATTATTCTATCACTAAATTGTAAGTACTCTTTAACTTTATGCCCTAATCTTTTACCTAACACTATTCCTACCCCTGCCTGTCCATTAGTTGAAGAAGTTGTAATTATTCTATAATTATCTTTCCAAAAGTCATTACTATCTGGCCATCTCACCTCACTAATACCTAAAATGTCCAGCTTTTCCTTTCTCATTTTGACTAATAAATTTGTTAACTTATCTACTCTAAGTAATGACCTTACATTCCAAGTCCCTATAACTAAATCGAACTGTTGATATATATTCTTACGATGACGAGCTCCAAGTACCCTGTCCCGGAGATCCGAATGAGGGAGTATTTTACCTCCAGACAAGAATTTTACTTGTGAGCTCTCCATCATATGTATTTCGTGTTTTAGGCCACGCACACCTGGGAAATATTGTGGTAGGCTCCCATATCTTTCCACAACGCAGTTTTTAAAGATTTTAGCAATATAATAATAATATAATATAATAATATAATATAATAATATAATATAATAATATAATATAATAATATAATATAATAATATAATATAATAATATAATATAATAATATAATATAATAATATAATATAATTATATAATATAATAATATAATACCTTTATGCTGCTGTTAAGTGAATGCACAAATTACGATAACATTAAACTAGAACTCGCAATTTGTGATCAAAGTTTTGATATAACGCTTAAAAATGTTAATAATTATCCTATTATAAAATCAAGATACAGTTGCCAACCAATTTCAAAAATATGTTTTAGGTTTTAATATTAATACTTCGTGTTCCCTTTGGTTGTAACTGTTCGTTACCAGTTGAAAAGTTAGCAGCATCCTTCACATTTTGCTTGAGGGAATAGCACATCATGGTGGCCTACAGCTGTTTTAACTTCTTATGGTATGTAGATTGCCTACATTCTAGAAATGTTAACAGTTTTGATGAGTAGACGTGAACTGTTTTGTCCTGTAAGATTTTGCCAATTATTTGGGAATTGTATTTAAATGTACTACTGTAAATATGAATTTTTTTTGTACATTTATGTTTCAGTAACTTCTATTTAGAGTGAACTCATTTTATGCCAATATAAAGTAAGTAGTTAAAATTCTGATGGTATTTATGATACTTACGTTGAGGCTATTGTATAAATATAATTAATTAGTTGTTTAATGTGTCAATTTAATTACAGTTGTTAAATGCTACTTAGTATTGTTATCTTAAGTATGTGGGAATATTTAAGGGGTGTATAAAGGAGTAGTTTTTTTTATTTACGAAACACTCATCAGCTTGATTGTTACTAGATATAATTAATATTTAATATTAGTACATGAGGAGTAAAGAATTCAAATGTTTGTACTTAAACCAGTAATTTAATATTGTTTGCCATTTAAATTCATATGAGTTACTTACTAGAGTTGTATTTTATACGTGTATTTGTGTTTATTTATCATTTTAACTACATATGTTTTAGAAGATGCAAATTGGTTTGTGGGCCCTGAAGTTTTATTATTTAACACCCATCTTCAACTGTGTTAGCGTGGCATTCGTTTTCAGTCTTTTCTTTCTCTCTTCTTTAGTACCACGTAATTCGAGCAAGTTCACTTCTTATTACTAATTTCATGCTTTTCTTCCTGGCCCGCTAGTCTTATGGGTAACAGCTGGCACCAAATTTAGTAAGCTTAATTGAATGTTTAGCACTTCATTAATTAAAGAAGCTAAATTTGTAAGTATTTCTTAAAATACTTTAACATCTGATACTTGCCGTTCTAGGATTGATTACAAAGTAAATACAATGTGAAAGTCTGCAACAACCAACAAATTATACCTCATGGATGGTACACTTTAGTAGGTATGCTGGTAAGGGACTCTACATGTGATTTTCCAATGTTCCACCCGAAAGTACTACATTGGCCAGGAAGCAAGTTTTTTTACATGACAAATTTGGAATTTAGCCGAACCCTTGCTGTTCCAAGCAAGGTAGGAATCTTTAGCGTGCGTGACAACAGCCACACACGGAACTTCCATTTTACCTCTCATTCGAACGAGGGTGTATTGTTGTGAAAAATGCTCGCCTAACATTTTTCAAGCGGACTGTGTCGGGATTCAAACCTGGGACCTTGGGCGTAGTAGTCACACACATACCAACCATACCACAGAGCCTCCCGCTGGTGAGGGACTGCAGGTTGTACAATTTGATAGAGGTAAAGTAAAGCAAACGCCAAATAAGGCATCCTAATTTAAGGAAAGTAAGGTATTTGAGGCGAAGCACAGATGTGTTCTAAACACAATTTATTTAACGTTTGATGAAGAAAACCTTTATCAGTAAACATAAATCATCCATATCATGTATAGACTGTTCTCTGCAGAATAACTTGACTTAATTCTTACAAGGACTTGACACTATTGGAAGATTAGATAATGAATCGGTGGGTATTTACATATCCCATGTATCAAAAATCGTAGGTGAGTTAAAGCAAAAGAAAAAAAATCTGTTGTATACTGGCAGCAATTGTATTGTAGTCAGAATCGAGGGGCTTTATATGATGGTGTCTTGTAATCAGCAAAGCTAACAACAACATTTTTTATTACAGAAAAAAGTAGATTAGATGCTAAACATGCAGTTTAGGTGAAGCAGTAACCAAAGCTGGTATACCCTCTATTTAAGTATAGTTAGGCATAACCAAAATAAAAACACAATTGCTGAGAGACTTCTGACAATCATGTAAGTGTAGAAAAACTATGTTTTAGATTTAGGTTAGGTTGCTTGTAAGTGACTTAATGAATGGTTTACAAATGTAAAGGGATTTAGATTAATAAAGGTTTATTTCTAAATTTATACAAACATTACGCAACTGCATTTAACAAGAAAAAGGTTTTTCTAAAATTCGATTGCTAAATTGTGTTTGTCTTAAAAAAATTAATTAGATTAGTGATTTGGTGGGTTTTATTTGACAATAGCTTAATATTTGCTTCATATACAGCTTATATTGCAATAATGCTGATATTCATTACATGTACTTTTTAAATTTTCTATAAGATCATATTAAATGCAATATCTGCTTTTAGTATGAACAGTTTTATGCTACAATCCATCATTCTGTATGTTTCTTATTGATGCCGTTAAAATTAATTAGCACGCATTCGTAAGAATAATAATTTTTTAGGGGCTATTTCCAGAGCAATGAATATTGTTCCTTTATTAATTTATGTCATTTCCAAAAAGTTCAAGCGTCCACCAAAATGATAACGATTCATGGGATCAGAAATATCGATGTAAAAGTTCGTATATAGTTTACATTTAGAAGTAGAAAGAAAATATTTAACTTCAATAAAATACAAAACCCGTAGAAATTAATTGTTAAAACTTGCTCAATACAAGGGTCTAATTTGTAAATTATGTTAGAAGAAATATCTTTATATGCTGTTATCAATACTTGACATCTTTTAGTTTTTATGCTAAATTTCTCGTTTCAAACACATCTGAAATATTAGACATCCCTCTACCCAAAGTTCAGAATTTTTCTAGCTACAATTACTTTGTTTTTATCAAATTCTACTATCATAAATATTTTTGACAATTACTACCTTAACCCTTTAGGTACGGTTGGTACACATAGGTACACATAAATACACATAAGTTTTAAAATATCTGAACAGTTATCTTTATGTATAAAAGCAATGCAATTTGTACCACGCCGTATTTAAAGCGTTTCGCTGTGATATAAAACTCATATAACCTATAAAAGTGTATTTAGTTTAGCACCACTTGCGTTGTGTTTTACGTCCGTCCAGACCACCTGAAGAAATTAATAATGATCAAAATGAAGATTCAAGACCAAACGTTATTGACTGGAAAAACCTACTAACCAATTCGTACCTGCTAAAAAATACCAGCTGAAGGAAATTGCGAATTATCTCCTGATATTACGAGAAATTTATCACCAATGCAAATTTTTCATAAAATTTTCCCTTACTGTACCTATTGATTGCAAATTATACCAATGAACGTCTAAACATTTCCAATAGAACTAGAAAACGACTAGATAAAATGACAGATAAAGGTGAACTACAAATTATGATAGGTACGATTTTTATTATGTCTTATGATATGCTTCCTAGTTTGAAAAACTACTGGAGTACAAAAAATCTTTGGGAAATGAAGCAATACGTGGAGCTATTTTGCAAGATAGATTTTTATTACTTGCATTAAAATTATATTTTGCTTCTCCAGAAAAGCTTAATGATGCCTCAAAAACATATTATATTAACAATCTAGTCGACTGCCTGAAATATGCGTTTCAAAAATGTCGCACTGATAGTACATATCAAAGTATGGACAAGTCCATGACGAAATTCAAAGGGCGTTATCCTTTGAAGTAGTACATGCCATTAAAACCAACCAAACGAGGCATTAAAAATTGTAGTTCTGATGCGATTCGTCTACAAGATATGCATGTGATTTCAATATTTATACTGGTTAGGATACTGAAAAGTCTGATATTGTGGTTAGATTAGGAAAACGTGTTGTAACCAAGCTCGCATCGACAATAAACGCAGATGATGTAGTATTATGTTTTGATAGATTTTTTACAAGCGTTAATCTCTTGCAAACAATAAAATATCCTGACCTGGGGATTGTAATGATTAATCGAAAAAATGTGCCTGTAGTTTAAGATAAACTAAAACGCGGTGAATGTGTATTTCTTTGTCCTTCAACTGGTTTATTATATTCCAAATGGCAAGATACAAAAGAAGTATCCATTATCAGTAACTGCCACAAAGCAGATGTCACTCAAGTTTCAAAAACCATAAAATCATGTTCAAAAATAACTATTGACTGTACAGAAGTAATTGCCTTTTATCGACAAAATATGAGGGGTGTTGATTGTGCCGATCAGCTAATGGGTTTGTATGATCATGACAGAAAATCTTGCAAATGATGGAAAAAAGTATTTTATACACTTCTAAATATGGCCACGGTTAATTTGTAGATTATGTATAATCAAATCACAAGAGAAAAAACGCCGTTTTTTATCATTCTTAGTAACTCTGTGTGAAGAACTACTACTTGCTGAAGGGAGTAAAAACACAAGCACTCACTACGTAAAAAGGGTGTAACTTCTAAGAAACGAAAATTTTATGGCAAAGTATCATTGCATTTGTCAATTGAGGGTCAAACAAGAAGAAGATGTTCAAGATGAAGTCAAAAAGAACAACAAACAAGAACACAAACACTGTCTCAACAATGCCATATACCTTTATGCAAAAATTGTTTTAGGCTTTATCATACTGTATCATAAATTGTATGTATCTTTTGAAGTGTACAATAAAACAAATTCATAATTTGCTGAATTGTATGATTCTTATAAAACTGCTGGTACAATAAGTACCAACAAAAAGTACGGATGGTACAATGGTTTACCAGTCTACCCAACTATCCCCCCTATTTTCTTAAATTATTTTATTTATGATTTTTATCTTAACATATACCATACATTAAAATTATTATACAAACTCTTTTTTTAAACAATTTTTTGAATACCGGCCCGAAAGGGTTAAATTTATTTAATGTAGTTCTCAAGCAATGTACATTATGTTAATAAATTTTGAGTTCAGATTTCTACTGAGAATGTCTTAGTTTTTAACTGCAATTTCATTATCATTACATATGAACATCTTGTCTGAAAATAGTCATGAGATTATTGTCACTTTCCGATTACCTTTATTAAACGTTTAAGTGCTTTCTGAACTACTGTTGCTTTAGTTTAATTTTAGCATACTAAATAGTCATCGCAAGAAATAAACTGATTGTTATATAACATCCAATGCTTTCATATATGCTACAACTAAATAAAAATCCACATAATCTTCCATACATAGTAAACAGATCAGTGAAATACTTTACACAAATCACATAGGTACATAAAAATGATTCTTTGAAATTCAAACAAAATGCATGGACCTAGGTATTATAAACAGACATATGAGTTACACTGCTCAATTCATTTCAATCTTTTGCTTATTACCATACCGGGGAGTTTGAAGTAAATAAGTGGTGAAATAAGGCATAAAATTAGAAAACAATAGAAGAGAAACGAGCTATATACATGCTGTGTGAGAATTTCAAAGAACTATGTAGGCTAGCTCAGAATATAAATAAGTGCAGGTACGTGTCCAACCAGTTTTGAGATGAAGACCTGATGATGATGATGATGATGAAGCATATTAACAACCTCTGTAAAACAGCATTGGTATCTGACAAGTGTAAACCCACAATAGGGTTACCTCACAACCATATACAATCTCCGTTGAACAGTATTGGTATCTGACAAGTGTAAACCCGCCATAAAGTCGCTTCAGAACCATGTTAAAATCTACCAAAGAGGTAGCCTAAATAATAATGATATTCCCCTACAAAATAAAAAAAAAAAAACTACTGCTTAAGCCTTTCAATAATACAATCGCACACTTCTTTAATAACCATCCTTTCAATTATATAAATAGAAACATGTTAAAAAATGTTTTCCAATTCCCAAGTTATTGAATTTATATAAAATTCACCAATAAAAATTAATCAGCTGATTTCACGTTAAACGTATTGGCTACCTAAAAAAAGTCGGTCCCAGGCCGTAACACAAATTGAAGGCAATCATTATTTTAAACTTTAAAAATTTTTGCTTAGTGTACTCAAACCAAATATTTCGAACATCAATAAATCAAAGTCACCTTCAATTTATGTCATAAATGTCAAACTTGAAGTTTTTATTATTTTGACAACGATCCTAGGTCATGGATCGAAACGTAAATAAAGATGATTTTAAAAACTATGAGTGGTTTAATTCCCGAAGAAGATTAAGAAGAATGCTAAACAAACCACAACAAACATACAGGGAATATTTGCATTGTTTACTATGATACAGAACGCAAGCACTCTGAAACTTGGTATATTATGAATCTATGCACACACATTGACCGATTTCATTTCTTACTATGATTTGGCACACATGTTGATTTGTGCTGCATCAGTGTCATTCATTACTTCTGTTTAGAAAAGTTCAGTTCCTCGTGCTTCCAAGGGATGCATTTTGCATACACAGTGATAGAGATCCTCTATGCATGCTCGTCATTTAGTGTGCCCATGTCTTAACTTTACAAACAATTTACGAATTACACATTAATAAACCTTTTTATCAAATTTAATACAGGTATGTTCTTGGAAAATTATACATTGGTGGTGATGCAATTATTGAATGTTTTGAGTCAAGTGAAAATAACTCTAAAACCTTGACTAGGTTTAAGAAATGTGAAAGTACTGTCAGTAGTGGCAAATACTGCAACCCATGGATTAACAATTCATCCATAAGAGTTACATAAATTGGATTGTATGATACACATCTTTCCGCAATTCGCTATGAATGTTGAAAAATTTTTAAATGTCATCACACCAGTTTTGATAATGCCAAGCAAAAAAGGATAGATACCAGATGCTAAGACAAATATTGTAAATAAAAAATAAATTTCTTATTTAAGATTGTTAATAAAAACACACTGAATCTCGGTGAAATAGGGCATAAAATTAGAAAACAATAGAAGGGGAACGAGCTGCATACACATGCTGTGTGAGAATTTCAGGGAACTTTGTAGGCTAGCTCAAAATATAAATAAGTGCAGGTACGTGTCCAACCAGTTTTGAGACGGAAAACCTAATGACGAAAAAATAAGCGCAGATAAATCTGAGGACTAGTATAAACAACTAGTTGTTGTTTGCGAAATATCTGCAACCAATGTTGACTGTGCGAAAAGATATATTGGAAAATATATTAAATCGGTAAATGGTTGTGTTGGGGGAATTTGGCAGTCACAGGCTGCTTACCTCCCTTCACAACCACTGAAGGTCGGAGAAATAGGGTATATAACTGTAAAACAATAGAAGGTGACCGAACTGCATCTAACAAGAAAGAACAGCGCCTATGAGGAAAGACAACAAACATAGAACAAGAAGAAAATTGTTGAAAGCATATGTGTGGAACACAGCACAGTATGCCTATGAAATACGGGCAGTCTGAAACGCAGACAGAAAAACGGTAGCAGCCTTTTGAAATGCTGTGCTTCAGATGTATGAGGACGATAGCATGGACAGACAAAAATAATAACAAATAGGTTATAGAAATAGTTGGGGAACAAGGATATCTGGGGAAAAAGATAAGAGAAATAGAAGGGCAGAATACGTTCTAAGGCATTTTTGGGGAATAGTATGGAATATATTACAAGCAGAGATAGGAAAAAAGAGGTAAATGTAGACCTAGATCAGATAGTGATAGATGCAGACTGTACAAATTTCAGGGAAATCTGTAGGTTAGTTCAGAATAGAAAACAATGATGGTACGCGTCTAACCAGTTCCAGGACTGAAGAACTAATGATGTTGAATAAAAACACTATTAAAAATGTCAATTTTTGAAGGATGGATTGAATGAAGCTATTATAATAAGCATCTATCTTCAGTAACAATCATTTCAAGGAAACTATTAAAACAAACGAATATTTTTTAACACTTGGGTGAAATCATATAAAATGTATTGCAGAAACAGTGGGTTTTATAAAAATTATTTAACATTTTCCTTTAAGAATTAATTCTCTCTACAATTTCTATTGGTGGCGTCATGTGGTTAAAATTTTTATAAATGTATCACTGCGGAATGTTCGATATTAAGCAAAGACGTTTTTAAAGTTATTCGGCACTATTTTATGCCAGACTGCTTAATAAATTTGTTATTTCTCTCGGGACCTACTTTGAGGTACCTTAAGGAGGTCTAGTACAATCAAAGCACTGTAACATGAAAACAGTGGATTTTCAAAAACTGTATTTGGGAATTTTTAGTTAATGTTTATATTAATATTTTGTGGTGTTACACTTGTTAAAATAATTACTTTTTGGTAACTACTTGATCTATGGATTGCATTGAAAGGCTAATGATTTGCATCAAGGTACATACTTATATATATATATATATATATATATATATATATATATATATATATATTACTCATATTTAGACCAGGGTAGAAAATTAAATAATCAAATCAAATAATTTTAATTACCGTGTATAAGGAATTTCATTAAATAATACGCTTTATTAAAACCTTGAAGCATAAATAAACTCGGTCATTTCAGTAAAATAAGAAATTTAAATTATCTATAAGACGCTTTACATCAAAAGAAGCAGTATTGAAAAGCGCAGTGGATAATTTAATTATTCCTAAACAAATGGAAATTACGTGCAAAGTTTATATTAATTAACCCTATTTTAAGTAACCGGTAGTAAAACAAAGTGTACATATAATAATTAATATTTAAGTTGTATTCCTAAAAATGAAAAGGATGGAAATCAATTTTAATTGGAGTTAATTAAACCGTTAATAACATATAATAAGCATAAAAGCTTGTGAAAACCCAATAATAGTCAAATCGTAGGAAGGTTATTTAAAATGTTACGTTTGAACACCCTGCGTGTTTTAAAAGGCAATTTCAAGTTAATTTGTTTGGATAAACATGTTGATTCTAAGGATATTGGAAACGATCAGATGCTTTAGCAGGAAATACAGAACACCTGCGTATTTTTAAAAAGCTCATTCTGCGTAAATTTGGCAAATAATTAATGTTTCAAAGAATCTTGGAGAAACCGGGACTTAGTATTCACGAGAATGTGCGATACGGGTTTATTAAACCCAGATAACAGTCCGCGTGGACTAAAATATAATCGATAATAAAGAATATAAATTTGCACCAATACGAACAGGTTAGAAAAGGAAAGAGAAATGCGTCAAGCAAAGACACATATTGTAAAAGGGCGGGATTTAAGCAACGTCAAGGGGTTGCGATTGGTTAAAAATAGGATGCATATATCAGAGGTAGAACAACAATTTCTGTATAAAAGTAATTAGTTTTTCTCGGACAACTTTGCGGGCCGTGTTGAAATTTTCTGAGATCTCAATGGGGTGAGTACTAAATTCATAAAATCGACGTGCAGGCTACAGACTGGGAACGTAGAATGAGGAATTCGTTGGAATTACCCGTTTTAGGGAACAAAGCGACGTGTCGGCTATTCGCTATATATACAGGCGGGAATATGTGTTTCTCTCTTAGACTCTGAGACTTTCGACGATTCGATGCGTTAAAAGCTCGTGCATCCGCGACTTGATATTAAACAGTGCATTTTAGTTTGATTAAATAATTTAAAGTGTGCTAGTATATTTTAGTGACTCAAAATAGTGGTTATTTTACGTGCTAACATGAATGTACTTCAGTGCACTTAGATACAAGGTAATAAAAGTTTATTATCACGGTACCAATTAGTAAAATTTACAACGACAAATGTATACCCAAAAGTAGGCAGTTTTGGCGTATATTGGTAATATTGGTAAAAGGAAGTATGAATTTCTTTGCTATTTTGCGGGGTGTTAATGACTAAATGGTTCGTAAATGTGTCTGCATCCACTGAACCAGAGGCAGATATACACAGATGAGTTCCGGAAAAGCCTAGAAACAACTTTAAATTAATGGTGATGGAGAACATTTTAAAGCGTTGACAACTTGAAGCTGTAAATAGAATCCGGTTGGAATGGTGTGATTTACAAAAGGGACGATTACACTGAAGCTACGAGGACAATAACCTTCAGGTAAATTGTACTATTTTGTTTGACATTTTTGTGTGTATTGAATGACTTTATAATTGATTTACTTTAAATGGACATTAGTGGAATTTTTCTAACCATAAAATTTAATTTTAAGATGAAATTTGCTTGTTTAAGTAAAAGGGGTATTTTGTTTTGATGTTCGGGAATAGGATGAAACTTTGGGTAGGTCTTTGAGCTCAATTAGACAAACCTGGTTAATTAACGTAAAGGGTGGTAGATGCTCCTTTATACTCAGACTCCGGTCTGCTTATCTTGTTATATTAATTAGTAGGCATCCAACAAGGACTTTAATTTTGGATGCACAGTAAAATGATAATAAAATTAATCCGGAAATTCTTTTAAAACTGAATTTTATGTTCAAATTTAATTTGAAAATTTAATGTATTCTGAATATTGATGTAAATAGAGTTAACGTTGATGTTTGTGGTAGGAATGTGTTGTTTAATTTTATGATTGAGAATGGAAGTTATCTAGAAGAGCAGCCGAGGCGATTAACAGAAGGAATCAACGGACCAGGTGATTTAAAGGTTTCACAGCATTCTTGACGCCCAAACTGTGGGGCTCGAATGTTTTTTTTAAAGGCCAGTACCTAGAGATATGATAGGAATCACAGCATTCTTTGGCGACCCAAAAGTGAGGCTCGAGTTCCAAATAAAATTTTTGTTATTTTATTCCAGGAAACTGGCGATCTGAGAGAGAAAGTTTCTGTTTGTGGATAAATTTAAAAGTATTTTAGAGTGTGTGAGAGTGATTAGAACGTATGCAGAGAAAGGAGTGGTTAAGGAGTCAAGGAGTGGAAATTGGAAGTGACGATAGTGCATTGTGTGGGAAAAATTCGAAAATGGAAGAAGCTGGAGGCAGTAGAGATCAGTCGAGGACGGAATCAGGGATCAAGGAAACGAGATGATATTGAGAATGTTAGAGAGGATGAGTGAAGAATCTAATAGAGCTAGGAAGAATCGAATAGAGCGATGGAGGAGTCCAATAGAAAATTAGAACAGCTAAGCGATGAATCTAATAGAGCTAGGGAAGAATCGAGAGAAGTAGAAGTTAGAAGAAATGAGTCTGACCGTAATCAGAATGGGGAAGTTTGAACAAATTAGGGTTGAAAATAGATAAGACGTGATATTCACAGAAGTCTTCAGACATTTAGAAATGGGACATTTAAGGTCCGTAAGTACGCATTTTGGTGAAGAAGAAATATAGGGTTGAAAAATGACGTGATAGTAACAGGACTTCGACAGGAAATGGGATCAGTTTAAGGTCAGAAGTACGCATTTACTGTGAAGTTAGTAGAAATTAAACGTACAACATGACTGAATTTAACGGACGATGGTCCCAGGGATCAGTTAGGCAGGGTAGAACGAAGTTAGTCAGTATGGACCATACAACATGTCAAATTTTAGGGCGATAACAGGGTAAATCCACAAATTTTTATTAACAGTGTAAGAAATCTAGTGGGAAATTCATTTGACGAACAGACAAACTAAATACGATAAAGGCTTTATTAAAGCGACAACAGGGTAAGCATGGTACAAATTTTAGTAGGACAGTGACATAGACACGTATCTAGGACTTTGAAGACAATTTATTTGACGAACATTACTGGAGTGATCACTAAACACGGATCAGATTAGGGACGACTTGATTAAAGGAAAATTTAAGCGGAGAGTTTGCAGGTTCTAGGTAGCAATATGCCATCCGCAAGGACAGTGTGGACCATAGACAACTGAATCCACCACTTGACGGACAGACAGAATTAAGTACCTATCACGACATTTTGAACTGGAAAGTTAGACAACACGTGGCCTTACAAAACAGGATCAGATTACGGGACGACATTGATTACAGGAAAATTTACAGGAGAGTATTGACGATGTATGTGTCTGGACGGAGCAAGATGCCATACGAGAACGAAACGTTAACACAGTGTAGGTTTGACAACAGGACACCGAATCTATCCGATTGACGGCCTGACTACAACAGAAATTATTAAGTACCGAATTGGGAACGACGAGGACATTTTGAATACAGGAGCAATTAGTGCAACTACGTGGACCTTACGCCAAGACCTAGTCACACGAGACAGGAGACATGTTTACCGAAGTATTTACAGAGACTATGACCATGCACGCCGAATAGAGATACGGGACAAGAGATGATTAGACACGAGGAGGACGTTACGCACAGGTTGTAGAAGTTTGACAACCAGGACACCGAATTATCCGGAAAACAGGCCTGACTACAACAGAAATTTTGACGCGACATTGGGAACCACGAGGATTTCAGTGAATACAGGATGTAATAGTGCGAACTAGGGGACCGACGCCAAGACCTTTTCAAAATTGAGACAGAACAGTTTAGCCGAAGTAAACTGAGGAAAACTGTGACCAGTTTGCCGAATTATTAGATTTAGGGACACGGATTATTGAACACGAGGACGTACGCACAGGTTGTAGAAGGATTACCTTGACCAAGCACGGAAAACAGGATGAGACAGGATTTAGAACGCGACAGACCACTAGATTTCTGTGTAAATGTATACGAACATCCACGTGAATTTCAAAATTGAGGAAGTAGAGCCAGAAACTGAGGAAATTATGTTTGCCAATTATTAATTTAGAAATTTGAGAATAATGTAGAAGTATTACTTGATACAGGGGCAGAGGCGAGTTTAATATCGGAGGAATTCGTCAGCAAAATTAGGGATAAGGTTGAGAATTATGCCTATAAAACGTAGCCATTTAGTAGCTCCAAATAAAAGAAGTTTGCTGTAGTAAATAGTGTTGTGGTGCTTAGGATAGATATAGGAGGTTTAAGCTGTGAACAGGAGTTTGTAATTGTACCTGGACTGAAGTTTCAGAGCATTTTAGGTGTTGACTGTATGATGAAGTTAGGGGTTTTGATAGATATGGAAAGGAAGGTAATAAGGATTAAGGATAGGGTAGTGCCATGGAAGGCAGTTATGAAGTCACAGAGGATGACACGGGGTTTAGTATTAATGTAGTAGAGGTAGAGGATGATGAAGGTAAACAGATCAACACGATAAGATGTCCAGAGGAAAGGAAAGTAGAGGTTCAGGCTTTAATACAAAAACATGCAGAAGTAGTGGGGTAGAAGCAGCATATCAGGAGCAGGTGAAGGCGAAATTAAGTAAAGATGGCAAATTTGTTTTAATAAAGTAGATTTAAGGGATTCATTCTGGCGGATTCCATTACACAAAATTCTAGAAGGTACGTAGGGTTTTCCATAGAGGAAAAATCGATAATTGTAAAGTAGTATCGTTTGGTTTGTCGGCAGAAAAGGAAATAAGAATAAATAAGAAACAGACAAGTGTAGAGACTGAAGAAGAAGTGATATTTAAGAGTCAGGATAAGAGGGATGATAAGTTTATTGTATGTGAGATAATAGAGATGTTAAGTATAGATATAGAAGGGAGAGATAGGATGAAGAGTATTAGGTTGGTGAGAAGAAAGACTTGGAGGGTCAAGAAGAGAGTTAGATTTAAATAGAATAGGGATAGAATAGGTGTATATAGAAGAGTAGAAGTAGGTGTTTATAGAAAATAAAGCTAGGTATAGGATAAATATGGAATATAATTAGGAATAGGTTTAGGATGAGAATAAAGAGTAAATGTAGGAAGAAAATAAGATAGGTTAAGTATAGATATTTCATAGAAGAGTAGTGGAGAGTTAGGAATAGAGTAAGAGTAGGATAGGCATATAGGATTAGGTAGGGGGAAGTAAAGTATAGTGAAGAGTAGTTAAAAGTTAGGAATAGGATAGGTATATAGGATGTATATAGGATTAGATGGATAAGTAGGATGAAGTTAGGGATAATTTCAGTTTATAGAAGTAGGTGAGAGTTAGGAATAGGATAGGGATATAGGATAGGTGTAAATATTTTTTGGATTGGAGACAAAGTAGGTAAGTTAGATAGATAAGGATAGAGAGAGATAGGCAAAATTTTGTAAAGATTTTTGGCAGTCTAAATATTTGATATTTGCATTCAAATAAGTGGGATTATTTGTATTCAAATAGGGGAAAATACTCATATTTAGACCAGGGTAGAAAATTAAATAATCAAATCAAATAATTTTAATTACCGTGTATAAGGAATTTCATTAAATAATACGCTTTATTAAAACCTTGAAGCATAAATAAACTCGGTCGTTTCAGTAAAATAAGAAATTTAAATTATCTATAAGACGCTTTACATCAAAAGAAGCAGTATTGAAAAGCGCAGTGGATAATTTAATTATTCCTAAACAAATGGAAATTACGTGCAAAGTTTATATTAATTAACCCTATTTTAAGTAACCGGTAGTAAAACAAAGTGTACATATAATAAGTAATATTTAAGTTGTATTCGCTAAAATGAAAGGATAGAAATCAATTTAATTGGAGTTAATTAAACCGTTAATAACATAATACCGATAGAAGCTTGTGAAAACCCAATAATAGTCAAATCGTAGGAAGGTTATTTAAAATGTTACGTTTGAACACCCTGCGTGTTTTTAAAAGGCAATTTCAAGTTAATTTGTTTGGATAAACATGTTGATTCTAAGGATATTGGAAACGATCAGATGCTTTAGCAGGAAATACAGAACACCTGCGTATTTTTAAAAAGCTCATTCTGCGTAAATTTGGCAAATAATTAATGTTTCAAAGAATCTTGGAGAAACCGGGACTTAGTATTCACGAGAATGTGCGATACGGGTTTATTAAACCCAGATAACAGTCCGCGTGGACTAAAATATAATCGATAATAAAGAATATAAATTTGCACCAATACGAACAGGTTAGAAAAGGAAAGAGAAAATGCGTCAAGCAAAGACACATATTGTAAAAGGGCGGGATTTAAGCAACGTCAAGGGGTTGCGATTGGTTAAAAATAGGATGCATATATCAGAGGTAGAACAACAATTTCTGTATAAAAGTAATTAGTTTTTCTCGGACAACTTTGCGGGCCGTGTTGAAATTTTCTGAGATCTCAATGGGGTGAGTACTAAATTCATAAAATCGACGTGCAGGCTACAGACTGGGAACGTAGAATGAGGAATTCGTTGAATTACCCGTTTTAGGAACAAAGCGACGTGTCGGCTATTCGCTATATATACAGGCGGGAATATGTGTTTCTCTCTTAGACTCTGAGACTTTCGACGATTCGATGCGTTAAAAGCTCGTGCATCCGCGACTTGATATTAAACAGTGCATTTTAGTTTGATTAAATAATTTAAAGTGTGCTAGTATATTTTAGTGACTCAAAATAGGTGGTTATTTTACGTGCTAACATGAATGTACTTCAGTGCACTTAGATACAAGGTAATAAAAGTTTATTATCACGGTACCAATTAGTAAAATTTACAACGACAAATGTATACCCAAAAGTAGGCAGTTTTGGCGTATATTGGTAATATTGGTAAAAGGAAGTATGAATTTCTTTGCTATTTTGCGGGGTGTTAATGACTAAATGGTTCGTAAATGTGTCTGCATCCACTGAACCAGAGGCAGATATACACAGATGAGTTCCGGAAAAGCCTAGAAACAACTTTAAATTAATGGTGATGGAGAACATTTTAAAGCGTTGACAACTTGAAGCTGTAAATAGAATCCGGTTGGAATGGTGTGATTTACAAAAGGGACGATTACACTGAAGCTACGAGGACAATAACCTTCAGGTAAATTGTACTATTTTGTTTGACATTTTTGTGTGTATTGAATGACTTTATAATTGATTTACTTTAAATGGACATTAGTGGAATTTTTCTAACCATAAAAATTTAATTTTAAGATGAAATTTGCTTGTTTAAGTAAAAGGGGTATTTTGTTTTGATGTTCGGGAATAGGATGAAACTTTGGGTAGGTCTTTGAGCTCAATTAGACAAACCTGGTTAATTAACGTAAAGGGGTGGTAGATGCTCCTTTATACTCAGACTCCGGTCTGCTTATCTTGTTATATTAATTAGTAGGCATCCAACAAGGACTTTAATTTTGGATGCACAGTAAAATGATAATAAAATTAATCCGGAAATTCTGTTTAAAACTGAATTTTATGTTCAAATTTAATTTGAAAATTTAATGTATTCTGAATATTGATGTAAATAGAGTTAACGTTGATGTTTGTGGTAGGAATGTGTTGTTTAATTTTTATGATTGAGAATGGAAGTTATCTAGAAGAGCAGCCGAGGCGATTAACAGAAGGAATCAACGGACCAGGTGATTTAAAAGGTTTCACAGCATTCTTGACGCCCAAACTGTGGGGCTCGAATGTTTTTTTTTAAAGGGCCAGTACCTAGAGATATGATAGGAATCACAGCAATATATATATATATATATATATATATATATATTATATATATATATATATGTATATATATATATATTATATATATATATATATATATATATATTTATTCTTGAAATTGTAAATAAATTTAAACCACTGTTTCTTGTCAAATCTCAGTTAAATTATTTTGTATGCTTTAAAATATTCCAATGCATTTACTTCTAGATGCTGGCATCCGATGAATTGTTTTTTAGTTTTATCCTTTTAAAAAACTCTTGTATTATTCTTAAATTTCTTATGCAGCTTTAAAAAGTACCTTTCGCCTGGTTGATCATGTACAGGAATCATTTGACCATATTGTTCCAGCACCCAGAAGTGATTTCTTCAGTAAACAATGTACGCATATAACATGTCACATTTTTCTAAATGCATAAATGCCATTACATAATATTATTAATTAAACATCTAAAATAACCGTCAATACGTCAATTTACTTGAAAAGCTTGCTTTTGTTGACAGCAGAATCATCTCATGATGCATCGAATGACGTTCTTATTTCAGAAATACACACTACACTTAATTTTTCAATGATCCACCCGAAGTTACTATATTTACCAGAAAGCAAGTTTTTTTCCGTTCATTTACATTTCCAATGCTCCACCCGAAGGTACTACATTGGCCAGGAGGCGAGTTTTTTGTTGCCTAGAAATTTAGAATTTTGCCGAACCCTTGCCGTTCCAGGCAAGGTATAGATCTTTTTTAACGTGCGTGACAACACTCACATACGGGACCTCCATTTAACCTCTCATCAGAACGAGGGCGTAATTTTTGTGAAAAATGCTCATCTGCCAGTTTTCAAGCAGTCCACCGTGTCGGGATTTGAACTCAAGACCTTGGGATCCGTAGTCTTACGCTTACTACATTGATCCACGGCGACGCCAGTTTTTTTTACCTGGAAAATTTTGAATTTTGCCAAACTCTTGCTGTTCCAAGCAAGGTAAAGATCTTTAACATGCGTAACAACACTCACACACACGGGACCTCCATTTTACCTCTCATCGGAACTAGGGTGTATTTTTGTGAAAATGCTCACTTAACATTTTTCAAGCGGACCGCGTTTGAATTTTAACCCGGGACCTTGAGCATAGTGATCGCACTCATACCAACTATTCCACAGGGTCGCCTCAGAAATACACAGCTAACTTGTAAAAAAGACAAATATGATAATAATTAGTTTCAGTAATATTGCATTAAGACTTTTTTATTCTCTAGACGATTTGCAAACTTTTCGTCAAAAATAAGCAGGGTGTTTCATTTAAAAACAATTATTTTTTCATTTATTTGGAAATGCCGTTCAATTATTTTTGCTTCCACCATATTAATTAGCAAAGAAAAAAATGCTAATTTATCGACTTTGTATCTATAATAATAAAAAAGTTGGCAATAGTAGGCGGTTAATTTAATACAGGCTGTATATGTAAAGTTAACATTTGAGTAAAACTAATAAACAAACTCACATCACCAACCTTAGTCTCGTATTGAGAATTACAAATGATTGCTTCTTAGTGTTCTTGAATATTTAATATTGCACCAGAAACAGTAGATTTTGATGTTTTTGGTACAGGGTAGATGTATAAATTTAATAGCGGATATTTAGTTCTTGTAAAGTGCTGTAGCCCAATGGCAGTTGCTATAACTAAGCCACTATAAGGTTTGCCAACATAATTCAACAACGCCAGGGTGTTCGCACATTTACTTTGTTGTTAGTGATGTTGAGTATAGGCAAGTATTTTTCATAAAAGTACGTTACTGTTCAAATGAGAGGTAAAATGCAGGTCCCGTGTGTGAGTGATGTCATGCACCTTAAAGATCTCTACTTTCGGGTGGAGCATTGGAAAATCAAACGTATAGTTGAAAATATTTTACAACTTAACTAATTCGTATTTTTCTGCAAAGCAAATATTTAAACCACAATAATCTCTGTAGTAGTACGAATGGATCTGTTTGTAGTTTAAACCAATACAAATGTTTTCCAGTTTATCTTTTTAAATATTTAGGTCATATTTAGTATTTCACAACATGTGACTGACAAATAAGGATAGTAAACAAACCACTAATATCAACCATTGCTATTTTTTTTAACGCTTTTTCATTAGTTCCACATATCTGCAAATGCTAAAAGGAAAAATAGGAGTAAGAAAGTTGCTGCTGTGATATATAAAATGAGTTATATACTCATTTGGAATTGGAAAATTATTTCAACCATGAATTCAAAAATGCAGATACATATTTGAAATAAAACTTGGAAATAGAGTTTGTAAACAATAAATGCGAAGAAAACATTTAACACTGTTGAATTGACAGGTTTTAGTTTAATAGTGCTTGACAAGAGATAATTAGGTATCCTGCTAGCTATTAGAAATAACATTGACCATCGTTTCGCACTCTCAAAGTGTTTTGCTGAAAAAAGTAGTTTTGAGAGAATTCAAAATGATCAATCTGCTGACCTCAATGAATATTATCAGCTAGAGTAAAAGGATTTACTGAAGAAAATGTAGCTAGATTTTGGACATCTAGAATTTGAATGTCAGAAAGTTATTTTCAACTTAAGTAAGGTCTTTATACTTTATTAAACTGGCTGTACCGTACTTCGATCTCCATTTGACAAAGTCATTAAATGTAAAGGGTAAAAACAGATAGGTCAAGAGAGATGTTTTAAGAGCCATAGCAATCTGCATGATTGCATCAGTCAATTTTGTTCGACGTTGCAAGAAAGAGGATGAAGTTAGAATTTCTTGCGATGCTCAAATTCATGGCTAAAGCTAATTACATAGCTATTGCTGTGAATTTGAGTGTGGCTTTTGGCTGTACTTGATAGCGCCAAACACCTAATAATGTCAGATGTAATGTACAAAAATGCTAAACGTAATTGAAAATTGAGTTGAAATATTGTAATCCTATCGGGTACTTCCCCTCTTTTTTTTAGTACACAATTATGTGAACTTTTGTTAATCTAAAAAATTTGCTTTCACTAAACAATTCCTTAACCGCAGTTTATTTTTAGTAATTTACAAAACCTATTTTTAAAACACCAGCTGCAATAATACAATTTTTGTTTTTTTACTTAAATTTCTGGGTCAGAAATTTTATGTATAAAGGCCCCTGAACTACGCTTAATAATATAATTTCCTATCTTAGCGTCTAGTGACGTTTAGTCTATGCTCTTGCTGCACATCTTCTTCGATGATATTTTGCAGCAATGTGCTTGTGAATTTCCCTAGTCGTACGAAGCACACTTAGGTCAATACATTAAAATGAAATAGAACTGTAATTACAATCGGAGGGTATTATGCAAGAAAACTCTTTCACTGTTTTCTTCTGATGTCTAGCCTTTATGTCTTTTCTTACGTGTTTGTGAACTTTTTATGCATCTTTTATTATCAGCACAATTCAATTGTTGCGACCACCAGATAATGCATTGAGCTACTAAACATTTACATCATGTCTCTAAATAATTACGTCACCCTGCTAGACAATCACATCATCATGGGAATTGTTTATTGCAACAAAACTGCTGACATTTTGTTTTTCTATGGTTCAACCGAACCACATACTAAATAAGTTATTCCAACGCGATTTTTAACACTCATTTTCTCATGCACATTACTAATTTGGAGAACTACACCTTTAGTTTAATTCTAAATACGGAATAAATATATATCATATTTAGTGTTACAATATGCTACACGATTTGAATTTGTCCATTTTTGAATTGAATCATAGGTCTCGGTGTCTAAATTGGAAAATTACAGGTTCAAATCTTATCCAAGACCTTATGTTCTCCTTCTTTAAATTATTAGCTTAATTTATATTTTTTTCTTAACAACTTTATTGTTCTTGGGAATCCAGACCTTGATAATACTATCTTTAACAAATTGATATCCCATATTTGCATTTATTATATAAATGTTTGTACATCTAAACGTTTCGACCACATATTCGGTTTTTATCAAAGGTTATCTGTGATATTCTTATTACATACATTTTAATATCGTATAATTTTATTATGCTTTTTGAAATGACGAATAATTGAACCAAACTTTTATACTATATTTGTTAAAAGAATCTTTATTCTCGTACACAATTTTAAAACTTTGTATCAAGTTACATTTTAAAAAATTAGCAACATAGTTAAAAATATTTATTACAAGATTTATACATTTAATTTAATTTTTTTTTGTAAAGGGTGTCCCAAAATTTACGCAAGATTTGAATTAAATATAAAACATCTATTTTTCTTTAAATTATAATTTTTTTAATGAATCATAAAGTACACACAATAGGGTTATGTATGAAATAACACATCGGGCAAATGCCCTCCACGGCTTTGCTGGCACATACGCACTCTTTTGTCGAAATTTTCCATGACAATTGTGCATAAATGTGGCCCAATTTCAGTAATTCAGCGTTGAATTTCCTCCTTCAACGCACGGATTGTTGTGGGCTTGTTGGCGTACACCTTTGATTTCAAATAACTCCATAAAAAGAAATCCAATGGTGTTAAATCGCATGATCCAGGGGGCCAATTCTGATCACCGAAACGAGAGAGAACACAACCAGGAAATGTCTCATTCAGTAATTGGATTGTTTCACCGGCTGTATGGCATGTGGCACCGTCTTGTTGAAACCACATGTTCTCCACATCAATATCATCCAATTGAGGGAAAAAGAACTCTTTTATCATGTCGCGATATCGAGTACCAGTAACAGTCACTGCTTGACCAGCCTCATTTTTGAAGAAGTATGGTCCAATAATGCCTCCAGCCCAAAATCCACACCAAACAGTGACACGTTGTGGACGCATTTTTTTCTCGACAATCACATGTGGGTTTTCTGAACCCCAAATGCGGCAATTTTGTCGAATAACAAAGCCATCAAGGTGAAAATGTGCTTCGTCGCTTAGGATGATTTTTTTCAAAAAATCAGCATCCACTTGTTGATGTTCGATAATCCATT